>CM076582.1:1531756583-1531894916 GCA_034641835.2 Pinus albicaulis
TGAAAGGGAGGTAACAGATCTGGAAAAGAGGGGCTGGCACTGTGCAATCAAGCGAGGTGAAGCTTGGCCAACACTCTTCCTGAAAGTGGAAATTGCTAAAGCCCTAAGAGTGGGTTCCCATAGATGATAAACGAGATCAGATATTGGTCGGCGGGGTGAGACGGAGAAATTTGGAAAACCCTGTGAAAGGCTACGACGGAGACCCGAGAAAAATTGGAAAATTCTTTGAGAGGAGGGGGAAAAAAAAAAGAGCGGTCGGAGTTTACGACTGATACGAGTTCGAGTCGCAGAAAATAGGCTGAAAAGTGCGACCTGGAGGTCCAGGTCGCAGGTTTAGGGCCAAAAAGTGCGACCCCCCTATTCCGGTTGTCTCGGCGGCAGATTTTCAGAAAAGTTGCCGTCTCAGTTGCGGCTGGTGTCGCTTACCTGCGCAATAGGGCCAGAAACACACGGAAGTTAGAAATTTTAAGTTTTTAGGGTTTTATGTGAGAAAATGACATAAAAAGAGGAAAACTAAGCAGCTGAAAAGAAGCCCTAGGGCCTGAAGTAGCTGGATATGCAGGAATATGAAAAACGACAGCGGTCGTAATTTAAAACCCGTGTGGAGTCACCATTTGTTAGTATGAATTCTTCGTCGAAGTGTACGAAAAAGAACCACTTTAGCTACGCATAACTAATAGCCCTAACAACAATAATAGCTGCAAAACATCTTCAGATCTGCAATTAGTAGTTAAAGTGCTGCAACAAACAGATCTATAAATGGAGAGATATTAAGCAGTAAAGTAAAGAGTTTGCTCCATGCATCCAACAGACAAGACAAGAACATGATTTTTGAATGAATTTTTATATTACAGGGCACCTGGGAGGAAACAAGAAGGTGTATCCAGATCTCCTCAATGGGATGGGTTCTTTGTAGTCCTCAGCACTTCAGATCTAAGCTTTCTCTCTCTTGTAGATGTAGAAAACCAAATGCAGAAAGTAGAGCTCAATGGGAGCAAATGGTAGAAAAATGAGACCAAGTGTATAGATCCAGAGTGATCTAATAGGCAACAAAAGGTGAAGAATGATGGGAAAACCCTCCTATTTATAACAAAATATTGGGTCATTCTAGATCTTGGTGCATGATTAAAATAATGTTAACCAAATCTAGATCCACCTTTTATGGAATATTTTATTATATTTGTTGGAGGGAAAAGGTATTTGACTTGGGTCAAATCCCTTGATTTGTCAAAAATAAATAAATAAATGATTTATTTATCTTTTTAAGAAAGTGGTTAGAAGATAATCAAATAAATAATGATTTATTTAATTATTTGTGGGTGATTTGGTCATATTTAACAAGGAATATTATCTAAATAAGATTTAAATAATTATTCCTAGAAAATAATAAGATAAATAAATGTTTATCTAATTAATTTCTTTGTTTTTGGGTTAAACATGACTGTGAATAATAATTAAATTATGGTTTAATTAATTATTGCATGAGGAAAATCAAACAAATATAGGTTTGTTAATTATTCCTTTTGGGGTTTCCTAATTAACATAGTGAAAGCAGTTTTACTTGGGGTAAAACTGGTCTTACATGGTGTACTTGGGTCCATCTAATGATGAAAGGTTAGATGACCAAAAAATGGTGTAACAGTGTCCATAGGATGATCCTTGAAATGATAAAGTACTTCACTCTTCATATATGACAGACTTCATCTTCATCTATTTCAGACTTCGCACTTTAGGGGGCAATCTGTTACACTAAAAACTGTCACCTTGACATTCTGCTAACTGTATGAGCTCATTAACACTCATACATACCTCCTCTGTAAGTCTTACAACCTTTACTCCTCATGTCAAGCCTTGAAACAAGAATAAAAACCCTAAAAAACTCTGAAAGAATGGGTACGCAGGTAACATGAAGCCTGCATGCGTTCCTGGCTTGGGAACGCAGGTAATGCATGGCTTACCTGCATTCTAGAATGCAGTTTTCTTTAATAATACCTGTTTACCCCCTCCAAAGTCAAAAAGGCGAGAAACTAAAGTGAAAAAGGTGAATTTTGGTCAATTCTAGAAGGTTCTAGATAAGAATTTTTGGGGATGAGTACGCTTTGATAAGGTGCATGTATCCCTCACCTTAAGGAACTAATCCCTTGATGTGAGGAGACTATCCCTTTGAAGGAGGATTCTATCCCTACAAAGGTGGAATCCTAACCTCCTCATATGCTCTATAAAAGGAGGCATTGGGTAGCCTCAAGGGTTAGTTTTTGGAGATTGAGAATTGGAGTTCAAGCTTTATGGGTGACTGAGTTGAAGTGTTGTTGATATTTAGACTTCTTTCTGCTGAGATTTTGAGAGGAAAGATCACATACCTCTTTTTTCTCCTGGAGGAAGAGTGCAAGGCTTATCAAAGTAGAGGAGACTCCTGCTTCGGACCCCGGGAAGGCCTTTTCAAACATCGAGGCTAAGGTTGTAAGGTTCTTCTGTATATTTTAAGATTAATACAATCAAGTTTTGTTTTTCTCAATAAATTTTCGTTCGATTGTTTATTTCAATAAGCTTTCGTTTGATTATTTATTTCATAGATTCCTTGATCACTATGATAGGTATGTTTTATGACTATTTGTTATACAGGTGCTATTTAATTGTTTCTTGTTTGTGATTGCAAGTTGACAAAAGAAGACACTTTGTTGTGACAAAAGAACTCTTGTTGTGACAGAAGGATTATTGTTGCGACAGAAGAATTCTTGTTGCTACGAAGGATTATTATGCGACTAAATCACTACGACCGCAAATAAGCATTTGGATCTAAGGTAGGATCGACACCTTCATAGAATTTATTTGTAAAACGGATATATTTAGAGAAAGACAAACTTAGTTGTTCGTTTGTTGCTAGATTGTCTTCTGACACTAGGGAGATCGATCTTGTCCGCAAGAGCGATTTATCCGGCCAACACCTCTGTCCAAAATCTTCATTTGTTGTTTCCATTTTATACCCTGAAATTTCTGCTTGATTTCATGAGAAGAAACTGCTGCAAAATCATCATTTTCCCCCTTCCCCCCACTCAAAACTAACCTTCATTTTGCTCCCCTTTTTCTCCATAAAAACCCCTCTATTTTCATGATCCCTCTTCTTCCCTTCATGAAAATCATTTTTTACAAGGTTGAAAACTCACTTTTTAGCCTTACCAAAACCCCCAAATCCATTGAAAACTCTAAAAAATTTCATAAAAAACAAGTTTTTATTACTAAGGACTTAAGCCCCCTTGGGCTAAGTCTTAAAAACCACTTCCCCCACATGCCCACACCCTGGAACCAGGCGCTAAAGCCCACAAGGCGCTCAATCGCATCGCAAAGATCTAAGTGCGCAAGTCTTTTGCCATGTTTCGAAATTTCTGATGCGATTAGCCCGGGTTTGTAAAACTCGATCATATTATTTTTCATATATCCTGTGGGCCCGCATCCGGCACTTAAACCTTATAATAAACCATCCCCGATGCATTTTTCCCTTTGAAAAACATTAAACCCACTTTTTCCTATGTTTTAATTTAAACCCGCCGGTTCGTGCTATTGCATAAAGAGAACCGTTGATGTTAGGAACCGATCAACGATGGATAGAACATCGCATCGGAAGTTTTTAATGGGTTGATTGAAAAGCCCAAGCCCGAAGGCCCGATCTCGATTGGCCCATATACACATAAGCCCCGGGCCTATTAATGTTCCATATAGACCAGACCCCATAACCGGGCGCCCATCGCATTGGAAGTTTCCTCTGGATGCGTTTTAATGTTTTCCCCACCTCCGATTGCGATGGCCCAATCGCGCAATCGCATCGGCCTTTCTTCGATTGCGTCGATCGCATCACCTCACCTCCGATTGCGATGGCCCGATCGCGCAATCACATCAGCCTTTCTCTGATCGTGCCGATCACATCACCTCACCTCCGATTGCCGATTGCGATCCACCGATCGCATCACCTCACCTTTGATTTCCGATTGTGATCCGCTAATTGCATCACCTCACCTCTGATTGTCGATTGCAATCCATCGATCGCATCACCTCACCTCCGATTTTCGATTGCGATCCGCCGATCGCATCACCTCACCTACGATTTCCGATAGCGATCCGTCGATCGCATCACCTCACCTTCTATTGCCGATTGCGATCCCCCGATGCATCTCCCCACCATTGATTTGACCTGCAAATCGACGGTCTACATTTGATCGCATCGCAAATCATCATCGGGCGCGTTTGTTTGTTCGCCTCGATTGCCGATCTCCCAATTCAAATATCCATCATTGATATTTGTGGGTCTAGTCGCATCCGACGGTCCAGATTGTTTCTGAACCCCATTCGCCTTTTTAATGCATTTTTCTCCCCCAAAGGTTTTTTAACCTCTTTTCCTTGTAATTTCCGTCATTTTTGTATAATGTGACTCCTTCACATTATTATTGCCCTGATTAATCTTGACCGTCGATCAAAACAAATCTATGGCCTGGACTTAATCCTATGCACCATTCTTCCAACCGCCTTCTTTGATCCTCGCAAGAAAAACTCCACCGTTGGATGTTTTCATCCCACAGCTGCGACCTAATACACGACCTCTGAAGTATTTTATCCCCAATTACATAGGATTTTATAATATTTTCTGTGTTTTGCATGTGTTTGATGGGTTTTCCATTATATAAAGGCCGAAGGCCTGGGATGACGATTCCTATGCCTTCAATTTATCAAAGGGAACCTTTCACGGGCTCTACTCCATGTATCATCATTGCTTCATGAGGCAGTGATGCCATACGAGCCCAGCGTGGCCCTGCACATTGACAAGACACTGTGTTATTAAAAACACAATTAAAGAGTATCAGTGTTGAAGACATAATGCAGCAGAACAGAATATTGAAGACAGATTTGGGAATTACGGCTAAGAATGATTATCAAAAGCCTAATTCCCAGAATTAAAACACAATTAAAGGAACATCATAAGTGTTTAACAAACAGAAAGGCCTCCACTACCACAGTAGAGGTGAATTGACTCCTCCCAGCTACCATAAGTGCCACCTGTGCCTCAAAGCATTCAAAACAGAGGCCGAAGTTATTGATCAAATGAAGATATTCGCCTCAGCGCATCCAGAGAGTTACTTCTTCAAGGAACTTAAATGCTAAAAACATCTACAGAGTTACTCCAAACATGACATAGAGCCTTAAAGTCAATAAAATATCCCACCGAGCTTAATTCATAAATGTAAAACAATTAATACAGACAGAATGTTTGTAAACTTCTCCATCGAGCCCCTCAAAGGCCGAGAAGTCATTAATCTGTATTAATTTTCTGGAGAGATCTTTTATCAGATCTCACCTCCTCATTCTTCTATAAATACCTCTGTAGAAGATGAGAAATTGTTGGTTGCATAACTTTGAAATACATTCGAGTTTAAACTTCTGATTGTAAATAGTGTTCACTGGCCCTTGGAGCTCTGCTTTTGGTAGATTAGTTAGGCTGAATAATGAAGATGATTGTTGAATTGAAACATTAGACTTGAAGACTGTAACTGGTTTGACATCAATAACAAGTTGTTTCTTGGGATCCTGGTGTATATCACTGGCGAAGTGCCCCTTTCTTTGTTATGGTTTTCCTTCTATGTATGTCATATTGTTCACTATTCTCTGATAAAGAACAACATTTATGGAGTTAGGATTTACTGTTTACTAGTACCCTTCTCTAACTGATAAGCTTTATCTCAATTTTTTCCTCCAATTTGTTTATTTAAGAATGATTCAATACAGTTTAAGCAGTTAGGAATGTTGGCGTTCCCTCGTCCTACTGTTTGCTTTAAACATTATTCTTGAAAGTTATTTTCATCATTTGCTTATTAAAGATAGACTAGAAAAGTAATGGTTTGCCCTATTTCTAGTTCCTATTCTCCAAAGGCAGATTCTGAAGGTTTCCCTTGGTGTTGACTGAAAGAAAACTAGGTTTGAAAGTACCTTATCTGATCTTAGGTTACACTTTGTTTTCTCTTATGTGTTTCCATACTTTCTGAAGGTAATTATGCGGATTAATGGATTGTTTGTCAATTAAGCATCTTTAATACAAACTTGCCCAAGAATTTTATGGTTATCCCTGTTCTTGGTTGGTTTTAAATAGTTACTTAAGAGGCTTTTCTTGTTTTAACTGACTATAAATCCCTTGTGAAATTATTATCAGTTTCCACCCCTCCAACACTTTATTGTTTCCATTCCATCATTTTAATCTCAATAATATTGTGATATAGATGACTTTCCCCTTGGATCACTCTTGATGTTGTTTCTCAATTAAAGCCATGTTATGACTCCATAGCCAAATGGACTAAAAACCAATGTTATATCTATCTTTTAGCCAAACATGTTCTATTTGCTTGCAACTTCTCACCTTTGAAACTCTTTGCATTCAGGACTTTCCACCTCAAACAGTAATCATGCTCAACCATCCAAAAAACAAAACAAACCCTTGGCCTTTATAACTAGCCTAATATCATTACCCAAAACATCAAAGACAAATCCATCTTTGCACTTATTGGAGAGATCCCTCTCTGGATTCAGGAGGGCTAGATCTTAGAATCCCAAAGTTGGTTGAAACGATGTTGTTTCTATGATTGGACTTTGCCAATCTTGCTAATTACAAATTCCTAACATTTCTGGCGACTCCGTTGGGGACCAAAACCCAGAATCATTTTCATTTTAAGGTAACCATAGGACATCAGAGATTTATTTCAAAGAATATTTGTTATATCAACCAGCTGAGCCACCAGTAACTAACATTTCTGGCGACTCCGCTGGGGACCGAAACCCAGAATCATTTTCATTTTAAGGTAACCATAGGACATCAGAGATTTATTTCAAAGAATATTTGTTATATCAACCAGCTGAGCCACTAGAAACTAACATTTCTGGTGACTCCGTTGGGGAAAAATTCCATTAAAATAAATAAAACTTTGTGAGTAAAAAGCAGAGTTTTCAAGCACTACCAAAGAATGGTAATCATGAATGAAACTTGTTTGGATCAGTGACAAACTAGGTAAATCCTAGGATTCTCTTAAGACTTTATCTAACCTTGAAAAATCAGCTGGCTTAGCCATAAGAGTAAATTTTCTTTGTCTCATAACTGTAGCTAAGTTTTGAAACAAAGTTAGGGTATTCTTAAAAACCATACAACTGAACAATAACTCAGAAAAACACCTAAAAATATTTCAGATTGGTATTCAATAAACATGGTGGTGGACCATAAAACCTTTTACCTCCTTAGGAGCTAAAAACTTCCACTTGGCGACTCCACAATCCTGAACATACCTTAAGACTCCACTGGGAAGAACCCTTATCCTTATAATATCATTCAAACTCAGTTAGAGGACTGTAGGATTAAAATTTGTGTAAACAGATTAGTTAACCTCTCAGAGATTGTCATACCTGGTTGAACTTTTCTTGTTTATTTGGGTCTGAAAAACACATCATAGTGGCTCCTAGAAAGATTTACACTAGATCCCATCTTGACCCTAATCCACCTGAGATAGTAGATAATCCAGAAAGTATCCTTAGGAAGTCTCTTAAGATTAAATTATCAACTGTTTTCAGATCACCCTTGAGAGCTAATTCAGTCCCTGAAAATGTTTCAGCTCTACAACAATCACAAGCTGACTTAGTAAATCCGTTTAGAACTAGGTCATTTTATGATATAATTCAGATAGACTCTGAGTCTTCACTTTCATCCCCGGAGACAAGTGATCATCCTGGTAGTAGAGAAACAACACCTCCTGATTTACATTTCCTTCACAATTTAGGTGTCTCTCATCCAAGATCAGCTCAACAGTCTATTCCTAGTCCATCCACTTCTGCTCACCCTACATCCATTGTTCAAACCACTCCACTTCAGCCCACTTTCTATTTTGTTAATCCACCCCTTGTGAATCCACCCCCACCACATATCATGGCAGCATGGTATGCTCTGTTATTCCTTCCGGTACCATTAGTCAATCTTCCACATGACTATCAGTCCAAAATTCCATTATATGATGCTAGCAATGCTGATAAGATGAATGACTACTTTGACAGAAATGAAATTGATGATGATTCTGTCAAGCTTAGAATATTTTCTCAGAGCTTAGGGGGAGAAGCAAGAAAATGGTTCAAAGACCTAACCCCCCATAGTATTAATGATCTCCAAGCCTTCCATCAAACATTCTTAAACAAATGGGAAGTAAAGAAGAACCCTCTTCAAGTCCTTGCCGACTACAAGAACCTCCATAGAAACACTGGGGAAAGTGTGCAAGCTTATTGCACTAGATTCAATAGTGTGTATAATGCACTTTCCATAGAACTGAAACCTCCACAAGGCTCAGCTTTAAACAAGTTTCCTGAGGGGTTGGACCCTGAGATGGCCTATCAGCTGAGAGAGAGAGATTTTGCAACTCTTGAATATATGCAAAAGGGTGCTCTTTCTATGGAATTCAACTTAATGGAGAAGAGAGCAAGAATGAAAAATGAAAAGAGAGTGTCTTTTAGAGAGGAAAACACACCTTCTACTTCCAAATCAAAGATGGAGAAAATGATGGAGGAGATGATGAAAGAGATGAGCATAATTAAGAGAGCACAAGCAAGCCAAAACCAAAATTCTCCTCAAAACAAAAACCAGAACCAGAACCAGAATCAGAATTTTAGAAGGAACCAACCTCCAAATAGGCCTAGGGAAGATGATCAGCAGATCACTCGTCCCTTTCATCAAAACTATGTAAGTGAGGTTCAGGAAACATATGAAATAACAGAGGAGGATGATATCAACATGCTGGGGGTAGATAATGATGACTTTGGGATTCATTATGATAGAAAACAAGGTCTTTATACACCTTATGATGACAAAAGAGATGATGATGAAAATTATTATCAAGACATGGAAATGTCATCATAGAGCCTCAAAGAGATTATGACCTTAGAAGCAAAACCAGTCAACAAACCCCAAAAAACAGAACCTCTGACAAATCTTCACAAAACAACACTACGACCAAGCCTAAAATTGTCAAAAAAAAGGAAAAAATAGTGCTTGTTAATTCTGATAATGGTAAAGAGAAAGGCACTCAAAACATTACAAACAGAGTGCAGACCTTAGCAGTACTAACACTTCAGCTAGTACTCCTGTTAAAACCATTTTGTCAAATGTAAATAGGACAAATCAACAAGCTGACATTGTTGATAGAATAACAGCTAATAAGGCTGAGACAAGTGCTTTAAAGAGTCAAATTCCTTTCAGCCTGGAGCAGGAAATTTCCAAAATCAAAATCTTTGTTCCCTTGACTAAGTTAGCTGCCCAGCATGTATATAGAACCCAAATTTTGAAGGCTTTAAATATATAGGAAAATGAGGATACATTCAATCTTAATGATGACCAGCCAGAGCTTATTTTCGGTCCAGATATTGAAGGTAGATATCAAGAGGGACCTGTTCCTCCCTTTTATGTGAGTTTAAACGTTCATGACAAAATTTTACACAACGCTATGCATGATTCCAGAGGTTCTCATAATTTAATTCCTAAAGCTATGATGGAGAGCCTTGGTTTAGAAATCACCAGACCTTATAAAGATTTGTACTCCTTTGACTTGAGCAGAGTAAAATGTTTAGGATTAATCAAAGATCTCTGTGTTAACTTAGCCCAGATTCCAGCCAAATGCTTAGTCATGGATATTGTGGTGGCTGATGTTCCCCCCAAATATGGAATGTTGTTATCAAAATCATGGGGGGCTAAGTTACAAGGGACTATGCAAATGGACATGACCTATGCGACTATCCCTGTTTTCAATCAGAATAGAAGACTCTACAGGGAGTCTCATATGCAATACATAGTGACTAGTCATGACAGACCACAAAACTCCCCTTTATGCTCTGTAAACAAAGGCCTTGATTCACTTATCCTCTTTAATGAAGAAACATTAGATGAACAAGTAATTTTAACAGAGTTAATGGCCGATAGAGAGGAGGAGGTAAACACCACAGAATTGTCAAAACAGTTGGCTGAACATTTGAATATCAACAAACCAAACACAGGTCCTGACCTTTAAGTCGTGTGTCCATTGCTCCTAAACCTTGACATTCAAGAAAACAATCCTCAACCCAATGAAGAACCTGAGGAGGTAAAACAAACACAACTAAGTGCTGAAATTCCACAACAATCAAGAAGCACGTTAGTTGAAGAGGACAAGCACCAAACAGATGAAACTAAGAATAGTCCTCTGTCGAGTATGTATTTTGATGGATCCTGCACTAGAACTAAAGCTCGTGCAGGTATCTGGATTTACAACACTGAAAATAACCACACAGAATGTATTTCCTATAGCTTAAACTTTCAGTGTTCCAATAACATATCGGAGTATGAATCCCTTCTTTTAGGCTTACGATTGTTGAAGAAGTTAGGAGCCAAAATAATCAATGTGTATGGGGATTCAGAGTTAGTCATTAGGCAAGATAATGGGGAGTATAACGTAAATCATCCTAGACTTAGGGCCTACCTAAACGATGCCATGGACCTTTTAAAAACTTTCGAGGAGTCCAAATTGATTTTTTTCCCAAGAAAAAGAAATATTGCGGCCCACAATTTAGCCTTTGCAGCTAGAACATTCTTAACGCTATATGAAACAAAGGACTGCACAACTCAGATAAAATTTAGACCAGCCGTGCCTGATAATGAAAAGTATTGGTAGGTGTTTGACAGAGACAAACAAATAGAAGACTTCATGCAATTCAGAAATGAATTCAAACTACACAGTTCGGACTCAGATTATGAAACAAACTGCGGTGAAGAAAATTTTCTTGGAAAAGAAGAGTCATCTCCTGAACTTGCCAATATTAACCTTATTTCTAGAAAACTTGAAAACAAAACAGAAATGAATGCCGAGTTTGAAACAGAGGAGTTAGAAACTCTGCACTCTAAAGATGAAAGTTTGCCTAAGGGTCTGGCCCCTTTAGAAGAGTTGTTCAATTTTAACGATGTGGCAAGTAAGCCAAAACTGGAACCTGTAGAGACTGAAGTGGAAGAGTGCAATATAGGCAATGAAATTAAAACTATGATGATTAAACTGTCTAAGACTTTACCAGCTCACATTAAACTCAAATATATAGAGCTGTTTAAAGAATTTTCTAATGTTTTTGCGTGGAGTTACGAAGATCTTAAATCCTATGACACTGAAATAATACAACACAAAATTCCCCTCAAAGAAAACCGAAAACCATTCAAAAAGAAACTGCGCAGAATAAACCCTGTCCAGTTGCCTTTGGTTCATAAGGAGATCATGAAAATGTATGATGCTGGTATTATTGTCCCTACTAGATATTCTGAATGGGTATCTAATCTAGTGTCTATTAGGAAGAAAACTGGAGAGATCAGGCTTTGTATAGACTTTAGAGACTTAAACAAAGCTTCCTTGAAAGAAAACTACCCTTTACCTAAGATGGATCATATTTTACAAAGGGTGGTAGGGTCTAAAATAATTTATTTGCTTGA
Organism: Pinus albicaulis; assembly: GCA_034641835.2. Classification (NCBI taxonomy): domain Eukaryota; kingdom Viridiplantae; phylum Streptophyta; class Pinopsida; order Pinales; family Pinaceae; genus Pinus; species Pinus albicaulis. Next base: position 1,531,768,093 of record CM076582.1, read on the forward strand.
TGGCTATTCAGGGTACAATCAGATTTTAGTTCACCCTGCTGATCAATTAAAGATATCCTTTACTACACCATGGGGCACTTTCATGTATGTGAAAATGCCTTTTGGTGTAATGAATGCTGGAGCAAATTTTCAAAGAGCCATGGACATAGCATTCTCAGAGGAACTGGGCTTCTTCATCATTATCTATCTTGATGATGTTACTGTGTTTTCAAAAACAGATGAAGAGCACTTAGAACATTTAAGAAAGGTTTTCGAGAAATGTAGAAAGTTTGGTATATCTTTAAACCCTAAGAAGACACTATTTGGTCTCCAAGAAGGTAAACTTCTTGGGCACATTATTTCAGAAGAGGGTATAAAGATAGATCCAAAGAGGATTGAGGCCATATTGCAAATCTCTCATCCTCGAAACATCAAAGAGTTGCAATCTTTCATCGGGAAGATCAACTTTTTGAGAAGGTTCATCCCCAACTTGGCTGAGCTCCTTAGGAATATCACAAACATTTTAAAGAAGGAGCAAGGGGTAAAATGGACCTTGGAAGAAAAGAAGTCCTTTGAACTGGTGAAACAAGCGTTAACCAAAACATCGGTTCTTATAAGTCCTGATTTTTCAAAAGATTTTTATATTTTTTCATTTGCATCAGAACATACCATAGCTGTTGTCCTTCTAAAGAAAAATCCACAAGGACAAGAGCAACCTATTGCATTCCTTAGTAAGGCATTGAGGGATGCCCCTTTGAAGTATAACATTATGGAGAAGCAAGCTTTTTCTTTGGTTAAAGCTTTGAAAGACTTCAGGGTGTACATCCTTCACTCACACACCATTGCCTTTGTCCCAAACTCAGTTGTTAAAGACATTCTAACACAAGACCCAAATGGTAAGAGAGGTAAGTGGATTGTTGTTATCCTTGAATATGATTTAGAGATAAAACCCACTAAACTCATCAAAGGCCAAGGTCTAGCTAGATTAATGGCTGAATCAAATTTTGAAGCTCTTGATATTAATATGATTGATGCTCTGGATGACCAAGAAGGATTCTCAACTCCTATGGTTGAAGACCATTTTATGAATTCTCCTTGGTATGCTGATATTATTTATGTTTTGCTTAATTTGAATACACCTCCTGGTTTGACAAAGACAAAGGCAAGATTCCTAAAGTTAAAAGTTGTAAACTATTGCATTATAGATAAATGTCTTTATTGGAAAAATGCAAGTGATCTATCACTTAAATGTTTGCCTGAGTTTGATGCAGAGAAGGTTAAGAAAAATTTCCATGAAGGAGAGTGTGGAGGTCATTTATACTGGAAGACAACAGCCAACAAAATTTTGAGGGTTGGATTCTATTGGCCTACTCTTTTTCTTGATATCCACAAAATGATCATTGCCGGTCATAAATGTCAACTTTTTGAAGGCAAAAGAAAACTACTACCCCTACCTCTGCATCCAATCATTGTTGAAGCCCCTTTTCAACAGTGGGGACTTGACTTCATAGGATAAATCCATCCACCATCTTCTGCCCAGCATAGATGGATTCTTACTGCCACAGACTACTTCACTAAATGGATAGAAGCCATTCCTTGTAGGCAAGCCAATGAGTCTGTTATTATAAAATTCATTGAGACTAACATTCTCTCCAGATTTGGTTGTCCTACCAAGATCATCACTAATAATGCAGCTGCATTTGGATCAAAGAGGATGGTTGAGTTATGTCATAGATATCAGATAACATAGGGGCATTCCACGGTCTATTACCCTCAAGGTATTGGACTTGCAGAATCCTCAAACAAGAGTTTATTGAACATAATCAAAAAACTGTTGGAGGATAACAAGAAGTCTTGGCACACAAAGCTTGTTCATGCACTTTGGGCTGACAGATTGACTTTGAAGAAATCTATTGGCATGTCACCTTTTCAGCTTGTGTATGGTACTGATGCAATTTTTCCAAACAGCCTTGGTGTACGAGTGATGAATTTGATTCAAGAGTTGCAAACTGAAGATAATGACATACTCAGAATAATAAATCAGACCATTCATCTTCAGCAAATCAGAGAAGAAGTTTATAACAAAGCATTGCAGAAGCAGATCAGCATCAAAAAGATTTTTGACAGGAGAACAAAGGCCGACAATTTCAAAGTTGGTGACAAGGTTTTAAAGTGGGACTTAAGGAGGGAAGACAAGGGCAAGCATGGAAAATTTGACAACTTATGGCTTGGACCTTACTCTATTCATTCAGCTGCTGGTAACAATGCATTTTTCTTGCAGGAGTTGAATGGAGCAAAATTGTTTGGAGGTCCTTTCAATGGCAGGATGCTTAAACATTACTTCTCTTGATCCTTGACATGATCTGAAAACCTTTTTTTATCTTTTTTCCATTATAAATATCTCCTCCACCATTGCATTCAAAGTTAGAAAAATAAAAAATACAAAAACAAAGAAAGAAAGAAAAGAGGGCAGATTGACAAAACAATAAAGGTATAGCCCCATACCAAAAATAGAAACAAATATGAAAGTGTGCAAGCTTAAATGCCACTCCTGAAAAACACACTTCTAGTTAGTCAAACAGCCTAATCTTGACTAATTAGTTTTCAATTTACTACTGATAGGATAGTGAATTTGATTTTCCAAACTATTTAATCTTGGCTTATGAGTAGGTAGATTAGGATAGAAATTAAAGGTTCAAACATGATCAAAATATGAACCTAAGTTTCCAAAGAGAGATGACTCAAATATGTTCTATTTTCTTGAGTCAGAAACGAATAAAACTGGTTCTAATCAGCTCAAAATCTGAACTAGTTGATAGAAGAAAAATAGCTCAAACAAGAGTCAAAACAGAGCTGTAAAGGAAAAGGAAGGCCATGATGAAAAACTTTTAGATCTTAAGCCTTCAGTTTTTTAATTTAAATTTCCTGCAAAAATAAATGTCTATGAGCAGCTTGTTTTAATGCTATAGACCAGCATCAAGTTAGATTGTTCAATCATAACTTGAATGCTTTTCAATTTCTGTTGTAGAATTTAGAGAATAAAGTCTGTTGGACAGTTTAATCCCAACAGATAATAGATTAGGTAGAGAAAGCATCTGAACTCAACTGTTTAATCTGAGTTAAGGGAGAAATAAGGAGTAGAAATAGACTAGATTTCCTGCTTTCAAAAGAACAAAATGTTGTAAAAGAGTTTGCCAATCCAAGTGCACTCTAATGAAGAAAAAATGTTAGATCTGTAGGATTGGGTAGGTAGAAAGCTTATAGATGAAAGATCCATTGTTTTCATGGCTGCTAATATATTTCAAAGCAAGATCATCCCAGCAAAGGAAGGGCAGCCTAATGGATCAGGCATAGGTCAGCCTCCCAGAGAACACAATGGATGTGGCACAGGTCAACCCCCGAGAGAATGCAAGTCTGAAGTTCTTGATGCCTTCAAGAAGGCACCATCCCCAAGTGGAGCCACTGTTAGCCACCTATAAAATTTGTTATATCAAAAGGTGGCTAAGACTTTTTGAGCCTTCAAGGAATGAATTTTATTGCTAAAAATTGTTGGCTCTTGAAGACTCTTGAAGGCCTCATGCCTCTGTCTAAAATATTCATTTGTTGTTTCCATTTTATACCCTGAAATTTCTGCTTGATTTCATGAGAAGAAACTGCTGCAAAATCATCAATTTCCCCCTTCCCCCCACTCAAAACTAGCCTTCATTTTTCTCCCATTTTTCTCCATAAAAACCCCTCTATTTTCATGGTCCCTCTTCTTCCCTTCATGAAAATCGTTTTTTACAAGGTTGAGAACTCACTTTTTAGCCTTACCAAAACCCCCAAATCCATTGAAAACTCTAAAAATTTTCATAAAAAACAAGTTTTTATTACTAAGGACTTAAGCCCCCTTGGGCTAAGTCTTAAAAACCACTTCCCCCACATGCCCACACCCTGGAACCAGGCGCTAAAGCCCACAAGGAGCTCAATCGCATCGCAAAGATCTAAGTGCGCAAGTCTTTTGCCATGTTTCGAAAGTTCCGATGCGATTAGCCCGGGTTTGCAAACCTCGATCATATTATTTTTCATATATCCCGTGGGCCCACATCCGGTGCTTAAACATTATAATAAACCATCCCCAATGCATTTTTCCCTTTGTAAAACATTAAACCCACTTTTTCCTATGTTTTACTTTAAACCCGCCGGTTCGTGTTATTACATAAAGAGAACTGTTGATCTTAGGAACCGATCAACGATGGATAGAAGATCGCATCGAAATTTTTTAATGGGTTGATTGAAAAGCCCAAGCCCGAAGGCCCAATCTCGATTGGCCCATATACACATAAGCCCCGGGCCTATTAATGTTCCATATAGACCAGACCCCGCAACCGAGCGCCCATCGCATTGAAAGTTTCCTTTGGATGTCTTTTAATGTTTTCCCCACCTCCGATTGCGATGGCTCGATCGCGCAATCGCATCTGCCTTTCTCCGATCGCGTCGATCGCATCACCTCACCTCCGATTGCGATGGCCCGATCGCGCAATCGCATCGGCCTTTCTCCGATCGCACCGATCGCATCACCTCACCTCCGATTGCCGATTTCGATCCGCCGATCGCATCACCTCACCTCTGATTGCCGATTGCGATCCGCTGATCGCATCATCTCACCTCTGATTTCCGATTGTGATCTGCCGATTGCATCACCTCACCTCCGATTGCTGATTGCGATCTGTCGATCGCATCACCTCACCTTCGATTGCCGATTGCGATCCCCCAATGCATCTCCCCGCTGTCGATCGATGGTCTACATTTGATCGCATAGCAAATTGTCATCAGGCGCGTTTGTTTTTTCGCCCCGATCGCCAATCTCCTGGTTCAAATATCCATCATCGATCTTTGTGGGTCTAGTCGAATCTGACGGTCCAGATTGTTTCCGAACCCCATTCGCCTTTTTAATGCATTTTTCTCCCCCAAAGGTTTTTTAACCTATTTTCCTTGTAATTTCTGCCATTTTTCTATAATGTGACTCCTTCACATTATTATTGCCCCGATTAATCTTGATCGTCGATCAAAAAAAATCTATGGCCCGGACTTAATCCTATGCACCATTCTTCCAACCGCCTTCTTTGATCCCCGCAAGCAAAACTCCACCGTTGGATGTTTTCATGCCATGGCTGTGACCTAATACGCGACCTCTGAAGCAGTTTTTCCCCAATTACGCAGGATTTTATAATTTTTTCCTGTGTTTTGCAGGTGTTTGATGGGTTTTCCATTATATAAAGGCCGAAGGCCTAGGATGACGATTCTTGTGCCTTCGATTTATCAAAGGGAACCTTTCACGGGCTCTACTCCATGTCTCGTCATTTCTTCATGAGGCAGTGATGCCATACGAGCCCAATGTGACCCTGCACATCGACAAGACACTGTGTTATTAAAAACACAATTAAAAGAGTATCAGTGTTGAAGACATAATGCAGCAGAACAGAAGATTGAAGATATATTTGGGAATAACGGCTAAGAATGATTATCAAAAGCCTAATTCCCAGAATTAAAACACAATTAAAGGAACATAATAAGTGTTTAACAGACAGAAAGGCCTCCACCGCCACATTTGAGGCAGATTGATTCCTCCCAGCTACCATAAGTGCCACTTGTGCCTCAAAGCATTCAAAACAGAGGCCGAAGTTATTAATCAAATGAAGATATTCGCCTCAGCACACAGCGCCAGTGCTAAAAAGAGGGCAGAAAGGTGATTTTTTGCTTGTTTTAGGCCCTGTTGGGGTTCCCATGTTTTGGCCAGATTGGCAAGACCAAAATATGAGACAACATCATAACCACTTTGGGGCCCTAGGATCTATCCCTCCTGGACCCGGAGAGGGATCTCTACAAATAAAGCAAAGAATGATATATCTTTGAAGCTCAAAATGAGATATTAGGCTAGGTATGATGCGCAAAGGGGTTTAAAATGATTGGGTCGGTTATTGATTGGGTCATGAGATCATAGAATGAGAATGTAATGGGAAAAGGGAAATAGAGGAGTAGGACGTTTCGGCAAAAGAGAATGGTTCAAGACTGTGCCATCCATTGGGCTATGGAGTCATGAAAGGAGATTACTCACACACCACTAGCCGAGGCTTTCACAGGGCACGTCATCTATACTAAAGGATATTCTTAGATAGATGGTGGAATGGGACAATAAAGAGAGAAAGGTGGAACACAAAGGGCAGCCTAAAGATCAGACCAGAGGTCATCTAACTCCAGATCTGCTTTGGCATACCCAAGAAGGAGAAACAAAAATATTTAGACATAGAACTGGGTCTGAGATCAGAGAATAACTTTGAACCTTCAATGCTTCAACATCGGCTCACGGGATCTTGGAAAGGTCAATTTTTCGAACAAGGACCCCAGTGGATAGGGCTTACACTAAATCCTCGGTATCCCAAATCCTCTATCTTGAACCCAAACAAGAACAACTAAGCAGCCAACTCTGAGTCCACACATCAGCTAGCAGGGAATAACATCTGCTACACTGGTTAGACCGAGAGAATCCACCCTCATATTTCACTATCAGCGGGAAACATTGAAGGTAGGGAGAGCAGAAACATAGGGTACCATGCGAGGGTAAATCCTATGCCATATTTTTGATGTGTACCAGAAGAAATGAATAGCATGAAAAAATTTAATAACATAATGTAAAGAGAAAACATCACCCGTAGTAATAGACCAGGATCCTGTGAAATTTGCTTGATTAATTGATGCAAAACCAGTCACATAAACTAAGCTCAATGGTTGATTACAGACTCAACTTTCTCCTCCCATCCTACTACATTACAGACTACTCTGCTACTCCTTCCCAAAACTATTTCTAATAGTAAAAAATGAATCCCTACAACTACCACAGCAATAACGCAATCCAACCTTTTAAAATATGTTCTTGGGGATTCTTATAGGAGAATGAGTAATAGCAGGAGTAGATGTACATTTAATTGGTTCATTAAGACAAAGGAGAGGAAGGTCGGATGCCCATTCCACAAAATGGCTCTTCATTAACTGTGTGTACTATGAAGTATGGTCCAGAAGTCTTGTTAATAACTTCAAGTATGTTCTTCTGAAGAAATCTGACTGATGGTACTCTGTGGTAGCCTTCTGAAATAAGCGACGTGGGTAGAAAGGTCTACAGGTCTCCCCATACCTCGTAACTTTGGTCCTGACAGTCTTTAAGAAGCTCCTGTCAGTGCAGTAACTTTTAAGGGCTCGAGGAGGCATGGGGAACGTTGAAAGGCAGTCTTTATGGAGAGAAGTGCTCTATTGATGTAAAAACATAGATATGACCCTTAATGTGTGCTTAAGTCTTCAAACTGCGTCTTCTTCCTTTGAACACGAGATTAGAGCGTTAAATATTCAATAACAAGCTTTAACCCCTTTAATTCGTTTTCGATGTTACATTCGGCCACTGCTGTAATGGCCTCTCTGTATTCCGAATCACAATGGTTGTGATTGCAGAGACAGAGTGAAATGACCGCTCTATAATCCATACACAATGCAATAAATTCGTTATGAAATCCAGGGGAGTGGGTGGGAGATTGCTGCGGAGGCTTGTGGAATGGTGGCATAATGGTGAACAATTGATGAATAACAGAGTGGATGAAAGAAAATGGAAGAAAACACAAGGAAGCGGGGCCAATGATGTGGGACTCGGCATGGGTGGAGGGCGATTTACTGTGAGCCGTCGGATCTCAGGAGGAGATCGACAATTGGGATCGCCGGATGAAATCATGGGAAAGGTCCAATGAATGAAATTAGATGGGGAGGCGATGCAATGTGAGCCTTCGATCTGGATCGAATGGACGACGAAGATTAAATCGGCGATCGCATATCAGGGGGGTGCAAATGAACGAAACATTGGATCTGTGATGCGCGATTAAGCGATATCCATTGGATCTAAAGGATGATCGATGGTCGGGACTTAATTGGCGGGGTGATGACAGAGGATTATGGGCAGAGTGCAATGGTATCTCAGCCGTCGGATCTGAAAGGATGGACAGCTGAGATGTGATCGGAGATCGCAAATTAGCGGAGGTCCAAGGCAATGATTTAAGCTTTTGCGATTGCGTGATTATGCGTGGACCGTTGGATTGGCGGAGAGATCAACGGTGGAGACAGGGTCAGGAAGGGAATAATGGAGGGCCCATAGGTGGGGCACGATTACGCGCTGACCGTCGGATCTAGAAGTTAGATCGACGATCTGTATTGCATCGGAGGTCTACAGACGATAGCTCAATCGCATCGGAGAAATAGAAATAATGAAGGAAAGGTGTTAACAAATTCTTCCGATTGCGATAAGTGCCTAGTTCTGACACCAGGTTATATGCGGAGAAACGGGCTAAGGGCTAAGACGAAAGGGGCTTAAGCTTGACATGTGTAAAAAGTGGGTTTTCAAGCCAAAAAGGGGTTTTTAAGGCTGAAAGAGGGGATCTGTAGGGAGAATAAGGGGTTGTTAAACCGAACAAAGGGTATTTGAAGGGTTTAAAAGGGGATTTAGGATGATTTATAGGGTAAGTGGGGAGTTAAAGGGGGAGAAAAGGTGATGAAAACATAGGTTTAGGGGGAATGAAATAAGAGGGAACAGGCCTTTTTGGGCATTCTTCTTCACAACAGAGAGGCTTTTAAACTGGAAACAGCAGTGAGGAATTCTCAAAGGACAGAGGCACAAGGAGGCTTCAAGGATGATGTGTTTTCAGGGGAAATTCATTCCTTTAAGGCTCAAAAAACATTTTAGCCCCCTATTTTCTTGTCAAAAAAATCATAGGGGACTAACAGTGGCTCCACATGGGGATGGCTTCTTCTTGGAGTCAAGAATTCAGAGAATGATATTTGGTGTAGGCTAGATGCCTGATGCTTGAACCACCCTTTTCTTTGATTTTCGCTGCCACAAACCATGAAGACACATATCAACAACAAAATTTACTCACACAACTACCTACCCAGACTAAGGTCCTAACATTTTTTCTTCTGGGTGCATTTGGACTTGCAGACCCTCTACATCATCAATTTTTACAAACATGAAAAAAAAACTTATTATACTTCTACCCTTATTACTCCATGAGACCAGATTAAACTGTTGGTCTCACATTTTCTCTACCTAAACTACATCTGCTAGGATTAAACTGTCTAGCAGATTTCTTCTCTACATTCTAAGACAGAAATTAAAAAAAAACAGCCAAGCCAGGATTAGACTGTCTGACTTGCTATGGACCATGGCATAAAGACAAAACTGCTCATGGACTGAAAACTTTGTAGAAATTCAAAACTACTAATTGAATGCTCACAGTCTGAGCTTTATTGAGCTTTTCCTACCTACCCTACTCTAACTGGAAATCTCTGATGCTCTAGGTGATACAATAATGCCAATGCAGCCAATCAAGCAATAGTAAAAAAGGGGAGAAGAACTTACTGCTCATCATAGACAACCATAGGGTGCTCTGCATGTGGATCTTCAAAACTGAGGCCACCAGCAGTGGTGACCATTTTTTATGTATTTGGCTCTTGCAAAGGGTTAATGCTTCAGGGGCTGAGCCAATTAGGGCCTCCATGTATTCTTCCATAGGATCAATCAAAAAATGATATAAACTTTCTTCTTTAAGGCCTGCCATGGTTGGTAGGTTTTCTATATCCCGGGAAACTTCAATCACTGCATCTGTAGTGTGGACTTTGTAATCACCCTCCTCTCTTTCCTGGCTGGGATTATTTGGCATATGAGCATCAACCAGGAATACCTCTTCTTCCACCAGATCAAGACAAAGATGTATGTGGGAAAGAAGGTCTCCCTCATCTTCACTGCAGCCTGAACTGGAGGGCTCATCATATATGGCAGGGTTGTCCTCTTTTGACCCTGGCCGGTTCTGCTCGAGTGAACTGAACTCTGTGAAAAAATTAACATATTCTTGAGCAGGGGTTGCTTTGATTACCTTGACCCTTTCAGGAGAAGGCTCAAGATATTCGTCTTGCTCAAGATTTTCTTCATTTCTTTCCTCCTCATCCTCAGAGATAGAAATCTGTTGACTTCCATATTCATGGCAAGTATAATTGATTTTCTTATATAAAGCAGAGAGAAGATTTAATGAATCTTCATCTGCTATCATGCTTTCAACACTTTCTTCATCAGTATCATAGATGGCCTGCATAGGCTCATCATTTTCTCGAAGTTGATGGTCACGATCTTCCTCCAAGGAATCTACTGATGATGGCCCTACAAGCTCAGCTTCCCTTTGGAAAAAACCATCATCAGACAGATTATCACTAGATAAATCATAATTATAAGCAAGGTTATCCATTAAAAATTCTGAAATCTCAGCAAGTCTTTCCTCGAAATAATCTGCAAGTTTGTCTTTTGATTTACACTCTGGTTCATCACAAATTCTTTTCATGTAACTCATGTCTTGCAGTGATCTGGTTTGTTCTTTCCGAGGACAAGGTGTAGGTATTTTCCAATCATCATTTCTTGTTTCAACCTCATATTCTTCCTCTTTCATGTTCAACAGGGTGTTGGCAGTCTCTGTCAATCTTTCCACCTTGTCTTCTAAAGAGACCTGCCTTATTTTCTCTGCTCAGTCCTTCTTCATTGCTTTCAATATTTTCTCCCTGCACTTTATGTTGTGTTCGACAATAATTTCCATGCTCTACATTTCCTCCAGGCTCGAAGGTTCTCTTTCTCTTATATGGAATTCCACCTCGGGGTCAAAATAACTTGGATAGTGTAATAGAGCCCATCCCAAAGGTGGTTTTACATCAGAAGGTGTTGCATTGTATACCTTATTGAACCTGGCTGAAAATTCTTGTACTGTCTCTTCTGGTTGTCTTCTCAAATTCTGATACTCCTCTAAGATGAGGAAAACATTTCTTGGGACTGCCCATTTATCAAGGAAAACTTGATAAAATTGATGAAAGCTGAAAATGCTAGCTGCTGGAAGGCTTTTAAACCACCCCTTAACATTTCCTTGTAATGATAAGGAAAACATTCTAATACGCATTTCATCTTCTTCTACTTCATACAAGTCAAGTAAATCCTCGAGATTTTGAACATGTTCTTCAGAAATGGCCCTTTTATTTTCTCCATAAAAAAGAGGCAGCTGTTTTATAAGCTCTGCAGGGAGGGGTTGGAAGAAAAGAGGAAAAACCAGAGGCTTGTATCTTTCTATGACCTTTGTAGGGGTAGGCGGTGCAACAATGGGCTCATGGATGCTTGAAGTTTCTTTAATAGTGAGAGGTACACCGTGAGGCTCTTGCTCCACCAGTTCTTTCACAAGAGCTCAGGTCTGCTCATGGTCTGAAGACTAAGGCTTGAGATCTTTCCCATACTCAACGTGGGTTTCATCTTTGTACACTTGATCAGGCTTAAAGCGGGACAGAACATAGTGATAGACAAAAACAATGAATTCTTTAAACCAAATCCAACCCATATGTTCTACCCTTCTATGAGGCCTAGCCATATTTCAGGTTCTTCCTCCAGTGGAGTCTTTGAGAGTTATGGAGTGTGGAGTCACCAGGTGGATGAATTAACTGTTTAAAGCAGGCTGTTGTCCACCATCAGCAATGAGATACCAATCTAACCAGATATTTTGGGTCTTTGAGTGCCTACAGGTGTCTGAGATAAAATTCACTCATTCCCCAGCAGAGTCGCCATTATGTTGGGGTTCCCATGTTTTTGCTAGATTGGCAAGACCAAAATATGAGACAACATCAGAACCACTTTGGGGCCCTAGGATCTAGCCCTCCTGGACCTGGAGAGGGATATCTCCAAATAAATCAAAGAATGATACATCTTTGCAGCTCAAAATGAGATATTAGGCTAGGTCTGATGCGCAAAGGGGGTTTAAAATGATTGGGTCGGTTATTGGTTGGGTCATGAGATCATAGACTGAGAAGGTAATGGGAAAAGGGAAACAAAGTAGTAGGACGTTTCGGAAAAATAGAATGGGTCAAGACTGTGCCATCCATTGGGCTATGGAGTCATGAAAGGAGATTACTCACACACCACTAGCCGAGGCTTTCACAGGGCACATCATCTATACTAAAGGATCTTCTTAGATAGATGGTGGAATGGGACAATAAAGAGAGAAAGGTGGAACACAAAGGGCAGCCTAAAGATCAGACCAGAGGTCATCTAACTCCAGATCTACTTTTGCATACCCAAAAAGGAGAAACAAAAAGATTTAAACACAGAACCGGGTCTGAGATCAGAGAAGGACTTTGAACCTTCAATGCTTCAACACCGGCTCACGGGATATTGGAAAGGTCAATCTGTTGAACAAGGACCCCAGTGGATAGGGCTTACACTAAATCTCCAGTATCCCAAATCCTCTATCTTGAACCCAAACAAGAACAACTAAGCAGCCAACTCCGAGTCCACACATCAGCTAAAAGGGAATAACATCCGCTACACTGGTTATACTGAGAGAATCCGCTCTCATATTTCACTATCAGCGGAAAAAATTGAAGGTAGGGAGAGCATAAACATAGGGTACCATGCGAGGGTAAATCCTATGCCAGATTTCTGATGCGTACCAGAAGAAATGAACAGCATGAAAAAATGTAATAACACAATGTAAAGAGAAAACATCACCCGTAGTAATAGACCAGGATCCTATGAAATTTGCTTGATTAATTGATGAAAAACCAGTCACATACACTAAGCTCAATGGCTGATTACATACTCAACTTTCTCCTCCCAGCCTACTACATTACATACTACTCTGCTACTCCTTCCCAAAACTGTTTCTAACAGTCAAAAATGAATCCCTACAACTACCACAACGATAACGCAATCCAACCTTTTACAATATGTTCTTGGGGATTCTTATAGGAGAATGAGTAATAGTAGGAGTAGATGTACATTTAATTAGTTCATTAAGACAGAGAAGAGGGAGGTCGGATGCCCATTCCGCAAAATGGCTCTTCATTAACTGTGTGTACTCTGAAGTATGGTCCAGAAGTCTTGTTAATAACTTCAAGTATGTTCTTCTGAAGAAATCCGACTGATGGTACTCTATGGTAGCCTTCTGAAATAAGCGACGTGGGTAGAAAGGTCTATAGGTCTCCCCATACCTCATAACTTTGGTCCTGATAGTCTTTAATAAGCTCCTGTCAACGCAGTAACTTTTAAGGGCTCGAGGAGGCATGGGCAACGCTGAAAGGCAATCTTTCTGGAGAGAAGTGCTCTGCTGATGTAAAAACACAGATTTGACCCTTAATGTGTGCTTAAGTCTTCAAACTACGTCTTCTTCCTTTGAACACGGGATTAGAGCGTTAAATATTCAATAACAGGCTTTAACCCCTTTAATTCATTTTTGTTGTTACATTCGGACGCTACTGTAATGGCCTCTCTGTATTCCGAATCACAATGGCTGTGATTGCAGAGACGGAGTGAAATGACCGCTCTGTAATCCCTGCACAATGCAATAAATTCGTTATGAAATCTAGGGGAGTGGGTGGGAGAATGTTGTAGAGGCCTGTGAAATGGTGGCATAATGGTGAAAAATTGATGAATAACAGAGTGGATGAAAGAAAATGGATGAAAACACAAGGAAGCAAGGTCAATGATGTGGGACCGGGCATGGGCGGAGGGCGATTTACTATGAGCCGTCGGATCTCAGGAGGAGATCAACGATTGGGATCGTCGGATGAAATCATGGGAAAGGTCCGATGAATGAAATTAGATGGGGAGGCGATGCAATGCGAGCCTTCGATCTGGATCAAATGGACAACGGAGATTAAATCGGCGATCGCATATCAGGGGGGCGCAAAAGAATGGAACATTGGATCTGCAATGCACGATTAAGTGATAGCCGTTGAATCTGAAGGATGATCGAAGGTCAAGACTTAATCGGCGGGGTGATGATAGAGGAATATGGGTGGAGTGCGATGGTATCTCAACCGTCGGATCTGTGAAGACGGACAGCTGAGATGTGATTGGAGATCGCAAATCGGCAGAGGTCCAAGGCAATGATTTAAGCTTTTGTGATTGCGTGATTATGCACGGACCGTTGGATTGGCGAAGAGATCAACGGTGGAGATAGGGTCGGGAAGGGAATAACGGAGGGCCCATGAGCGGGGCGTGATTACGCACTGGCCGTCGGATCTAGGAGTTAGATCGACAGTCCGTATTGCATCGGAGGTCTACAGAGCGATAGCTCAATCGTATCGGAGAAATAGAAATAATGAAGGAAAGGTGTTAACAAATAATTTCGATTGCAATAAGCACCTGGTTCTGGCGCCAGGTTATATGCAGAGAAACGGGCCGAGGGCTAAGCCGAAAGGGGCTTAAGCCTGACATGTGTAAAAAGTGGGTTTTCAAGCCAAAAAGGGGTTTTTAAGGCTGAAAGAGGGGATCGGTAGGGAGAATAAGGGGTTGTTAAACCGAACAAAGGGTATTTGAAGGGTTTAAAAGGGGATTTAGGATGATTTATAGGGTAAGTGGGGAATTAAAGGGGGAGAAAATGTGATGAAAACAGAGGTTTAGGGGGAATGAAATAAGAGGGAACAGGCCTTTTTGGGCATTCTTCTTCACAACAGAGAGGCTTTTAAACTGGAAATAGCAGTGAGGAATTCTCAAAGGACAGAGGTACAAGGAGGCTTCAAGGATGATGTGTTTTCAGGGGAAATGCATTCCTTGAAGGCTCAAAAAACATTTTAGCCCCATGTTTGCTTGTCAAAAAATTCATAGGGGGCTAACAGGCCCTTTTGAGGGACCAATTCTACTCCAAATGGCTTGAAACTTTGTGAGGGTGATTTCCTTGGCCTAAGGATCATTAAAATGTAAATTTTTCCTCCATTTGGTGCCCCAAAAAAGAGCACAACATCAGTGGCGCTGCACGCTTGGCCCTTCTTTCCGCAAGAAAAATAGTTAAAATTTCAAAAACCCAAAAAGATGCCAAAATTGGATTTTAACTTTCTAATCATGTTTAGGAAGCTTGAAGGTATACACCAGCAAGGATATCCAGCATGTCTTTCTCCTTTGCCTCTTTTAGGACTTGAATCTTTTCAAGGGCTCTTTTGTGCTTGACCCTTGCAATATTGTTTCTTAAGGCATAATGCTTTGCCATATTCTTTTGTATGTTAATGTTCCTTTGTGCCTTCTCAAGCTGATCCTCTAAGTTCACAATTTCCCTCTCTAGCCAAGACTCCCTATCATAATCTATTTCCATGGCAAGCAGCTCACTTGGAGTGAGCTGCTCTGCCAATGTTGTCTCTTTCTCTCTTTCTTTGGCTAAGGCTTTCTTCAAACCAATTTTCCTTGACCTCCTCCTAGGAAGTTGTTCTTCCTCTTCTTCTTCCTCATCAAAAGTGCCCAAGGCCTCATCTAGCCTATCCTTGGCCTTCCCAACCTCTTTCTGAGCTCTGATAGCTCTGACCTCACTGATGGCCTTCTCTGTCTCCAATTGCTTGTTTTCTTCCTCATGGAAGTTTATGACATTCTTAGACCTACCAAGATTGGCTTGCAGCTCTTTAATCTAAACATCTTTGGTTTTGAGCAACATGTTTGTGATCCTTTCTTCATCCTCATTCTCACTGTCAAGGTGAATTAGCTAAAACTCTTGTTCAGTTTCATTCTTTTCTTCCTCTTCTTCTTCAGTGACCTTTTCCTTACCTTTGTCAAGTTGTTTTGTTGATGTAGAAGGCATGGCCCCTTGCCTCTTAAGGGCAGAAAACACATGCCTATTTCCCCTCCGGTAGGTCAAAGGAAAAATCTCTATGTCAACCATCTCAGTGTCATCTGTCTCACTGCCCTCATCCCTATCATTTGCCTCACTTCCATCTACCTCATTACTCTCTTCACTATTTGATGTTGTGGTGTCATGAGATGAGGGTGAAGGGTTGTGGGAAGGTGATGAAGGAGGATCATTATGATGTGAAGGAATTTGAGTGGATGGTGAGGTGGAAGGTTCATCATGAGCTGAGGGAATGTGAGTGGATGGTGATGCATGAGTAGTGGGGTGTGATGGTGAAGGAGGAATGGAAGGATGAGAAGATGAAGGAATGTCTTGCTGATGATGGGCTTGTGGAGAAGTGAACACTTCATTGGCAATGAAGGTCTCCCTGGAATACCCTTGTGCTATAGTTGGTTCATAACAACCATCTTGATTAGAGAATGATGAAAAAGGATTTTCATCTTCAAAGGATAGTCTCTCCTTTGTACAATCTAGGACATTTTATCAATGCTTATGTAGATGTAATAGGGTATGTGCAACATCCTCACTCTAGTAAAATGCATAAGCAGCCTGATGTGGTATGAGTAAATACAAGAGAACATTCCCTCACATGTGAAATACTTCATAATGATCCTCATCATAGGTGCATATCTATTAAGAAAATGTGAGAAATGAAAGATGGATTTGTTGTGGTCTTTATACCTAGGTTTAAGATATGGCTCAAAGTAACTCATGTAAAGATTGGCTTGCTTGAACCATTTCTCCCCTACACTAGGTATGCTTGTGGCATTTGCAATAGCATTTTTAGATAGCTCAAAGGTGACCCCTGCAAGGTTAACCTTTTTTTCATGCAAGTTAATGATAAATAGTCTAGTTAGCTCAGGGTGGTTTTGCACCTGCTGCACCTTTTCACAAAATTCATAGCAACCTACATGTTTGAAAAATGAAATAGTAAGGGGAGATGCCATTAGCTCCCTTGTGTTGAGAGGTTCAAATCTATTTATTATTCCACCTTTGTGCTCATGCCTCCTTGGCATTTGAGCCTCTCCACCACTACCACTGTCCTCTCCCTCTACTGACAAGTCTAAAACTCTGTTTTGAAACACTCTTGGGCTGATGTCAAATTGAGATGAAGGAGGGCAATGGAATGTCAATATTTTTTCAAGTGAAGGGATTGAGTGTTATGAATGGGATGGGTGAAGGGACAGCTTAGGTGAATGAACAACCTCCAAAACATGTAATCCCTCTGTCTATCACTGGTTTTCTTTATAGGCATATGAAGTAATGGTAAACAGTGATTCCAAGTTTAAACACCTAGGGTTTCTTCTTAGGGTTTCAACTTCTTTCAATTAAAAATCATCAAATAGCTTGAAAATGTGGTTAGGGAATCCACTTACCATTTATCAGTGCCTTGGAGGACCTTGGAGGAAGGTTGAAAGAGATTTGGAGTGAATTGAGTGGTTGTAGGGTTTAGGAACCCTTCCTACCCAAGCGCGCAGTGCCAAGGCCAAGGGCGCAACGCCAAGGCTAAGAGTGCAGTGCCGGTCCTAAGCGCGTAGCGCCAAAGGTTTTTTTCACTAGGCCCATCGGTTAAGGGCGTAGCACCTTCCCTAGTGCGCAGCACTCACTTCTAGGCACATAATTCCAGTGTAATTTGTATGGAGGAATTTTTCGAAGGGCGCAACGCCCGATCTCAAGCACACCCTGCCAGGCAAACTTGTCCAAATTTTCTTAGAAAACTCACAAGTTTTTCTCTCTTGAATGCTCTAATGATTTTTCAAGGCAACAATGATTTGTTTGAAGTGTTTAGATGGGATTTTATATACTTGTAGATTTTAATTTATCTTTGATAACCCATTTCCTAATGTTTTAAGTATTTTTCACTTTATCACTAATGTTTTTTGACTTTTTGCTTGCATGTGACTGAAAACATTAACTTGGCTCTGCTTTTACTCCTTGAGGCATGACAAGTTGATTTTGACAAATTTAGGATTTTTTCATATAGCAGCATCTCCAAAAACCTCTTTTGTTCCCACCTTGGAGCTCAACATCATCTTTTGCTCATTTAGACATGGCAAGCTCATTTTTTACAAGTTTGGGATCTGATCCACAGTGACATCTTCAAAATCCTCTTTGCTTCCATCATGGAGTTCAACTCATCATTTCACTTTCTCTGGCCACTTTCCCAAAACCCTAGGTATCTGGAGTGTTTTACAACAATCATCAGTGTTGTCGTCTAATTTCTCTTATAGCCCTTTCAAGTTCATTCATTTATGTCCAATTTACCTCACCTTTTCCAAATCTCATCAATAGTCTCTGATATAATTTCTTCATGTTTCTGATAGACTTTCTTCATGTTTTTCCTTGTGTACCTTCTCCATGTCATTTCTACACTTGATCATTGTTTTTGGAACTCAACTAGACCATTAAGTTCAAAACCATAGTTCTCCTTAAGACCAAACTGTTTCCCTTTCCTTTGTTGTAAGTTGTTTTCATTTAGGAGTAGATAGTCTACCTCATCAACACTTTCTGCTGACACAACTTTCAGCACTCCTGTAGAAGTGCCAAATTTTGTCCACTTTTCTCATTTGGAGACTTTGAACTGAAAGGATAGTCTTCTTTGGAAACTCTTTAGGTTTTTCTTGAATAACCATGTCTTGACATTCTATTACATCTAAGCCATATTCTAGCAAAGGAAAAGTAGTGCCTGAAATATCCAATGATGACCTTAAAACACGTGAAACCCTAATGGCCTATTGGGAGGGTCCTTTGACCTGATCTTGACTAAAAATTGGCTTGGAGACTTCAAGTGAAAAACAAATTATTGTCAAAAGTGTTGTATTGAAGATCCAAAATACAATGTATTTGATTTATCTAAAGAGCCTACAGAAATAGTTTTGAGACCATCAATGCTTGAGGAACCTAGGGAACATGGGAATGAGTTAGCTATAGGAAACCCTAGAGGGAAGGTGGAGTTAATTGATAGGGAAAAAATGAGGCAATGAGGCTATAGGCATGGAAGGAGGCTGAAAATGTTAGTAGAAGCCCATAAGGAGTTTGTAGGAGTGACAGGGTGGCCATGGAATGGAAAGTTGATATAATATTGAAAATTTTACATAAGGATAATGAAGGCAGTGAGATTTATGAAACTCACAATATTTCAAGGAATGTTGTTTTCAGAAATCTTAGAACCAATATTTATTCATCTAAAGATATTGAAAAATATTGATGACTAACACCCGCATCACTTCAACACAGTCATAGTCACGATAGCACCAGTACACAAAGTGTGATATCAACCAGTATTCAAACGAATAAATACATACCATTTACTCAGAGAGAATCACCAGTGTTCATATAGGAGAAAATCACCAAAATTCACAGTAAATTTTCCAAAACACAGTCAGGCAAGCCACTCGGTCTCTACACATCACTCCACTAAAAACAAGTGACATTCTTCTATCACCCGGTTCTTCCCCACAATGCACAAACTAATTGAAATGAACGTTATATTATTCTCTCGAATTCCACTTGATTTCCAATAGATCATATATTCATGTAGGAAAACCACTTTTCCCTTATCTTTAGTATAAGAGGGCTGACTTTCTGCCTCCGAGTGAAGATTTAGCGCTTGTGGTTCGATTCATACGGTTATGGAGCACGCAGCAGCAATCAATACGCCAAATATTCTCATTGAGATCTCCATTCCAATGATGCTCCCTTTCTCAATGAGAGATTCATTCCAACGCACTTAAATAACACAACGATAATACATACATTCCAATGCATAAGAACCAACGGGAGCATTCGTTTACAAATGCCACATATTATGGCTCTGATACCATGTTAGACGCACATGGAATGTGAACATACATTAATGGTAAACAATGAATTTCTTTTCTTATTAACATATATGTACATTTATAATACATTGGGGTGACCATTGGATTCCATATTCTAAGATCTCTTGGACTTCATTTGACTTTCCAACTCCCACACTTTAACCCTCAGCGGATTAGGTGTCCAGCAACTATGTTTAGAGATGTTTTTAGTGTAGTATGTAAGAGATGTTGTAATGGCATGCCCTGCCTTGACCTGTAAAAAAAAATAATTAAAAAATAAAGATAAAAATAACCCTTTGTTAAAAAAAATAACTCCATACTAAAATAATACAAATAAAAATTATTTGTTATTATTAGTATTAAGGTAAACATGACTCGGTGAAGTTATCAGAGATTTTTGAGCTCCAATTTTCTGAGAACCCATGGTATTCATGTCGAAAATAGCCTATATAAAGGGGGAAATTAAACCTTAAAATTGATAATTATAATTATAAATAAAATTAATAATTAAACCATCCTAGATCTATCTTAATTTTGGATCTATCAAGCGTTGAGAGGCATCAAATCTCTTGAGGTGAAAACCTATTTTAGAGGGAAAAGAGATTTGATCCCTCTTGGTGCTTGGTATATCCAGAGTTAAGATGGATCTAAGCCACTATTTAATACATATCTAAAAATGACATTAATTCATAAAGAGATTTATAAGAAATTATATCAAGTTAGAACAAAGTAGTAAATGTGTACATAGTGAAGAATAAGAATCACAAAAACTAAATTAAAAAAATCAAACTTCACCATTAAGGAACCTTCAACCTTAAGCATTACTAGTAAGTTGCTAAAGGTCAATACTAAGGGATTATGCCCCTTCCATACAAAAACAATATATTCATAAGGAACTTTTGTTCCACAACCTTGATAGGAGTGATGAATTGGGACCTATTAAGTATCCAAATGAAGATAATAGTTTCAAATATGGAGAAAATATAGCAAGGACTAGGTATGTATTAGACTAGAAGGAAGAAACCTTGGAACCCCTACCAAAAGTATTAAGGAAAAGGGTTGAAAGCCTCAACCTATATTCATTAACTTATCAAGTATTTTTAGAACCCAACGACCTAATGAACTACCCCACAAAATAAAAATTCGGGTAGGGGGGAGAAAAAAACCCAACTAAGAAACTTGAGTAAGCCTACCAAACATCTATAAATTGTTGTGGATATCCCACTAGATATTTTTCCACAACATATCTGACAAATTTATGCTTAAAATATAAAATATACAGTATGAGGGTTAATTTCCCCTTATATTTCTAGATGTGTTATTCATTGTGTTATGCTTATGCATGTGATAGATAAAATTTGTAGAAAATAAAGAATAATGAAATAAAACTCGTTATAGGCCATTTTGTCACATCTGGTCAATAGGCATGTTAAGTGAATCAATCAACATCCATCAACACTTTGTTATCATCCTTGCACAAATATTTAGGCATGCCTCTCCCTAATCTCTGAGTTTCTTGGCTCAACTACTTCATTTCCATGTTTTTAAGGCCCAACACACCCTGCTTCCTTAGGAGACTGCATTCAGAGAAGGTTTCTCCACTTTGCACCTGCATTGATCATCAATAGGTTGTCCCTCCTTGGGGTACACTGATTCTAGAAATTTTGGAAAAATAAAAAGAAGCTCGAAGCTTCCTCTTCCAGAATCTTTTAGAAGTTGTTTCAAACATTTACCTTCGATAATACCTTTGAATCCCATCTCATCCTACTATGGAGATTCCACCCCTTATCCCTTGATCTCATCCTCCCATCAAGAGTGGATTTCAAGCCTAGATTGGTAAATGGATAATAATTCCTAAAGTACCATCCTCTCCTATATATTTACTGTTGTTGCAGGAGAAAACTACCTAGGGTCAGGGTTGAGAATCTCAACAGATCGAAGGGCATCAATCAACAAGAAGCCGACAATCACACAATCCTAATACTTAAACTACTAAAATCAGGTTAGGATAAAGTACCCATAGGTCATACATTTGATGTCTTTCCCATAAGGTCCAAACCCTTTGCTTCCTTTAACGATATAAGACCTGTAACAAAGTTCAGAGAAGCATGTAGTTCAAAGTATGTGCATGATATGAATTTTAGATCATTAAACATAAAGATATAAATCATGAATAATAAATTATAAGATCATAACATGAATTATAACATAAGTCCATAACATTTAGGAACAAGACCGAGCCTCTTTATTGATATCAACAAAATAATATGGAAGAATACAACCTGATTCAACCATAGCTCCAGGTGAAACCTTCCTCCGGATCCGTCCAACCCAAGCCTCAACAATCATCTCTCAATCATATACACATGGATGTCATATAATGGAAGATGAACATCTCTATGAGGAAACAAGGGTTTCCTATGGATGGGAGTGTAGGAGGCACAAGGAAACTAATACTTGATCGGGGACCAATCGACTATAGTAGAAATATCCTATCTCTTCTTCTATCTTAAGGCCTTCCCATGAGGTGTATTTATATCACCCAAAATACGTGGCCTTTCAATGAAAAATGTAAACCCCACCCAAAAAATAGGATATTACATATTTTTTTCATATTTTAAATCACATACGTAGGTTCTATATGGATGTACCCATGTGTGTATGCAGTTTTTGAAGGACAAAGTCATGTATGGAATTCAAAACATTGTTTTTTAATAAATTGACCAAGTATGAAAGGAAAGGGTTTCCCATGGCCATAGAACACAGAATCAGAGCTACAGGTGTGCTAAATGATGTTATAACAGATGCCCCCTAATATATGGGGTCAGAATGGGTACATGATGGCCAAAATGTATTAAGTGTATCAAGGAATCATGTGAGGACTTGGGAGGAGATCACCAGATTCTAGCCTGGCAAAAAACAGTGGAAGAGATCAGAAATAAACCTCATGTCTGAGGTGGGAATACCTGTTATAGGTCAATTTGGGCATCATCCCTAAGACTAGTATGAACAGGGTCTATCATCCCCTAATTCAGTTGCTACATGCCCTATATAAGTTATTCCACTAATGGCTTTAATTCATGAGAGTTTCAATGTTTTAAGTATAGTTAAAATGACCCATTGAATCATCAATGCTCCTCTGAATGAGCCTAAGTGCGTTGAAAAGCACTTACCCCCATGCAAGGGTGCTCTGCAAATCACTTCCCGACACTTAAGGGAACGTTGGTCTCCTGGGAGCGAAATCATCACTGTTTCGAGAATCTCCACATGTACAATGCCTTCTAGAAGAGCTCATAGGTGTCATACATCGAATACATGTGTTCATCCATCACCATTTAATCTGGAAACACTTCTCATCTATTATTAGAAAGCCATTCAATATCATTTTGAGAAACTACCTACAATTTCCCTATAAATTGAGCACTCATCTAAGTGCAAGAGAGGAAGAAATTTATGTCGTGTTATGTTGTTGGATTCTCAATTCTTGGAGAGTTGAAGTACTGTGATGCTGCTAGATTGATGCTTGGGATGATGAGGACAGGATGAAGTTGGAGAAGGTTGACAGTGAACCGATCGACTGGTTGTAATCTGTCCCTCCTAATACTGCAATAAATATATTTGTTCTTTCTCCCATATATGCATTTGTATCTTGTGAATGAATTCTCAATATGTGCATATATTCTCAGATTTCGTCAGTTCAATCTAGTTATGATAAATAGATAGTGTATAGTTGTATCGTTGTGTGTTGTCTTCTAGCTTCAATTGCAGGTATTGATCTGGCGAGTTCAGTTGGATAAAAAGCGAAAAAAGAAATGAAAGAATAAGAATGAGAGTGAAGGATCACAAGTAAGTCTCTTCATCTTCTGTTTATTTGTTTATTGTAGAGAGAAAAGCATTTACCTTTCCTCTGTTGTTTTGAGTGAAGGAACACCACACTCAGGGAAGACTAGTCTATCCATAGATTAGAATTCCTCATAACAAATTGGCGACTCCACTGGGGAGAAATCCATCATTCCTGGTTTTTCTGTCTTTTTTAACCATCATTAGTAGACTTTACTTCATATTTTCATTCATTTGAATGTATTTTTTTCCTTAGAAGTGTGTTTAGCCTGATTGATCTTCATGCTTCACTATGCCCAACGCACAGTTGTTCAGGGTACGATGCTCTGCATAGCATTGTATCCCATTCAGAGGTGATATGTAATGCATTGTCCGCCCTTAAGGGGTGAGTTTCCCCTCAGCCAGCCAAATTCTATCAAAAATTTTCTTTGAATTTAGTTTCAGCCAATTGTCTATTGCATTCTCATATGTCTGATTGTTCTTAGAGACTAGTAAACATTACTTGTTCTTCCTCCTTTAGATAGTTGTTTGTTCAATGTTTCATTAGCTATTTTCTTTATCATTGTCAAATTGAATCCAAATTTGTAAATTTTTCATTAGACCAATTATCTGTTTTCAAAAAGGAAAATTTTTGTTTCAATCTTCATTTCCTAAGAGAAAATTGTTGTTTCTGTCCTCATTTCTCAAAAGAAAAAATTTGATTGATTATTTGTGCATTTAGTTTCTGTTTATTCATTCACATTAAAGGAAACTGAAAAGAAAAACATGCATTTTCATTTATGGATTGCGAGTGCTACTTGAGGAATAGTCTAGAGAAAAATTGCATTTAGATGTGCTCAATGATGATTGAAAATGATCAAATTTCTCTATCCCTAGTAGCTAGTTTTTCATTGTCTAAAATCAATTCAAAATGAATACTTATCATTATAATTGCATTCTAGGAATGGTCAATACATCTCACAGTGAACCTGAAAGAAAAACTAATAATCAAGATCAACATAAAATTTATCTGAATTTATCTAAGGAAGCATTGTAACATTAACGATAACATTTATAGGTCTAGGATAGAGACGTGTTCTGATGTTGTTAAACATAGCAGTTGTCATTAATTGTTTGCGATAAATTCCAAGTGTGATACCTCATTCCACGTATGTAAGTATATTAGATCTCGTCCACGTACTTTCGGGTATATCGGGCAGTGTGCTAGTACGAAAAGTATAAGGGGATGCTCTCAATGTGTGGTTTCACATTAGATAGTGCTAACATGGATTGGGCCTCCATGTACATTTTTGTATATCTGGGAGGAAAACTTTGGGTTTCTTACCATCCATAGGTAACTGAGTCAACCACCTTGTACCTGTGATACAACGAACAAAAGATTCAAGGAGATTTCCTGCACATATAATAAGTCCTTGGTTTACTGAGGCAGTATATTGTAGTTCACAGTTACTTGGTAAACCTTTTTCCTAGTATCACCCTCTTTTTGTTTATTTTTTTTTGTATAAAATAAATCGGCAATTGTGAAAGAAGATCAACCCCTTCCCCATCATTTGCGTAGGACAGTGAATAAACATCTGTTACCGCTAGAAGCTACTCCTAGTAGATGAAGGCACACTCGCCCTACTGAGTCTGGTACCTCTGGAACTCTTAGTGCTACATCCTCTGATATACCAGAGAAATCTGATCCTTTAAGTACCAAGTCTCAAGTCGTTTCAACTAATCCGGGTTTATCTGCAACTATCGAGACGAAAATATTAGAGTTACCTAAGGACACTGAAATTCAATCCAGTGAAACGATGAATCCTAAACGAGATCTTGTTCAAATGGAAGTTGATCCCGAAGTCGAAAAACAAGAAGTTGTTCCAGTGCAATGGTCTGATCCTCAGGCATCTCTAACCATCGAGTCTTCCTCTTTACCGCAAAGTTTACAGCCTGAAATTTATCTCAGGCCTAACAGTGAAGTTCTTCGACCTGGTTTGATTTCTATAGAGGAATAACTTCACAAAGAAAAAACCCCTTCGACCCCCACTCATTTTGGGTTGGAGCTTCATTTATATCATTTTTTTCCTCGTTTGACTGACTCTGCTCCTATTGATCTTGTTCGCTCTCAAGTTCCCGTAGATTTTTTAGAGTATTTGTTGGGTTATTTAACCATGGCAGAGACTGTATCCCAAATTGTACCATCTGTTATAGGTGCGAAAACATCTACTGTTGCTTCATCTTCAATGTTTTCGATGACACTCGAGTCTCAAAACATTGGTGTAGGACTCTTTAAGGATCCTTCCCTAATGGGCACCTTTTTGTTACCGTCGCCTACGACATCGGTGGAAATCGCAAGTATAGAGATCTAAAATATGATATCTTCCACTTCATATGTCTTAAGGAAGATTCCCAAAGATTTTGAAATAGATAGGTTGGGTGATAAATGAGGAAATTTATTTTACTGTGTCAACCTCGTTAAAAAAAATGAATCAGTCCATCATGAGGAAAGTTTTTTTACTATGTCAACCTTGTTAAAAAAATGAATCAGGCTATGAGGAAAGTTCTTTTACTGTGTCAACCTCATTAAATGAAACAAGTTCCCTGGAGGAAATTTCTTTTACTATGTCAACCTCGTTAAAAAATGAATCAGGTCCATGAGGATAGTTCTTTTACTATGTCAACCTCATTAAAAAATGAATCATGTCTTGGGCTAGTTCCTTTTCTTATGTCAAGCTTGTTAAATGAAACAAGGATCCATGAGCATAGTTATTTTCTTGTGTCAAGCTCGTTAAAAATTAAACAAATCCTCTCCTAATTAAGCTGAGTCTTTCATTTGATCTCGTAAATGAACCTTCATTCCATCCAGCTATTAGTAACCAGTAGTCTACTTACGTGAATGAAATGAAGCTAGGGGGGCATGTTCCCCTCAAGGTTACGCTTGGGGTATTGAAACCACTTTCAAGCATGATTTTTCCTTTGTTTCAAGCTTGTGTAAAAATGAAACAAACCTATTTCAAGCACATTTTCTCTCTGTTTCAATCTTGTGTAAAAATTACCTATCTCGAGTCCATTTCAGTTATTATTTTTAAGACACATTAAAATCATGAAAATCCTAAGCTTCTTTTGTTATTTTTCATGCTCATAAAACACATAAAAATTCCAAGTTCTTTTCATATTTTCCTGCTGGTAAATTAAATTGAAAGTCGGTGATATGAGTACATTTTTATCACTTTTTCGAACTCGTTAAAACTTAAAAAAAAAAGCGAAACCAAAAAGCATAGTTTTATCTCTTTTTCGAGCTTTGTTAAACATGAAAAAGGAATTCAAATCATACTTTTATCCTCTCTTTTTTAGATTTGTTAAATATGAAAAAAGAATTCAAAGCATACTTTTATCCTCTTTTTTCAAGCTTTGTTAAACATGAAAAAAGAATTGAGAGCATACTTTCATCTCTTTTTCGAGCTCTGTTAAACACGAAAAAAGAACCCCCCCTGGATTCTTCTTTTAGCTCTTTTCAAACTCCGTTAATGTGAAAATATTGTCGAGCACTTGAATTTTCTAGCTCATAAAAGGAAATGAAATGACATCTACTCAGTATAAGTTTAATCATTTTCTAGACTGAGATAGATTATTTACGAAAAAGGAACACTTTAGTCAAACATAGCTAAGAGGTTTTCTCAGGTATCATTTTACACTTTTTTGGACCTGAGTGACAAATTTATGAAAAAGGACTCATGGAGTTTTCTTTTCGATCCTTTTTTCAAACTCTCTAAACATGAAAAAGAACTGAGTTTTCACTATCATTAGACTCATTAAAACATCAAATAGCGACGAACTTGTCCAATCATGACAAGATCGAGTTTCACTATCGCTAGATTCGTTAAGGCATCAAATAACGATGGATTCACTCGAAGGGTTGAATTATAGATCAAGCATATGTTAACCTCCTCAATCTTGTTAAAAAATAAAGAGGTATTGGTCAACAATGACTATGAAAAAAAACAAAACACTTTATGGTAGAAGGTCGCTCTTGAACATGACACTTTCACTTCATTTCTATGGCTTTGGGTTGGGTAATATTCTTGATGGTATATAATACCTATGGCCTATCATACCATCCATCACTTCAGTTTTGGGTCAATGCTGCCAATCCATTCATTGTCGTTGATATGTCCAGGAGAAGTCATCCAATAATTCCTCATCTTCTGCAATACTCATAAACCTTCATTTTCATGACCGCCATCCCTGAAAATTGCTTCATCAAGTCACTTTTTTTCTCCAAAATCATTACTCCCATTTCATGTTGTATCTGCGACGAGTCGCTTCCTGTCGACATCATCTCATCATCCAGGAAGTTGACTTAGAAACATCTTTCTAGTGCCTTGGAGCTTGCTTACATCAACGGTAGGTTTCTTGCTTTCGGCGATGGGTTCACATCACAGGCCTTTGACCGAGAGATTTTGTTTGGCGTTTGACATCAAATCATATATTCACGCCATTTTTACTGCAGTACCTTGATAGCCATTAACATCAACGATGGTTTCTCTCACGTCTGCTAATGGCTTACATCAACAACTGGTCATCAGACGATGTCTTCCCATATTCAACTTCAGATCACCTATTCGCATGGTTAGACTTGTACTTTGAACGATCGAGTGAACAAGATAGAAGACCCCAGATCTAGTTTCATCCATCCGGGTTGTGATTTTAGGAATTGTACCACATCAACCATACGATGGATTTACATACAGATGCTCATCCTATCATGGGCTTATATATGTAGGCATGTCTATATATGTAGACGACTATCTGATTTATGTACGTGTTATGATATTTTATGTGATGAGCATGGGTATGCCTCCCTCAAAAATTCATGTCCAATATGTACACGATATTGTGATTTAATGTATTGTAAATTGATGTAAGTCACCGTTCGCTTCAAATCCTACTCATCACATCGTAAAGCATCTCATCCAAATAGTATCATTATTTTGACTTCATGCTTTAGGGGGCAACTGCTATAAGTCAATTTGGGTGTCATCCCTAAGACCAGTATGAATAGGGTCTATCATCCCCTAATTCAATTACTACATGCCCTACAGAAGTCATTCCATTACTGGCTTTAATACATGAGAGTTTAAATGTTTGAAGTATAGTTAAAATGACCCATTGACTCATCAACTCTCCTATGAATGGGTCTAAGTGTGTTGCAAATAACTTACCCCATGCAAGGGTGCTCTGCAAACCACTTCTTGACACTTAAGGGTACGTTGGTCTCCTGAGACCGAAATCATCATTGTTCCTGGAATATCCACATGTCGAGTGCCTTCTAGAAGAGCTCATAGGTGTCATACTTTGAATATATGTGTTCACCGATCACCATTGAACCTAGAAATAGGTATCATCTATTATTAGAAATCCATTCAATATCATTTATTGAGAAATTACCTACAATTTCCCTATAAATTAAGCACTCATCTAAGTGCAAGGGAGGAAGAAATTTATGTAGTGTTATGTTGTTGGATTCTCAATTCTTGGAGAGCTGAAGTATTGTGATGTTTTTGGATTTATGCTTGGTGTGATGAGGACGGCATGAATTTGGAGCAGGTTGACAGCGAACTGGTCGACTGGTTGTAATTTGTCCCTCATAATACTGTAATAAAGATATTTATTCTTTCTCCCATATATGCATTTGTATCTTGTGAATGAATTTTCAATATGTGCATATATTCTCAGATTTAGTCAGTTCAATCTAGTTATGATAAATAGATATTGTATATTTGTATCGTCATGTGCTATCTTCTCACTCTAATTGCAAGTATTGATCTGGTGAGTTCATTTAGATCGAAAGTGACAAAAGCGACGAAAGAAGAATAACGAGAGCGAAGGATCACAAGTAATTCTCTTCATCTTCTATTTATTTGTTTATTATAGAGAGAAAATAATTTACCCTTCCTCTATTGTTCTAAGTGAAGGAACACCACACTCAGGGAAGACTAGTTTATCTGTAGATTAGAATTCCTCATAACAATACCCATGCTCAGATATAGTAAAGCATGTCCATTGATCAAGTGTAGAGAGGATCTAATATGTATACAATTACAAAGAGAACTAATAAGTACATTGTGGATCATTTTATCATATCCACATAGGAACACATCAATGCTATGTCTCAATAACACATATAATAGAAAATTTGATCAATGATGCTCAAGGAGATGTCTAATCACTGATTCTGCATAACTGATCCCTAAAGTACCAAGTCATAAAGTTGGAATATTGGTGTTTCACACAACTCGGGTACCAACATATAAGATTTTGTTGTGATGAATTGCAGCATATAAGGTGGATAGTGTAACTGGCAGGAAACTGAAGGAGTTTTCAGGTGAACCAGAATTCTGACACAACCCGAGGTCTTCAACGACCACAGATGGTACATTTCTACATTATGGGAATGAATGAGTTGAACTTGACCATGTGAGAAATAATTTGATTATCGGTCATTGATGTATATTGTTAACAAACATGAGACAACTCACCGATAATGATGATGAGAGTCAAGGTACCCTAGTACAATATAACAAGTGTGAATAAATGAGTTGAAGTCGAATACTAGATAGAATCTTCCAATCAGGAGACATTAATGTATTCTCATTGTTGATAGCGAAGGAGTCTGCCACTGATGATTGCAAACCCTAAGGTGCTGAAAAAAGGACTCTAGATTTTGTTCCCAGAGAAATTATTTGGAGTCTATGGGAAAATATCTATGGGAAGGAAGGCATTAATGAATCCCACATCAATCCAGTGCAAGTGTAATTCACAAGCCAATAATTTGGAATGAATTGGATGAAAAGAGATGAAGTAACCATTCTGAAGCATGTTTCCAACATGCACAAGATGTGGCTAGCACAAGACAAAAACCCTCTGAACCAACCAATAATGAAAGTTGAAATAGAGGAGAGGAATCCACCAATAGATTCAAATGGAAACCAAGGTACTGCATGAATCCCAATTTGTGATAATGTAAGTTAACTTTGAACACAAGGGAAACCACTCAGTCAAAGACCCATGATATTGATCGATGTTGAGCACAAGGTCACCTATCAATGATGTAAATAGGGATAGGGTGTGGCTCTAGGCCCACTCTCAGAGAAATTTGTCGAATTTGATAAGAGCAGGCCTGACATCAAGAAGTCAATGGAGACCTTCTTAATTAGCACGAATTAAGAACCAAATAGTTGATGTGATATTGAACATAACTTTGACAGACTGGGTATGTCTGACTCAGTTTTACTTCCCTTGAAAAAAAGAACGACTCAAATGTGATTGTATGGAAACATATGATAACTTTGTATAAGTTTTTCATCCATGATACATCAACAAACTCTCCATGTGTTTGGAAGAGATAACCAATTGGAGGAGTACTAGCTCAATAACAAGGTTATGGTTCTCCTAAGTCAAACTAAAGTCCATCCCAATGGAAGAAATACTTGCTTTGAGTGCTTTGTTCAAGGGCGGGACACATGACTCTTGCTACCATCAAATATGGAAGTAATGTCTTGTTCTCAATATTTTTTGGAATATATAATTTTTTTGTATTTTTCATGTTTAAAGACTAAAAAATAATAAACTAACGCCTATAGTACAGTGGAAAGAACGAGTGCCCAAATACATATGCTCTAGTTCATGGGATTGGAACGTTCCTATTCTCAATGAAAGGTGATGAAACTGGTCAATGACACTCAAAGGAATGTTCTTTCCATGGGTGAAAGGTGTCAAGTTGCAGAGGCTAAGTGATAGCATGGTTGAATTTACAGAAATTCATGGTCAAAAAGTGACTTATAAATGGGTCCAAATGAAGCTGGTTTAAGGCCAAAAGGATACAAATAGTCAACATGCGATGCAGCAGTACAACTTAACATGTGAGAGCCTCTAGGATATATAGCCAGAAAGATAGCTAAGAATTATAGATTTTGTTCTATGGGAAAATATCTACGGGAAGGAAGGCATTAAGGAATCCTACATCAATCCAATGCAAGTATAATTCACAGGCCAATAATTTGGAATAAATTGGATGAAAAGAGATGAAGTAAACATTCTGAAGCACATTTCCGACGTGCACAAGATGTGGCTAGCACACGACAGAAACCCTCTAAACCAACCAATAATGAAAGTTGAAACAGAGGTGAGGAATCCACCAATAGAGTTAAATGGAAACCAAGGTACTGCATGAATCCCAATGTGTGATAATGTAAGCTGACGTTGAACACAAGGGAAACCACTCACTCAAAGACCCATGATATTGATCAGTGTTGAGCACAAGGTCACCTATCAATGATGTAAATAGGGCTAGGGTGTGGCTCTAGGCCTACTCTCACATAAATTTGTCGAATTTGATAAGAGCAGGCCCGACATCAGGAATTCAATGGAGACCTTCTTAATTAGCACGAATTAAAGACCAAATAGCTGATGTGATATTGAACATAACTTTGATAGACTGGGTATGGTCGACTCAGGTTTACTTCCCTTGAACAAAAGAACGGCTCAAATGTGATTGTATGGCAACATATGATAAATTTGTATAA
The DNA here is from genome assembly GCA_034641835.2 of Pinus albicaulis. Taxonomy (NCBI): domain Eukaryota; kingdom Viridiplantae; phylum Streptophyta; class Pinopsida; order Pinales; family Pinaceae; genus Pinus; species Pinus albicaulis. The sequence goes on from CM076582.1 coordinate 1,531,800,007, forward strand.
GTTTGTCATGCACGAGACCTCAAAAAACTCTCCATGTGTTTGGAAGAGATAAAAAATTGGAGGAGTACTGACTCAATAACAAGGTTATGGTTCTCCTAAGTCAAACTAAAGCCCATCCCAATGGAGGAAATACTTGCTTTGAGTGCTTTGTTCAAGGGCGGCACACATGACTCTTGCTACCATCAAATATGGAAGTAATTTCTTGTTCCCGATCTTTTCTGAAATATATAATTTTTTTGTATTTTTCATGTTTAAAGTCTAAAAAATATTAAAATAACACTTATAGTACAATGGAAAGAACGAGTGCCCAAATACAGATGCTCTAGTTCATGGGATTGGAACGTTCCTATGCTCAATGAAAGGTGATGAAACTGGTCAATGACACTCAAAGGAATGTTCTTTCCACGGGTGAAAGGTGTTAAGTCGCAGAGGCTAAGTGATTGCATGGTTGAATTTACAAAAATTCATGGTAAAAAAGTGACTTATACATGGGTCCAAATGAAGCTGGTTTAAGGCCAAAAGGATACAAATATTCAACATGCGATGCAGTAGTACAACTTAACATGTGAGAGCCTCTAGGGTATATAGCCAGAAAGATAGCTAAGAATAAGGAGAATGAAGCTTCATTGCAAAGTCATGGCGGAACTAAGGAGGACTCCCAAACCTACTCAATTTTGTAGCATGGGAAAAATATGCTAGAGAGGATCTAACTAGGAAGCCCATGTAAAGGATGGCTCTAACATTATGTCATGATTTTATAAAACAGTGAGTGAAAACGTTTTTAGAATCATAACATAATGGGGTCGACCATATGGCAACATATTGCAGTATGAGGCTAGAATGCATAATGCAATAGAAAAAATGATATTCCCTAACCTATATTCCAGTGATGAAAATGATACATGCCATGATGGGTCAGCAATAATGGAATCGAAGTGGTGAAAAATATCTCAAGTTCTTCATTTTTACCTTGAAAGACAATCTATCCCAGCACTCAAAGCCAAAATGTCAAAAAGTTTATAAACTTATAAGATAAAAATATGAACTTTATAAAAGTAGGTTTTTAAAATTTAAAATTTAAAATATAAATAGGGCCTTTTGACTTATCAAATTTCATTTGTGTTTGAAATAGTTCAGTGCTTGAGATCTTGGAGCAAACATTTGGCAACCAAATTCCCCCAATCTCTCAACTGAAGCATCAATCCAACCTCCAGGTAATCCTAAATCTGATTTCTTAGTGAATTAAATGCATTTCAAGTATTTTCCAATAAATTTTCATTGTAGATTTTTATTTTTTTTAATTTATCTCTGCATGTACGCGGGTTGGATTCTATGAAGTCATGTATCAAAATCCCTATACGCGACTGTGTATAAAGGGAACCCGTGTACGTGTTGACGGAAATGAAAATTTTTGATTTCTAATGGATGAATTCGCTTGAAATTGTAGGATTTCGATTAGCTGGAGAGAAAGAGAACACAATGAAGTGGATAATTAAGTCATGAACGATCCATTAGCATTAGATGCACTGAGATGTTTTGGATTGTTAAAAGTTTCCAAAATTCCAAACATGAAAACTCAAACAAGATTGTTGGAGATGCTTATCAATTACAGGGATCTGGAGGAAGATGCTTTTATGATTGATCAAATTCCTTTCCAGGTTGAAATAGAAGATATATATTTTATCAATGGACTTTCTTGGAGAGGAGAGCCAATCAATCTGCAAGGGAAGGCCCAAGGGGGTCTCAATGTGGATGATTAAAATGCAGGCATCTAATGCACACCAGAGACATATAAGGTCAGATCACATATTCTTATAAAAAATGTAATGAGGGTGCCCATAAAAATTCTCCTTTTTACCATAGTGAGGGTATCCAGGTCAGCATCATTACTCCAGGATTCTATTCCTACCATGTCTTTGGTAGTATATTTCCTCTCAAAAGTTTGTTACTAATGTACAGCACTCCTAACTAGCATGAAGAAGAAATTGACATCAGTCAGAAAAGGTAAAACCAAGCATTTTGGGTATGGAACCATACTATGCATGTTCTTCTTTGATAGGATACCAAGACTTTGACCATCAATATTTGCACCCATTAACAGCCCCATAGATCCAAGGATAGCTATATGGGTTTATCTTATTAAGAGACTAGGGGGTGGTGAAGTCCCTAGAACAAAATTTGATGATGAGTTCTTCCTTCAGTGGGAAAAACAAGTCATACCTATCGAGGACTACCCTTATGCAGGCATGAAATTTTGAGTAGACCCAGATATGGTACTTCTTGAAGGCACTACATGGGATGCCATTGGTAAAATTTTAAGATTTTATGTTATTTTATTTTATTTTTTGGATTTTAAGAATATGATCTTAAAAAATTAAAAGGTATTTTTGATGAGACAAAAAAACCTACAAGATTTTTTTATTGTGATACAGATGGTTGGCGAATGAGACCTGAGGGTCTACCTAGGCACAGGCCTCACGGAAGAGACATGGAGAGCGCAACAATAGAGACCGAGAGAGTTCCTCATGTCGTTCAGAGAAACTTGAAAAGTTTGACTCGCTAGGTTCCTATGGCAATGGTAGATGTCCTTCTAGAGGTGATTCAAAGACGCGTGGTAGGATTACCACAAGATTGGGTGCGGCTCTTCCAAAGTGTGGCTAATGCCATCATATTTTTCTATGATGCTCATCCAAGGTAGGGCCTGCAGACCTAGATTATAGATGACTGAACTTTTATGGACGTGATTGGGCTTAAGACCTAATTTTGTAGGGCATTTGTCCCGATTTTGTAACTTTTGGACATATTATTTATATCTATATACCAGTATTTTCACTATGTGATGATCATATATATACAAATAACTTTTGATTATTTTTTATTTTAATGTGATGAATGATTAATGTGTTGATCTAATGCTTGATTAGCTATAGAATCAAAAAACGAATTTTCTGATCGTGGAATATGAATGAAAGTAATAAAATTAAATGATCTTTGTAATAGTCACACTCTCATAAATTGGAGATATAAAAAGGGATCTCTCACACGATAAATGTTGTTTAAATGAGACACCACCAATTTTGAGTCCAAATATACCACTAACGATTCAACGCCAATAGATATTGCTTCATATAGTAAGTTAATGATGTTAGTATATTCAGCCATATTGTTCGAAGCAGGGCCAATACATGTGCCTCTTGAAACTAACAAATAATCGGATGTATAGTAAATTACCCAAGGAGTGGAAGCCAAGTTCTGGGTGTGTCTACTAGCGCCATCAACGAACCCTAGATATACCATATCATCCATTGATATCTACCAAAGCAGATCAAAAATATCGATATCATTATGAAACCTATAGACATATATGAACAATTATATACAATACATACAAGACAAAGAAAATGCTAAGTAAGAGCCTAGGCATAATACTTCTTAAGATAGTGCCCATTTCTGGCCTCGGATAATGTTTCCATTGAAATCAACCAAATCATAAGCTCCTTTCTTCAAGACATTTTTAATGATGAACGGACCGTACCACATAGGTTTGAACTTTCGTACCCCCAAGGTTAAACCAAGAAAAGGTCACCTTCAGAGAAAACCCTAGGACGTATAGTCTTATCATATTGGATTTTCACTCTCTTTTTATGAGCCTCATTTATTGTGGTTGCATTTCGGCAATGCTCATCAAGATGTTCCAAATGGACAATGTGTTCTTTGAGAATAGATGTGTCTGGAAGAATTTCTACCACTAATATAAGAGATGGAATCTCAAATTCCACCAGGAAGATCGATTCCAAACCGTAAACTAGTTGAAAGGGAGTGAAACTCGTAGCGGTCTTAATTGACATTCGTTATGCCCAAAGTGCAGGATATAGCATATGTCAATTGGATATAGCTTTATTGATTGTCCTTTGCAGGATAACTTTTAGGCATTTATTCATGACTTCAGCCTGGCCATTGAATTTAGGATATTATGGAGATTAATTCTCTTGCCAAAAACCCAATTTTAGATCAAATTCAGACATCATATTATTCTATAAATGACTTCCATGGTCAGTGACAATATCCTTTGGAATATCGAAACAAGAAAGCGCATGGTTGAATAGGAAAAGAGCTATTCTCTCATCATCATTTGTGAAGGTAGGCATAGCTTTGGTGCACTTAGTAAAGTATTCCACCGCTATGATAATATACTTATGACCCTTTTCCAAAGGCAGTTTACAAGTTGTAAAATCAATACCCTACTTTGTGAAAGGGCCGGTAGTGATAACAGGAAAAAGCAGAGCTGGATGAGCACTCAATTTTTGAGTATAAACCTAACATGAATGGCACTTTTCTGCTCCAACACAATCCTTGAAAATAGAAGGCCAAAAATAGCCTGCAGGCAATATTCTTTGGGTTGTAGCAAGCCCAGATAGATGACCATGACAAGCTCCACTGTGGCACATTCAACATGGACTCAGATTCTTCTAAGTGTAAACAACGTCTAAGGATTTAATCAATCCCATGATGATACAAAGTTTCACCGATAATAATGTAACTTCTAGTTAGGTGACGTAATTTTCTACGTTCATCCTTTGAAAAGCGATGGGAAACTTCGAATTATAGAGATATATTATGATATCTCCATACCAAGGAAGAGATGTTCATCAGGAAATGACTCTTCATAAAAAAACATCTTCTTCACAAGTAAACTCTAAGGTCAATTCCGCAAATAGTAAATATTTAGATTTGGCTGACATGAATTCGAGATCAAATTTTTGTAAGATAACCGCCCATCTGTTATATTTTCCCCCAATCACTTGCCTACTGAGAACAAATTGAAATGGGTCGACATAAGCCAAGACAAAAAAAACTTCTAAGCAGAATATAGTGTCGAAGTCACGGGACAACATGAACAACTGCCAAAGCTAATTTATCTATATGATAATATCGTAGTTCAAGACCAACTAAGCCTCAATTCAGGTAATAAATCACGTGCTCACAAAGAGCATCATCTTCCTGAACCAGAACCACACCTATGGTTGATTCTGCCGTGATGAGATATAAGAGGAAATCCCTGCTATAATCGGGTGCACTCAATAAAGGAGAAGAGGTCAATGCTCTTTTCAAAGCATCGAATGAGCACTGAGCGAATTCGTACCATACAAATGGAACTCATTTCTTTAGTAATCTCATAAATCCTTTTGTAATCTCGACATAATTGACGATAAATATCCTCAAAAAATTAGCTTTTCCTTGGAGACTCTGAAGCTAACGGATGGTGGATGGGGGAGGAAATTGAAGTATGGCCTCAACCTTGAAGGGATCAACATGAATCCCTTCAGTAGGTACATTGAATCCCAATAACTGACCAGACATGACAACGAAAAAAAAAATGGATTCAACCGGATCTTATAATAATGACATCGTTCAAAAATAAAATGAAGATGATGTGGATGATCAATTCTCTTTCGAGAACAAGCAGCTAGGTCATCCAAATATGCTTCGATAATATGTTTGATTTCATGGAAAGCATACGACATGGCCCGCTAAAAAGTTTCTCTAGCATTTTTAAGGCCAAAAGGAATATTTTTTTATGCAAATGTAACCCGAGGACAAATAAAAGTTGTCTTATGTTGATATTCACGATGGATAGTAATCTGATTATATCCTAAGAAACTATCTGTGAAGGAAGAAATCTCATATACCGCACATTCATCAATAATATTATCGATAAAAGGCGTAGGGAAATGATCTTTCAGATAAGCCTTATTCAAATCCATAAATTCAACGCATACGCCGAATCATTCCTTTATTTTTATCGACGGGAACTAGATTCAATACTCATTCAGTTAACAGAATGGGGTATATGAAACCCACCTTTAGCATATTTTCAAACTCAACTTTGATAGCTGCTTCTTTCCTAGGGTTCACCAGTCGAATATTTTTTTATGCAGCCTTAGCGTTCCAATATGTCTTGATCTATTGATGGACCAATTCTAGGAATTTCCTCACAAGACCAAGAAAACACATCTCATAACTCTTTAAAAATATAGGTATAAGTATGAATTTCTTCAGGGGGAGATACAAATCTGATGAAGACATTCTTGGTAATATTGGGATCCCTGGAGATGTTCATCGGAATGGTTTCTGAAAGAATGGACATATTACCTTCGGAAAAAATATGTGTTGGGGCCAAAGGATTTAAGATTGTATGAACATTTCCAGTTGAATAAGGACTAGACAAACTTGATTTAACTTGATGAAAATCTGGGAGAAAATATGATCGATGATGCAATTCATCCCACAGTCTTTCTACACTAGTCATTGATTCTAGGATTTCCTCCGCATATGGTAATATAGTATCAAGACAGTACATACTAGAAGTAGAGTCAAGAGTCCAGGTCGGAGCCACGTCACCATTCAAAATGAAAGAGCAATGGGATCAAAATCTATAGTATTTACTATAAATTGATAAGTGACTTATGTTGTAGACATAGGGTATGCCATTCCACCCACTTGCCCATCCTTTAATGTAGCCATAGAGGGGAGTACATGCCAAGGATCTGAAAAATAATGAGTTCTGAAGAAACCTCTTCGAGTATGGGCCTTGGAGGATGAAATGGAATTATTCGAACAATAGGAGAAGGAAGATCAAAAGTATCCATCAATGAGGAATATATTCTGACTCCTAAATTCTCCACAGGTGACTTGGCATTATTCTCCAAGGTAACTGTAGAATCAAAAGATGCATTGGGTTCTTTAGGAGAATAATTCATTTGATTAGCAATAAAAAGTATCTCTTCACGGGGAAAGCACAGGAAGCGAAATACCAATGATACAATAGAATCCATTTCATAAATCTAATTTTGATCCAATAAAAGATTATAATGCATATTGGCATTAACTATTTCTACCTCGACATTAACCACCTTTCCCCAAACACGGATAGGAAAGGCTGGAATAATTCCATGCGGCCTATCAGAATGACCATCAAATGTTGTAAGGAGAGTAGGTGAAGGAACAACTTGAGGAGATCTGATTGCCTTCCAACATGTTATCGACATGACACATGTGGAAGCCCCCTCATCAAATACAGTTTGAAATATTTTGATTTTACGATATGTAGATTTGATCTAGGAAGCCATATGATAGGGTATCCTCTTCTTAATATTCAACATATCAAATGTTATAATAAGAAATTTTTTCGGATCTATCACTCTGATTGCATTGATAAATGCACTCCTTTGTGCAGGACACGACTGGAGTAACTCTAATGCTGACATCACACAAGGGATTTGGGAAAATATTAAACAACAGAGTAGTTCTGGGTAGCCTTGGCATTAGGATTGATAGTCGAATGAATTGTAGAGCCTTTTGGCATCTGAGGTATATGCTCAACTATGGGCCTCTCAATATGGAGAGGCTCTGGAACATTGGAAGAAGCCTTATGTTGGACATTGGTTTCAATGCTCCCCGTGTGTTTCGCAATATGGACTAACTGCCTCTCGTGGATCCCAACTCTGGCGATTTTAGCGGAGACTAATGCCTACGAGTTTTGGTCTAACGGAAATCGTGATTCCAACAAGTGGTATAAGAGTGACAGGCGTCGAGTTCGAAACTCACACGGCTCGCGTTGGGGGGGAGATTGTTGGACATTGGTTTCAACGCTCCCCATGTGTTTCGCGACATGGACTAACCACCTCTCATGGATCCTAACTCTGGCGATTGTAGCAGAGACTAATGCTTTCAGGTTTTGGTCTAACGGCAATCGTGATTCCAATACCTTAGCCTTATAAGGTTCTGGATCACCATCATGATGCGATATTGTAGTAACATCAACATGAGACTTCACCATATAGACATTTGATGAAGTTCCCCCCTCCTAGTTTCCCCCAGCGGGGATCCCAGTATTAGTATTAATGCCAGCAAGCATTTTCTTCCCTTGGGGAAAAGGGTTGGTCAAACAGCTTGGGAGTTAGAAGGACCCTGATGTGTTAACAAATGTTGAGCGTCCTGAATCTTAGGGAAAATATGAGTTAAATGATATCCACTACATAATTTGCATGGAAATTTGAATTTATTTTTACCCTCCCCAGTATTATCACTAGGTTTGTTCACATTTCCCTTCCCATCCTTATCTTTTTTCTTACCACATCCCTTCTTCTTCCCATTAGATTGTTGATTTCCTTTGGGGTTCAGAGATTGGACAACGTTAACAGATAAAGGTTGAGAAGGCATAGGTACTGACGACGATGCCTAAACCGAAGAACCAGTTGTAAGGAAAACTACTGCAATTGACTTAAAAGGTTATTCATGCTATTATCTATTGATCCCACTATTGCATCGGCATAGGGCCTAGGATTGGGTTTGGATAAATCGATCTTAGATAGAGGAGCATCAGGAAACATCTTGTAGAGGACTCCAAATTGATAATATATGAGTTCTAACTGTTGGGCTCTAAAGATGGCATGTTCTTCAGTGAACACACCGAACAATGACACATCCTTAGAAATTTCTGCCTGTAATAATTTCAAAAACCACTCAAGAAGGAATTTATTATGGATATAGGACTTAATGAGCCTCTTCCTTCTACGCCTTTCTTGAATATGGTCAGAAATATGAGTTTCTTTGTCTTGGTGGAAACTAGCCAACATGATCCAAGTGGATATTGGTGGCCACCCACCTATTCCACTTGGACCCCCACCATTGTTTCTTTTAGTTTTTCAGTTTCCTTAATTGTAGCATAATTTACTATTTTTGGCATTTTTTCGAGTCCTGAACTTCCGGAGCCATTTTGAGGCCCTAAATGATGGTTTTTGGGCATCAAAACCTCTGGCGAGTAGTAATATGTTTTAGACTTGATATTTTTGTTCAATAGTTGTAATCCTAAGATATATCTTTCTAACGATGTATCATGTGCATCAAATAGAGATAGTATTCCAAATTTATGACCCCAGGAAATTGATGTACCAATTTACCCCGACGGGGCCCATATTTTGGCATTTCATCTCCTAGGGTTAGGTTTTTGGATGTTTAGGGATTTCCATTGTTTCTCAATAATATATAGGCCTTAAAGCCTCATTGTAACATAGATTTCAGAGGCTTGTAGCCACCACATCTCTTCTGATAGATAAGCTACTAGTGCCCTAGCTAGTTTATTTCCATTCTATCTGTAAACAAATTTCAGTTATTTTATATTAATGAAATGAAGTATTATTTCTACCGTATCTTTGTATTTATGGTTATATGTGTATTATGTTGCATAACTGCATAAATTCAGATCATTGGTATCAGAGCGGTATGATATTTCTTGATCCTCCTTTGCATGTCCCCAATGAGGTCGAGGTATAAGGAGTTAGGGCTCGATCAAGTTGAACATTTGCAACATTAGTCTTGCAAACCCCCGACGGCCGCCCATGGGGGACGAAAAGAAAGATGAGGGAGAAGGAGATCCTATCAAAACATTGCTCAAGGAGGCCCTTGAAAAAAAAAACAATGCAATGATGGATAAATTCGCACAGATCCTTCAACAACCGCCCACTGGTGGCACATCTGGATCCAGCATCCACTCTGGAGGCACAACCCCTTTTAAGGTACAAGTAAAATTTGACATTTCCAAATTTGATGGCCAAATAGATGCAGACGCCATACATAGATGGTTGACTCTATCAGAAGGATATTCTTGGTTCACGACTTTTCCGACCGGGAGAAGATTATTTTTTCACTTCTCAAAGTTGTCCCCCATGTCAAGGACTGATGGGAAATCTATTGTGATAAAAAGGAAGAGGGGGAGCCCTTTCTGTTCTTGGTTGTACCCACTTGAAATTATTTTTGAGATGCCATCAAGGAACAATATTATCCCATGGGGAGCTATGAGGACAAGTACATGTAATGGACTACGTTGCGGCAGCAAAGGGATCAAGATGTGCATGAGTTGATGAATCTGTTCCATACCTTGTGCACAAAGTTGGGTATCAAAGATTCAGAGAAACATTTGGTGCTGAATTACTGCAGTGGTCTACATAGATACATTGAGGAGGAAATGGATATCCTCGACATCTCCTCACTTGGTACAGCATACCGGTATGCTTCCAAGATTAAGCAAAAATTCAAATAGAAGAAGAAATACTTTGGATCTGTGAATCAAAAGCAACCAAGAGGTGCCCCCAAATAATATAAAAAAGGACAAAGCCAAGGCATGGAGGCCCAAGACAATCTACTAAAGCCATAATCAAATAACAACACCGCGAAGCCGAAGAAGGACACGGGAAAGTGGCGTGAGTTCCACAAGATCTCCTCTCCCAACACAAATGAGTGTCAGGCCAAGTAGTCACTCGTGGCTAAGATGAAGGCTTCTAAATTAGATGCATGCTCTGACACTGAATCGAAACCCGACAAGAGGAATGACAGACGGAAGCAGATTATTGATGTGGAGCCCAATGCCACTGTTGCCACCACGAAGATCCAAAAAGGAAGAACCAAAAGTGTTATCACTCAGTAATTTCTCCAGGTTCAAGAGAAATAGTCTGAGGTAACCACAAACCTACTTCGAATTCTGGGATCTAGCCTTCCTAGAATTCAGAGAGGGCTTGTGGTTACCTCGGACTATTTCTCTTGAACCTGGAGAAATTACTGAGTGATAACATATTAGCGACCATACTGGGGACGACTAACATTTTCTTAAGAAATATTTTATAGGTTCAGATTTGATCTATGATGGTGGATAGTGATCAGACATATAAAGGTTAAAATAATCCACCTAGCGACTCCATTGTCCAAGATCCAGAGCTTCAAAGTTCAAAAGAAACACCATAACCAAAAAATCCATATTCCTGATCATTAATGGTGATACAAGATGACAGGCTCTATGGTAAACCTTTCATCTCATGAGATTTTCAATGAATTAATGGATGGCTTATTAGAATTTCAGCTTGATGAGGATTTTCTAAGAGATTTCTTTCTTATTTGAAATCAAGAAAATGTTATCCTCAACTTAAAATATGTGTTCTTGAATTAATTTCTGAAAAATATGAAAATGGCATTAAACTTTTTCATTCTCAAATTCAATCTTATAATTTCTGAGATCCTAAATAATTCTTGAAAAATCTTCCTTCTCCTAAGCAAGAGGAAATTGTACTACCTTTTCACTTACAGATTGAGGATGATTATTCTTTCAAGCACAAGACTGAATAAATAGTTTCACAGTTTAATATTAAGAATACAACTAATCAATTGGTCATCGAAGGCTTAGAAGCACAAATCATACATTATGATTTTGATGATCCTATAGCAAATTATATGGAAACTATTTTTAGCTCAAGTCTACAAACATATTTTATCTATGAGGATCAAATATATCAGCGACTATCGTTACACATCATATCTTTGATTATGAAGACACATGATCAAGTTATGCTTCCAAGTTTGATGACAAGCAGTCAAATTATCCCTTCATTTCTACAGCTACTTGACTGGCTTCATTGGCATTTTTGTATTACCTGATTCAACAAAATTAACAGTAGATTAGAGTAGGTAGAAGAATGCAAATAAGCTCAAATATCTGAGTATTTTTTTTAGTATTCAGTTTTCAACTAGTTTTGAAATAATTCATTAAGATTTAAAGCCAAGGAGAAGGTCCTAAATATATTTAATATCTATCAGTTTGGTTTGAAAATTGCAGTATGTTATTTTAGTTTCAGATCATATTTCAGTTTGCAAAATAAGGACTAAATTCAGTTCAAGAGTTTCAGTCACAGAGATTTTATAACAAATCAAATGCATGTTTGGGATTGGCTCAAAGGATCAGGCTACTAGTCGACGGTGTTCTTGAAATCTCACAAGGAGATGCCATCCCCATGTGAAGCTGCTGTTAGGATCCTATAAATATAGGATTCATAATTTTGAATTGAATTTTGATAGTCTTGTAAATGTGTACATACCTTGCTTTCTGCAAGTTTTTTTCCCATATTTTGTAAAAAAATAAAAATAAAAAATAGAAAATTAAAAAGAGGGTAAAAGTCCTAAAATAAAGATCAAAGGACTTAAAAAAATACATATACCCCAAAAGAAAAAATATGAAATAAAACATGAAAGTGGGCAAGTCCAAATGCCACTACTTTTTACTTTTTTGCAAATGATTATGGTAGAGTGTCAATAAATGCCATAATCCATGATGAGTTAAACTGTTTAATCTTGACTTGTCGTGTTTTCAAGTTCCGTGATTTAGATAGTGAATAAAGATTGGTCAGACAGTTTAATCCTGACTAATCTGTAGATAGGTAGAAAATAAAGAGGAGCTCATCAGTTTAATCTGAGCCCTCGAATGATATAAGATATATTTAGATAGTTTTTATGATTTCAAAAGAATAAAATGTTTTAAGGTAGCAAGCTCAAATGCACATGCAAAAGGAAAGAAAAAATGTTATATTAAAGTTGGGTAGGTAGAAAGAAGTAGGAAGAAGCTTGTAAATATTCATCACCGGGTAAAAATTACTAATTTCCCATCCCCTATAGTAATTCTTCATTCTAGACTTTCAATCAAAGGGGCTCAGAGCATTTCTCTGACTTCTGTTGGGACCAGACCCAAGGCTCAATGGCTGATTAGTTGAACATGTTGAATTCCTATATTAATCCCCAATTATCATTATTTACCCTTCATTCACCCATTACAACTCAAAATTTTAAGTAAGAACACTTTTCTTACTTAATGATACATAATATCCCATTTTATTAACTCCCTTCATTCATAAAGCATACAAACCCTCAAAAAACACTCTATCTTGAGTAAAAGTGGCGAATTTATGAATTAATAAGCTTTGCTTTAAAAAATTTCACTTTAATTAGTCATATAAGTGTATTTTTGTGTATTCCTTTTCCTTTGTCATATTAATTTCTAACTTATGCTATTAAATCCCTAAAATTACCTTATCCTACCTATATAATTCCCTTTATGTTAAATATCCCCTAAAAATCCATTATTATAAGATTTTAAGCCAAAGTAATTATCCACATGCTAAAATAAAACCCAGAAAATATCCCCTTTGGTCTAAAACTAACTATATATAAGTACCCCGCCCCCTATAGTTATTAAACCCCCCATGGTTTAAAAAGCTATATAATAAAATAAAATAAAATACAAATAGGCTTTCGGGCGTATCATATGTATTTGGAAATTAAACATACTCCCCTGCCTTTTACATTTATCCAAAGTTTAGTTCAAACAAACTTTAAACTCTAAAACCTTTGCAAAACAAGATAGGCCTTTAACTCAAGGTCCCAGTTAACTAAAGATTTGTTTGATGTTTCACTTTAGCCTTTCCTGCAATATTATCCCCGCTATGTAAATCCTTACGCAATACATAAGTTAACCTAGGGTTAATTATATATCCTCGCCTCACGCGCATACCTCATATTCCAATAAACCCACTATATATATAAACTCTTTTTATATATATACCACCACTTAATTCCTTTTAAAACCATATATTAGCTCTGCATATATTTAACCCCCACCAGTGCATATAAAGGTTTTTTACACCAGTGCATATCAATAAAATACCCCGGTCCCACATACCTTTCGACTGCAACTTCTAAACTAATCCTGGCCCTTCGCTTCAACCTTTTAGATCCGACGCCGCAAAATCTTTTTCGCACTCACAACATGATCGTCCGCCCGAAGCTCAAACAGACACGAAATGGGTTGTTTTGACATTTCTGCCTCCTGCGACGGGGAAAAACACCATTCGATCGCATTCATTTGGAGGAAAAAAACTTACCACTCGAGGCCAACGTGAAAACCACCAATGGTTTTCGCATTCGAAAATCAAAACCACTCCCGCCTTGATAAGACCCGCATTGAATGCATGAATAACTAAAACAAATTAGAGTTTAAAACCTTTGATTTATGATTTTTTTATGTCTATTTGTGCATTCTCAACTGTAAAAGAAACTTTTCCCGACTGTAAAAGCTAGCCTTTCGCCCATTCTTAAAATTTATACCCTGATAAAGCTAAAAGTGACCATTTCCTATTTGAAGACTATAAAATCCATTTCTCTGCACCAGGACCCATCCGCAGGAACAAACAAAAGCTTTAGAAACCCTTTCAAGTGTCAAATTACCTACAAATTGAGGTATTTTAATAAGTTTAAACCCTGCACAGTCCATTCTGAACCGTCCTTAAGCAAAACAAGCTTTCAATTATAAAAATTCACTATGGAAATTGCCCAAAAACGTCCAAAACAAGCCAAAATCTAGCCATTTTTTTCCAGGAAACCTTATTTCTGTTGTAAGCCTTTTTAAGCCAAATTTCCTCAGCTTATGACCTCTGAAGATCAATTCCAAAAAAAAAAAAGGGGTTTAAAGCCTACATATTTCTTAAAAAATCCTTTTTTACAGTCTAAACCATTCAGGAAACCCTTGTTTCCTATCTTAGCCCAGTTTTCATTTCTCAGAAGCCTAAATTGAGCAAAGATATCACTTGAAATTATCCTTAGCCTAAATTTCTCAGTTACCCCTCTATTTAAAGTAAATTACTTCTGTAAAGCATTTAATCTTACAAAAGAAGCCAGAATGCCTAAAAAACATAGTTAAACCTCCACAGATAGATCTCATTCCATAGGTCGTTCAAAAAACCTTCAATCACCTCCCTGCAGACCTGGATTTCATTAACAAATTGTTTGATTTTTGCAGGTTGTTATCAGAATATGGATTTGGACCAACAGTTTCAATACTAGTTGACAAAATTGTTTGCTCCAAATTCTTATATTTTAATTCAAAAGATTCATTCAACAAACAGTTTGTATACAAAAAAATAATAAAATCAAGTCAGAGAGAGATCAGAATGATGAAATGTGCACAGTGAATGGTAAAAGTGAAATCAGAATTCAAAATGACAGTGAAACATAATAGTCAACGAGTATCAAAGTTAAAGTGTATCAGGTAAAAGTCAGAGTGAAAGTTAAAACAAAGTTACAGAGTAGTCAAGGTGAAACAGTAAAATAAAAAACAAAGGCAGTAATGGTTAATAGATATGAAAATACTTTCACCAACAAGAATTAAATTTATCCAAAGTAAAAGTAAAAACAGTTAAAAGAAAAAAAAGGTTAAAAGATGAAAACAGAGCAAGAAGGAACATTTTTGCAGAAATTTCCTGTTTAATTCATTGTTTTGCAGAAACTATTGTGACCAATCCAACATGAATTTTCTAAAATAGAAGTAGGTTTATGTTCTTAAGGTGTCCAACTACAAAAACCTCTCCCACTTTTCTAACAGCCATTATGGGTTGGGAAGTCTTAAACAATATTGAAAAGAACGTTTTGCAGAAAATTCCTATTAAGTCATCATTTTGAAGAGAATATTGTGGCCAATAATAAATACATATTACAAAATTGAAGGGGGTTTTTGTTCCTAAGAGAGCTGTATACAAAAACCTATCTCACTTTATGCACAGCTAATACAGAATGAAAAATACATGTGCATATTTACAGCCTATTTTTCAGACTCTATAAAACTTTGTTTTACACATCTTTTTGCAAAGCCTATTGTGAACATCTGGAGCAAAAATTTAGGAAGTTGAGAGAGGTGTTTCTCACCCACATATTCATATACAATAAACTCTTTCATTTTTTACATATCTATTTCGGACTAAGAAATAAAAATGTATCATTGGACCCCAAGTTTGCAGAATTGCTGGAGCAGAATGCACAAAGAAAGGAAACAGTTAGTGACTTGGATGCCTCATCATCAACTAAGAGTTGAGATAAAATTTGAATTCTCCTCTTTGTCATCACCTATCCATAAAAAATAGTGCCAAATATATGCATTAGTTTTGAGTGTCCTTTACTTAAGTTCTATTTTTGTAAAACAGTTGGAGATATTTGTAAACCAATCTTGATATTTTTTCAAGATATTCTAGTTTAGAATTTGTATAAATACTTCACCCTTTGAAGTATTTTGTGTGGAATAAAATTTCTAAGATTACTATAGATTTTTGCTGATACATTGGAGGCCTACATGTGTTTATTTTGAAAGTAGCAGACTGGACAAAGCTAATTGGACATCATAATTCAGGATTCTCGTGATAAGTTAAAGAGTAAAGTGCATCTATCTTGTCATTGTTTATTTTCTGAAATTCCATTCATTTCATTATATGTTTGTTCTTTATTAATGAGTAACTAGGAATATTACTTCAGGACTAGCTTATGGCTCCCTGTCTTAACTAAGTTACCATTTAAATGTTTTCAACTGATTTCCGGTGTTAGGAATTCGTAACTGCTCCTACTCCCTTTTGACCTCTACCTCCTTCCTTTATTGTCTGGATCAAAGGATCCTTCATTGCCCTTTGTCCCGAATTCACCATTTCATCAAAAACCTTTTATCCAAATCTCTGAGATTTATTTATCTTGCCCTAAATACATTTGCATCCTTTTGGCCTTGCCTTCTAGTACTGCTATCTAGATTTAGACTCCATTAGCCCAATGGTCAAGTAGATTCCTCTTTAGTTTTCATTTAAGTGATTTTAACCCACCAAACCAATTCAAAACCAATTGTTCTATCATAAATAGCCTAAAACATTAAACCAAAACAAATTTAAATCATAAAGAGAGAGCCCTCTCTGAAATTTAGGAAGGCTAGATCCTAAATTTCCAAAGTAGGTTTGTGGTTACCCCTAGTTTTATTAAACTAAAAATAAAAAGCCCACAATCTGGAGAAATTACTAGGGTGATAACAGGAAGATCTGGAGGAGGAGTGTCTCTTCCACTCCCAGATGTGAGTAAAGGGTTCCCCGCTATAATTCGTTGTCGAAAATGGTAGCCAAAAGAACCTCATTTTAGAAGAGGTCGTGAATCAGTTGGGCTTGCCGAGTGACAGCACACCCACAATCGTACACCATCAAGTGGCTTCACCAAGGACAGGATCTCTGCGTCAACCAACAGTTCTGACTTCCCTACAGTATCAAGCCCTTCACCGATGAGGTATTATGTGACATTTCTCCTCTTGATGTTTGTGATGTATTATTAGGCCAACCATACTTGTGGAAGCGACATGTTGTGTATGAGTCTCGGCCTTGCGTTGTTATTGTTACTTTGGGAAATAATTTGTACAGGATGCCAGAGGTACCACCACCTGCCGCTATCTCTTTGGTTACTACAAAATAATGCCAAAACCAGGAAATTTATTTTCTTGATGATCCGCAGTCAAGGAAAGAAGAAGATTGTGGCCACGACCTCCAGATAGGGATCCTGCGCATGACAATAACAAATGGACAAGGTTGTGGAGGAGTACCGAGGCATCTTCACCTCACCCGCAGGGGTGCCTCTGCACTGTCAAGTCAAGCACCCCATCAATTTGAATCCAGGTGTGTTGTTGCCCAATGGACCAATCTATCGGCGCTCTATTTTGGAGAATGATGAAATCAAGAGGAAGATTTAGGAGCTTCTGCAGAAAGGTCACATCCGGCCAAGTTCATCTCCCTATGGGAGCCTGATGATATTGATGTAGAAGAAGGATGGGACTTGGAGAGTTTGTATTAAATATCAGGCATTGAACAAGATCATTTTCCGGAATAGGTACCCAATCCCATGGATCGATGACCTTCCAAACCAACTCAAGGAGGAAAAATATTTCAACAAGATCGACTTGAAGTCTAGGTATCACTAGGTACCAATCGAACCATCCAATGTGTGGAATACTGCCTTCAAAGCCAAGGAGGGCCTTTTTGAATTGTTGGTAATGCCTTTCGGGTTGACGAATGCTCCCACAACCTTCATGAGGCTGATGGATGATATCTTGTGGCCATTCACCAACTCATTTGTAGTAGTGTACTTGAATTACATCCTGATATTTAGCCAGACTTGGGAAGAGCACCTCCATCACATCCGAAAATTCCTCCAAACACTGCGGAAACACAAGTTGTGTGCCAATTTGGAGAAGTGATTTTTTGGCATGACCCAGGTTCAGTTTCTGTGATACATTATTGATGAGAGAGGGGTGAATTTGGATCCAACCAAGATCCAAGTCATTCAGGATTGGCCAACCCCAACCACTCTAACAGAGCTTTGAATATTTCTAGGTCTTGCTAATTTCTACCATAGGTTCATGTTGGGATTCTCTCATATCACTTGACCCTTGAGTCAAGTCACAAAGGGAGGAGTGAAACCCCAATTCTTTTGGTTGTAATCTCAACAAAAATCATTCATAGAATTGAAACATCATCTCTCCTTTTCCCCAGTGCTCACACTACCAAACTTTCAACAACCATTTGAGATCAAGACAGACGCCTCTCACTATGCTATTGGGGTAGTTCTTACTCAACAGGGGCATCCAATGGCATATCACAGTGAGACATTATCAGACACAGTCCGAAAGTATCCCACTTATGACAAAGAGATGTATTCCATTGTGCAGACTTGTCGACAATGGAAGAATTACATTTTGGGGAAGGAAACGATCATCCACACAGATCATCGACCCTTGCAGTTCATACAAACATAAGGGAAGTTGCAGAATGATCGCCATCAGAAGTGGTCCACATATCTGCAACATTTTCATTTGAAAATCAAGTACAAGAATCGAAACACCAATAATGTTGCAGACTGCCTTACCCAACCACCGATCATGGCGGTAAACATGGTGCTCAAGTCTTATGGGCATGAGACTTCTGATTGGGTGCTTCTCTACAAGAGTGATCTAGATCAATTCAGCCACACATACAATATGTTCTTGGAGGGTAACTGAGTTCCAAATTTTCACTTCCAGGATGCACTGCTATGTCACCTAGGACACATTTGTGTTCCTTCAAGTGAGCGTGCCAAGATGATTTTGGAAGCACACTACAGTCGGGTCACTAGGAATTTTGGGGTCGAGAAAACAGTGGCAGTACTGCAAAATTATTTCTAGTGGCCAAACCATCGACAAGATGTTGGGAAGTACATCAGATCCTGCATTTCCTGCGCCATTTCCAAACCGACCATCTAGAAGCAAGGCCTCTATACTCCACTTCCTACCCCTACTCGACCTTGGGAATCTATCTAGATGGATTACATGTCGAACCTTACTTCTATGAAGCATGGAAATGACTGTGTTTTCGTGGTCGTCAATAGATTCTTGAAGATGGCCATTATGGCGGCCTGTAAGAAGAATTTCACAGTATATGCCACTGCTAAACTCTTCTTTGAAAAAGTGTAGGTACACTTTGGGATCCCACAGTCTATCATCTCAGATCAGGACAATAGGTTCCTCAATACATTTTGGTCTAGCCCTTGGTCAATGCTAGAAACCAAGCTCACTAATTCCACAACTTTCCATCCCCAAAATAATGGCCAAACAAAGGTAGTCAACAAGATGATCATACACATTATGCACATGTAAAACTCAAATAATATACACACATGGGATGAGAGCCTCCCCTATGTACAACATAGCTATAATTGGGCCCTCCATAGCTCAACCGACCATCACCCCTTTCAGGTGGGCTTGGTATTCCAACCACTATATCCCATTAACGTAGCCATGTCATTTGCAGCTACTGAGGCTGATTCGGCTCATGCCCATTCTAAAGTTTCCAAGGCGGACAGATTCATTGAGTGGATTCAAAACATTCGCTAACAGGTTCGTGACATATTGGATAGAGCCAATGCTAATTACAAGTGGCGGCATGATCAGCATAGCACGCAACACAACTTCCAGGTGGGTGACAAAGTGTGACTACATTTGCAGAAGGAGCGCCTCGCTGGACCCCACTGCAAGCTTCGCTTGCTCCTAGATGGGCCATACACCTTCACCAAGGTTCTAGGGGAAAATTCCTTTGAGCTCAATATTCCACCATTCCTTGGTATGCACCCAGTGTTCAATTTCAATGGCCTTCGGCCCTAATTTCCACCTCTACTGGACACATCTGATATGGCAGAACAACTCACACCAACAGAGTTAAACCGAGACTGCATGGACCAAGACAAAAACAATATTATTATGGAAACACAGATCCAGAACACCCACTAGTGGAGGATCCAACTATATCGAGTTGTAGGCCAACTCCTTCACCAGGGAAAGTGGCTCACTAGGTAGCAAGTTCAGCAGAAGTTTCCTCATCTCATGGAGGAACTCAATGCAATGGGGACCATTGCTTCTTAAGGGGGGAGGAATGGTCCAAGTGGATATTGGTGGCCACCTGCCTATTCCACTTGGACCCCCACCATTGTTTCTTTCGGTTTTTCAGTTTCCTTAATTATAGCACAATTTACTATTTTTGGTAGTTTTTCGGGTCCTGAACTTCCGGAGCCATTTTGAGGCCCTAAATGACGTTTTTTGGGCATCAAACCTTCAGCAAAAATGAGTCTATTTTGAACATCACAATTCATATTAATAGTTATTTTCCTCGGATAGATATTTCTAACGATGTATCATATGCGTCAAACGAAGATAGTATGCCAAAGTTACGACCCCAAGAAATTGATGTACCAATTTACCTCGACGGAGCCCATATTCTGGCGTTTCATCTCCTAGGGTTAGGTTTTTGGATTTTTAGGGTTTTCCATTGTTTTTTAATAATATGTAGGCCTTTGAGCCTCATTTTAACATAGATTTCAGAGGCTTGTAGCTACCACATCTCTTCTCAGAGGCTTGTAGCTGCCACATCTCTTATTTCCATTATGTTTGTAAACAAATTTTAGTTATTTGATATTAATGAAATGAAGTTTTATTTCCATTGCATATTTATATTTATGGTTATATGTGTATTCTACTGTGTTCCTGCATAAATTCGGATCAGTGGTATCAGAGCAGTCTGCTCTTTCTCGATCCTTCTTTGTAGGTCCCCAACGAGGTCGGGGTATAAAGAGTTACGGCTCGATATGGTTGAACCTTTACAAGGTCAGCATTGCAAACCCCGATGGCCGCCCATGGGGTATGAAAAGAAAGAAGAGGGATAAGGTGATCCTATAAAAATATTTCTCGAGGAGGCCCTTGAGAAAAAAAGGAACGCAATTGTTAGGTCCCTGTAATTTGTTAGATTGGTGAGAACAAATGAATAGGGGTAACATCAGACCAGTATTTGGAGTCATAGGACCTAGCCTTCCTAGACTCAGAGAGGGCTCTCTCTATTTTTTGCAAAGGAAGTGAACTTGTTTGATTTTAGGCTAGTTGTTAAGTTTAGGGTTTTTTTGTTTGTTTTGGTTGGGTAGATGATCAAGTAGAATAGATGGAGTGGGGAAACCTTCAAGTCATTGGGCTATGGAGTCTATAAAAAGCCTTGGAAAGTTCAACAATGAATCAGGGTGCATCACAGGGAAAATCTAGCAGGGTCAAATGGATTTTCAAGGTTTGTGTGAGATGAAATGAACATCAAGTTTGTGAACAAAATAGGGCAAAGGGCAGTTAAGAATCCTTTGTCAAATACTTTAACAAGAAGGGCCTTCAACACTATTTAGCATAAATAATTAATCATGGGACAGGGAAAACCCATAACTCTTTGATTAAACTCAAGAAAATAAGCATTTAAGGCAAACAATCCAATGAAATATAGAAGGCAAGAAAATTATTTAACATCTAGTGATTTCACCTTCAAGGTTAGAAAACATTAAAGATAGACATATAACATAGATCAAAGAAGAGGGAACTCCTAAACATAATTTATCATAGCCATAAATATCTCCAAAACAACCTTTCAAGAATGGACAAAGGGTATGATCGAAACATAGCCTCTTTGGCAAAACCTAATTAGTGGTACTTTAAAGAAAGATCTCAAGAAAAATGTTTTAGTGACATCAAACAAGCAGGGCTAACCATAAAAACGTCTTTGATATCTATTGTATTGAATCATTCATAAGATAAACAAGCTTGGGTGGGTCTAGAGAGCAACTAAGAATTCTCTGAACTGACCTAGCAAAGGAAAAAATAGAGGCAGTGAAGAACACATAGCTAAGGTGCCTTTGAAAAACATTTCTTAGTCTAAAACCTTTGTTCTATTTCAATATAGAAGGATGTAACAACATGATACATAAGAAAACAATAACTAAATAGAAGAATATCACCATTAACCATGCTCAGGGTTCCTGAAAGCAAGCCTTCTCCATCATCAATCAAAACAAGCCATCCACAAATTCCACAACACCAATTTCTCTTCAATCTCCAAAAACTATGTATTGCTCCCAAGAGTCATCAAATTCCAACCCTTTACAATAAGGTCCTAATGCTATATTTATCTAGAAAAGGAGGAAAAAACCCTAACTAGGGTTTGAAAATATCAAAAACACCCATAAATGTCATTTATGTCTAAGAGACCATGCAAGGCCCAAGACACAAAATATCTCATGAAATAAATGCAAAAATAACTCTTAGCACCTAATTTTGGAGTGATTTGCCCCAAAAAACACTAAAATATCATTTTTCCATAAATAAGTGTCTTTTTTTTACTTTTTCACATTAAAGGCGCAGCAGTGAGGTCTAAAGGCGTAGCACATGCATAGGAAAATTGGGTCCACTTGCAGCCAAGTTTTGATGCCCTTCTCGATGTCAGAATTTGCTCCGTGATTACTCATTGGAAATCTTATTGAGTCTACTTTCCAAGGTTTCCCTTGATTTTCTAATTGGGCTCCATTTACTTATCCAAATATTGAATTTCCCAAGGCTGCTCTAGGCAGAGCACCAATCCTGAAAATGAGGCAGAAAGGTGAAAAATGAGGTGTTTTTTAGCCTTTTGAGGGACCAAAAATGCTCCAAATGCTCTAAAATTTGGTGAGAATGTTTTTCTTGGGCTGAGGATTTCAAAAATTCAAATTTTTCCTCCTAAGAATGCCTAAGATGAAAGCATAACGCCAAGGGTGTTGCGCCTTCAGGCCTTAAAATTAGCAAAAAACCAAAAATTCTCAAAAAGTTCCCAAAATTGGTGGATATCTTCATTATGGGGTTTGGGAGGCCTATAGATAATCTTCAGCCAAGATTACAAGTTTTTCTTGGTTTTTTTCCTCTTTGAGTGATTTTATTTCGGCAAGGGCTCCTTTGAGCTTAGCCTTTGCAATTTGATTTTGCAATGCATAGTGTTTGGTCATCTTCCTTTGGAGGTCAAGATCTCTATTTGCCTTTTCCAATTTGGCCCCAAGTGTGTGTTTTCTCTTTCTATCCAAGGCTCCTGATCATATTCTATCTCCATGGCAAGCAGCTCACTTAGAGGGAGCTGCTCTGCCAAGGCGAACTCTTACTCTTTTTGTCTTGCCAAGGCCTTATTTAAACCTAGGGTTCTTGGTCTTCTTCTGGATTGTCCTTCTTCATATTCACTTTCCTCATAGGTGCCCATGAATTCCTATAGCTTTACCTGTGCCCTTTGAGCTTCTTTCTAGGCTCTGATTTCTCTAGCCTCATAAATGGAATTTTGTGCCCCTAGCTGTCTGTTCTCCATCTCAAGGACATCATTCACACTCTTGGTCCTATCTAGATTTGCTTGGAGGTCTTCAATTTGGGCATTTTTGTTCTGGAGGAGAAAGTTTGAGATCCTTGCTTCATTTTCCTCATCACTGTAAATATGAATGATTTCAAACTCTTTCTCAACCTCATGCTGATCTTCTTCTTCTTATTTGATATTTTGTTTTCATTTTTCAAGAAAGACACAATAGAAAAACTTTACCAATCGGGTCTAATAGGTTTCCTTCATAAGTTTAATGGACATAATGAGAGCATTACAAAGGAGTTCATAAGTAATTACACATAGGAGAAAACTATGGTGGGAAACTTAGTCATCCCATTAAATCCAGAGTCCATTTCTCAGGCCTTAGATTTACCATTATCAGGGGAACAGTATCACAAGGGTTCTCACTTTAAAGATAAGGGATGGACTTTGTTTCTAGA
The DNA here is from genome assembly GCA_034641835.2 of Pinus albicaulis. Taxonomy (NCBI): domain Eukaryota; kingdom Viridiplantae; phylum Streptophyta; class Pinopsida; order Pinales; family Pinaceae; genus Pinus; species Pinus albicaulis. The sequence continues at coordinate 1,531,823,831 of CM076582.1, forward strand.
GAAAAATAGAAATGGATCATTTGACATAACTAAGGGGATTCCAAGGGAATGGTTTAATGAGCCTTGGGAAGAGTTATTGTTAATCATTCAGAATTTATTCACATGTGACAGTAGGCACAGTGTAGTGCACCTCTATCATATTAGATTTCTTCAGCACATCAAGGGAGAGAAAAAATCAATTTGCCATACCTTTTCTCTAAAAATTTGATCAAAATGATAGAAAATGTGAAGAGTGAAACGAAACCCAAAGAGGCACAAATCTACCATCAAGGACTCATCAAAAATATTTTTGAGTATCAGTTGAAAACCAAGGGTATGATGTGGAAAGAGTTCCTAACTCAACATTAGTTTGCAGAAAAAATCATAGAAGAAAAATTTTAACCAGCTCATGAAACAAAGAGTATAATGAACTCACCCCTTTATACAAGGACAAGGTCCAAAAAGCAACAAGATACAATCATGATTGAAAGAGAAGCATCCTTCCTGTCCATTCCTAGGATACAAAGAAGAAATATTCTAGCAAACATAAGTAGTAAAGATAAAGAACCTGAGGTGAAAATTGTTGAGACATCTCCCATAACAAAACAAGCTGATGAAATTATTGAAAGATTGCAAAAGGAGCCCTATGAAAACACATTATAAATAGATTCATACTTTGATAATGATGAGATTGAAGCCACTTCATTTGCTAAAGACACCAAAGAAGAAGAAAAGGATCAAAACCTTAGCAAAATAAAATAATTGACAGATCAATTGGAGGTAAGTAGGATACTAGAGAAGAATTTGAAGAGAGAAAATAATACATATAGGAAAAATAATGAAAATTTGATCAAGGAGAATGATAAACTGAATGAGAAAATGGGAAAATTGAAAACAAAGAACAATCTTATTTCCATGCAAGCATTCAGATGGCTCAAAGAGAAAAACAGAAAGTCAAGGCTTCGATCTACAAAGAAGAATAGTATAAAGGGATAGATTCTCTTTTACAAGAAACATAGCAGGAAGCATCAGGATTAGGTATATTATCGACATCAGAACTCAGAAAGTCCAAGAGAAAGAGGCAAGCATGAGGACATGCTTGTACATCAGCATGGGGGAGATGTTGGCCCTAATTTTTTATCCAAATTTCTTTAAGTAAATACACTTTATTACCATGTTATCCATCCATATACCATCCATATTCACTCTATTTTTGATCAATTAATGCATATCCAGGTATATAAATTAAGTTTTGTAATTTTTAGAATTTTTTATAAAAATTGAATTTTAAGTGCATTTTTGGACCAGACCAGAAATTCCCGTAATGGCTTCATTGATGTCATATTTTCAGGACACCTGGGCTTGAGCTAAACAAATTTCTAGAAATATTGGGAACTAATATTGGATGTACACCTATTGGTTCGGTCAAACCGAGCTTAAACAGGCCCGGTCAAAGATGGTCAAACATGACATGTTTTTATGGAAATCCCTAGGAAATAGGTCAAATTTAGCATTTTATGGGATTTCACAAATTTTGAGAGATTAGATGGATGAGCTCGACCTAAATAGATAGGATAAGGACAGACATGGCTGTAGGAGAAATTTTAGATGATTTTGTTTCATATTTCTCTATCTAAGCCTAAGACATTGAAGGCATTCATATGTAGAATTTGTATAACTTCACTTTAATATTTCTGAAACTTTGAGAACTAATTGAAGAACATGTTCCATCTCCTTTTCTGTTGTTCTATATGGTGAATTCTTGATTTAGTTTCAGTATTTGAAAGTATTCACAGTGTGTGAGGCAAGGGTGGAGGGCCCCCACACCGAGCTAAGTGTACTTTCTGGTTAATTTAGTTGTAATTTCCTGAATTAGTTTTGTTTTATGCTTAATCAATTAATTAGATGTGTTAGGGTCCTATAAGTATATGATTCATAATTTGGAATTTACTTATGATAGTCTTGTAAATATGTACATACATTGCTTTCTGCAAGTGGTTTTCCCATATTTTGTAAAAAAAATAAAAAAATAGAAAATCAAAAAGAGGGTAAAAGTCCTAAAAGAAATATCAAAGGACTTAGAAAAAATAATATACCCTAAAGAAAAAGAAATAAAACATCAAAGTGTGCAAGTCCAAATGCCACTACTTTTTATTGATGATTATGGCAGAGTGTCAATAAACTCCATAATCCATGATGAGTTGAACTGCTTAATCTTGACTTGTCATGTTTCAATTTTATTGTTGTAGAATAGTGAATAAAGATTAGTCAGACAATTTAATCCTGACTAACCAGCAGATAGGTAGAGAATAAAGAGGAGCTCATAAGTTCAATTTGAGCCCTCAGATGATATAAGGTAGATTTAGATAGTTTTTATTGCTTTCAAAAGAATAAAATGTTCAAGGTTGCTAGCTCAAATGCACCTGCAAAATGGAAGAAAAAAATGTTATATTAAAGGTTGGGTAGGTAGAAAGAAGTGGGAAAATCATGTAAATACTTTTCATCATGGCAAAAATAACTAATTTCCCCTCCTATATAGTTATTTTTCATTCTAAACTTCCATTCAAAGAGACTCAGAACATTTCTCTAACTTTTGTTGGGACCAGACCCAAGGCTCAATGACTGTTAAGTTAAAAGTGTTGAATTCCTATAATAATCCCTAATTATCATCATTTACCCTACATTCATCCATTTTCACTTCAAGTTCATAAGTAAAAGACCTTTTTACTTAATGACAAAGAAAACCCCCTTTTGATTAATTTCCTTCATTCATAAAAACATAAAAACCCTCCAAAAATATTATATTCTAAGTGAAAGTGATCAAGTTATAAATGATAAAGCTTTGTTTTTTACATTATCACTTTACTTAGTCATATGAATATATTTTGGTGTTTTCATTATCCTATGTCATATTAACTTCTAACTTATTTATTAATTCCTTATAAAATACCTTATCCTATTAATATAACTCCTTGTATTTAAATATCCCAAAAACCCACTAATATAAACTTTTTTGCCAAAGTTAATTACCCACATGTTTTAAATCAAAACCCCCAATTACACCCCCTTTGGCATAAAACTAACATTATATAATAATCTCGCCCCTTATGGTTCATTAAACCTTTCAAGAGGTTTAAAAAAAACTATATAATAAAATGAAAAAAATAAGAAAAGCGCTTTCATACATATTTTATGTGTTGAAATGCCCAAAAATATTCCCCATTCCGTGTTTTTCCTAAATTTTAAACTAAGATTTTACCAATATACAACCAAGATTTTAAATCCTATAAATGGTTAACCTTTCCCGTGTTTTTCTCCCCGATATGTAATAGTTGTATGCTATGCATATACTAGACCTATGGTTAAGTCCTATATTAGCCCGCCTCATGTGCATCCCTCCCATTTAATTACCATATATATAAACCTTTGACATATATATTACTACTTATTTTTATCCTTTGAAACCATATAACCTACATATAAGTATTACTCTTTGATATAAAACTTTGGATATAAATCCATATGATATACAGGTTTTATTTCATTTTGCCCCCGCATGTAGCTTCCCGGCCCCACATCCTTTCAAACGCAACTTCTAAACTCATCTGGACCATTCGCTTCCATTTCTCAAATCCGATGGCTAACGATTATTTTTGCGCTCCCAAACCAATCGACTGCCAAACGCCCAAATGAGCGTGAAATGGGCGGTTTTTCTATTACCACCTCCTATTACGTGTTGCTTTTTGATACGATCGCGTTCATTTTGCTCAATACCGTTTATTGCTCAAACACAGCGCGAAACCCACCGATGGTTTTCCACATTCATAAAATAAAAACTGCTCCCGCCACATATTTGACCTGCATTTATTACAGTTTGCAAAGGTTTATATCAAAGATTAAAAGCTTTGTTATAATGTTTATTAATGATATTGTGCATTCCCGGCTGTAATAAAACCACCTGACTACGTAAAAATCCATTTGTTCGAAATTGTTGAATTATATCCAGTGAAAGACCTGATTTCAACCGATGACCCTTGTTTGAAGACTATTTGAAGCCATTTCTCTGCATTAGTGATCCAGGAATCACCAAAGCTTCAGAAACCCTTTTTTCGGCTATCAAGATACCTGCAAATCAGGTATTTTCTCGAATTTGGCCTGCAAGATTCATTATTTAGACCGCCAATTTGAACCAGTTAAGCTTCAAAGAGTTAAATTGCCAATCCTAGTGTGTCAAAAACCTTGAAAAAGGAGAGAAAACCCTCGCAGTTTTTCCCAGAAATTGTTGTTTACTGGAAACCTCATTTTTAAGCCAATTTCTCAGTCCAAGACTCTTGAAAGATAAATTCCATGGTTCAAAAGGTTTTTAAACCCACAGAAAACCTTAAAACTTCTTTTTACAGCCCTAATCATTCGGAAAACCTATGTTTTATGTCTCAAACTTGTTCCTTGTGTCCTAAAAATCCTAAGTGAGCACTAAATTTCCCACTGCTATCATCCTTGCCCATAAAATTGCTCAATTACCCTCTGTTGAAGAAAAACCAGCTATAGAAAACTATATAATCTTGCAGTAGTTAATTTAAAATGACAAAAAAGTAAATCACACCCAAGGCTGGAGAATCCAAACCTGTTAAGCCTGGAGGATCAAAACCTCCCAAGACTGAAGCAGCAAAAGTCCCAAAGTCTACTCCTGTTATCACTTCTAAGACCACTGTGATTATAAATCCTCTTCAACCTCCAGTGTCCAACAAAGAAGTTATCCCTTTAGTTGACTTGGATTACAAAATTGTAGACCCTTTAGTAGAATTCAATGTATTAGAAGTACACAATTGGTGTTATGAGAAGTTTTTAGACAAAGAAGAAATGCCTCTCTGGGATACAAATTTACCTAAATATATAGTCCCAGTAACACATCTTGGTCAGGACCTGATAGGACTATGCTAGAAGTATTATGTCCCAGATCAAAGATCAATTGTGAATAATGATAGGGAAATCCTTTTTCTATCACTGCAAATTCAATCAATGAAATGTTGTAGTTACAGTTTGACCCTAGGGCAGTCCCATTATCCATTGAAGCATTGACTCAATTATATTTAGGGTTAGATTTCCCTAAAAGATTCATGATTTTTCAGAACTTCATGCCTAGTCATGTGGACATCCCAAAGCTGAATCCTCCCTATTCCACTTCCAAATTTCCAGAGGGTTCTAGACATGTTATTTCAATGTTATCCTTCATCTTAGGATACTTCACTGATGAGTTTACTGATGAGTCCATCCTTGGATTTTTATCCACTTTATCCCCTGGTGAACCTCCTGCTGTGATCTTTGATTTTTCCAGGTTTATTGCTAATTCCATACACCAATTGACAAAGTCACCCACTGAAGGGGTATTTAGATATTCTTCCTATTTATTTCATTTATTCTTATTCTCCGAGGCAGATCACTTTCCTATAGCATTGCAGAAAATGAATGTAGAGGGCCAGCCTCTATCAGTTGTTTTCTGGACATTATTATTGAGAAAGGAAGGAAATGAATACAACTACACAGATTTCACAGATTTGTTTATCAGGCCAGCTATGAATTTACTGCATAAATCAGAACATCCCAGGATTAATGAAGAGATGAAAAAGATATTACAACTGTCAGAGCAGTGTAAAATGGGAGATTGGTACTTATATGAGAAGCACACTGAATTAAGAATCTTTGGAACCAATTTGCTTCCATATAAGTTACCTAAGTTTTTGACTCACAGAGTCTTTGCTCTAGAATATTTAAGGCAGGTTTTGAATGTTGATGCTATCAATTTCATGGCATCCAAAAAGAAAACCCAGTTTAAACTAAAAAATCAGATTGGTCCATTCATTGTAAATAACAGGGATGCTGAGAAAGAGATAGAAAAAATATTATCAGAGCTGAAATTCCAAGTGAGTTTCCTTTGGAATTATGACCCCCAAGGTCTTTTAAGCAGCATAACAGTAAAGTGTAAACTGCCTCCTTTTGTACATGATTCAAAGCCTGATATTGAAAAATTTTCCAATCAGGCAGAATGGGAAGAAAATACATTGGTTGATTTAACTGCAAATACATAGCCAACAGAAAAAGTGGATACCACACTTACTGTAGTAACTTCTAAACAGCTAGAGTCTTCAAACAAAAGAAGCAGAGATGAGGGTGCCTATACAGCAGAAACTACTTCAGATACTAATTTCAAACTCATCTATAATAAAAGGCTAAGATTTGGTTCCATAGGCAAAGAAAAAATTATTGAAGTTGAAGAGGAACCAGAGGTCAGTAATGATGAGGCCACTACAATAATTAAGGTGATCCGGATTTATGCAGGAACACAACAGAATACAGATATAACCATAAATACAGAGATGCAGTGGAAATAATGCTTCAATTTATTAATAAACGAATGACTGAAATAAGCTTACAAACATAATGGAAACAAGCTAGGGCGCTGGTAGCGTATCTCTGAGAAGATATGTGGCGTACGCAGGCCTCTGAACTGTGTTACATTGAGGCTCACAGGCCTATTACAGACATAATGGAAATAAAAGAGCTATGGTACTGGCAGCGTATCCCTGAGAAGAGATGTGGCGGCTACCAGCCCTTGAACTGTGTTACATTGCAGACATGATAGAGATGTGGCGAGCTAGGGCACTGGTAGCGCTTATCTCTGAGAAGAGATGTATCAGCTCCCAGCCCCCTGAACTGTCTTACAATGAGGCTCGAGGGCCTATTTATTGTTGAGAAACAATGTAGAATCCGAAACGTCCAAAACCCTAACCGCAGGAGATGAAGCGCCAAAACTGTGGGCGCCCGTTTGGGTAAATTGGTGGTTCAACTTCCCGGGGGCGTAACTTTGGCATCCGATCTCCGTTTGACGCGCACAATAGCTCGTTAGTGTGATCATCTCTCAGAGCACAACTTTTGAAAGAGATAACATTGGTCTATGGACCCATGTTGCTCTCCGTTCCCAAAAAACGTCGTTTAGGGCCTCAAAACGGCTCCGGAAGTTCAGGACCCGAAAAACTGCTAAAAATAGTAAGTTGTGCCGAAACTTACAAACCGAAATAACTGATGGTGGGGGTTCAAATGGACTTGATGGGTGGCCACCAATATCCACCTGGATTATTAATGCCCCAAAACGGCTCCGGGTGTGCAGGACCCGAAAACCTACTATAAATAGTAAGCTGTGCTGAAGCTGAAAAACTGAAAGAATTGATGCTGCGGGTCCAAATGGAATAGGTGGGAGGCCACCGATATCCACCTGGATCATTCCTCCCTCCTTAGGAAGCAATGGTCTCCATTGCGTTAAGTTCCTCCATGGGGGGGGGGGGGAATTTTGCTGAACTTGGTGTTGGCAGCCGTGCTGGATGTAGATGTGCCACCGCTGGGCAGCCATTGAAGGATCTGAAAAAAAAAATTGTCCATCATCGCGTTCCTCTGTTTCTCGAGGGCATCCTCGAGCAAGATTTTGACAGGATCTCCTGCTCCCTCGTCTTTCTTTCCTTCCGCCATGGGGGGTCGTCAGGGTTGCGAGGTTGAACTCCTTATACCCTGGCCGCGTTGGGGACATGAAGAGAAAAACAGAGAAAGAGCAGACCTCTCTGATACCACTGATCCGGATTTATGCAGGAACACAACAGAATACAGATATAACCATAAATACAGAGATGCATTGGAAATAATGCTTCAATTTATTAATAAACAAATGACTGAAATAAGCTTACAAACATAATGGAAACAAGCTAGGGCGCTGGTAGCGTATCTCTGAGAAGATATGTGGCGTACGCAGGCCTCTGAACTGTGTTACATTGAGGCTTGCAGGCCTATTATAGACATAATGGAAATAAAAGAGCTATGGTACTGGCAGCGTATCCCTGAGAAGAGATGTGGCGGCTACCAGCCCTTGAACTGTGTTACATTGCAGACATGATAGAGATGTGGCGAGCTAGGGCACTGGTAGCACTTATCTATGAGAAGAGATGTATCGGCTCCCAGCCCCCTGAACTGTCTTACAATGAGGCTCGAGGGCCTATTTATTGTTGAGAAACAATGTAGAATCCAAAACATCCAAAACCCTAACCGTAGGAGATGAAGCGCCAAAACTGTGGGCCCCGTTTGGGTAAATTGGTGGTTCAACTTCCCGGGGACGTAACTTTGGCATCCGCTCTCCGTTTGACGCGCTCAATAGCTCGTTAGAAAGATCTGTCCGAGGAGTAAAACTTTTGAAAGAGCAACATTGGTCTATGGACCCATGTTGCTCTCCGTTTTCCCAAAAAGCGTCGTTTAGGGCCTCAAAACGGCTCCGGAAGTTTAAGACCCGAAAAACTGCTAAAAATAGTAAGTTGTGCCGAAACTTACGAATTGAAATAACTGATGGTGGGGGTTCAAATGGACTCGATGGGTGGACACCAATATCCACATGGATTATTAATGCCCCAAAACGGCTCCGGGTGTGCAGGACCCGAAACCCTACTATAAATAGTAAGTTGTGCTGAAGCTGAAAAACTGAAAGAATTGATGATCCGGGTCCAAATGGAATAGGTGGGAGGCCACCGATATCCACCTGGATCATAAGGAGACTTTGATAGGGATTAAAAAAGAACAAGCAGCATCCAAAGGAAAGGAGACCCAAGTGATTAAACAATAGATGAATATGGAAACTTCCTCTTCTCAAACAGCAAAAGAAAAAGATTTAGATATTAAGGACAGATTAAACAAATAAATGAGGAAATTAAAAGTGAGATTTATTCTCAATTTCTCAAGCAAAAGCCAGGAAATTAGGATAGATTGCTTACAGCATTTTATTATTCTTCAAATAAAATGATCATGTCCTATTTACAACCTACTACTTCAACTCCAAAAATAGTGGCTGACTACAAAAAGATGGAATTTGAAGTAGATACTAAAAAGGTACATGAGTTGGATCAGATAGAATTTCACAAACATAGCTCTGAGATGCTATATTCCACTGTGGCGACAAAGGCCATGAGTGTAACAAATTTGAAAAATACTATTATCAACCTATAAGATCAGATGAAACTTGATAAAGGCTCCTTATATGCAAATTATCTAAGGATCAAGGCCTTAGAATATTTGATTCTACAAATAGGAGTGGACCCATAAAATGTACAAGTTGCTGAAGTATTAATCAAAAAGAAAAATGATGATATTGTTGCCTTGAGGAAACAGTTAAAACTTCCTCAAAGTGAGCACCCACAGAGCAAGGAAATACTTCAGGAACAGAAAGAGAAAGAAGATATGATGCAGTTGATCATAAAGCTTACTGCTCAAATCAAGGATATGGAAAGTCGATTGGATATATTGATGAAAGAAAAAGAAACTGTGAAGGAAACTGATACTTCCACCATTCACACAGTTATACCTATTATTACAGTTGTTATTCCTTCTACATTGGGAGAAAATTTAGCACCCAAAGAGCCACTGGCAACTGCAGTGTTAGTGCAATCAGCTACTACTTCCAATACTAAATCCTCAACATCAAAGGTGCAGCAGACAAATGATGCAAGGCAAATTTTCAAAGAAATGGAAGAAATGACATTGAAAACCAATGAAATTAACAATTTGAAGAAAAAGATTCAGAATATGGAGGTATCTAACAAAGCAGCATTGATTAATGCGAATAATTATGAACAAAAAGCCAAAATACTTGAAGAGAAACTCAAAAACCTTCAAAAGGATTTGAGTTTCACCAAAAAAAATTATTACATAAGAAATCACCTATGGACCAACATTATTGAGGCCATACATCTTCAATGGCCATCAATTCAGATAATATATGAATAGAGAGACCTCCTTTTAGCAGCTCAAGGTGAAATACAAAGGACTACAGAAGAATTAGTAGACAAACCAACACAGCCACTAAAGCTAATTACCTTCTTAAATAGTAAGAACAGGACTGAGCTAGAAGAATTGAAGATACAATACAAGACAGAGACTATATTGCAAATCAAAAAAGTATTGACAAAGAAAACTTTGATGAATAACTTGAAAGAAAAATGTGATGCTATGAATTTTTCCATTACCAAGTTTTTTGCAAAGTATACTATGCTAAGCCAATAAAGTATTCTCGACATCCATGTATTCAATGATAAATTGATGGACCAAAATTAATATGATAAAAAGATAAGGGACCATGCCAAATAACAGGTGAATAAGCAACTGCCACAGGGGTCTCCAATAGGGAAAGTTGTTCTCCAATACCTTGAAGATTTATTCTTCCTTCAAAATGAAATCAAACATTTGTTTTTAATTAAGCAAAATTTTGCTAAATACACTGAGGAAAATGAGAACTACAGAAAGTTGAAAAGTATGAAGATACCAGATGCTGAAAAATGGAAAACTTTTACAGATTTATTATAGCAGCAAAGAAGCAAATATTGAAAGAGAGTACAGATGAAGTAGTCAATTTGAAAAGGAAACAAATAAAACAGTTTTTTATTGTGATTTTTTTACTACTAAAAAGTCTCTTTTTACAGCAGTGACAGGTCAAAATATCAGGTTAAAGAGTATCAGGGTGAAAAAGCAGAGTTAAAGTGTATTAGAAATAAAAGCAACAGTCAGCTGATTTTGACTGCTGTAAATTCCTTTTTTACAGCAGTAAAATGAGAAATAAACAGCGTGAAAGAGTATTAGAGATAAAATACAAGGTCAAAGAGTATAAGTGGAAAGGGTATCAGTGAAGTCATCTTCCAAAAGATATTTTCAAAATGCCAGCAAACATGGACAGATATTCAAACAAACTATTTTTGTTAGATAAGATAGTTCTATATTTTCTAGATAAGAGGATAGCTTGCTAAAGTTGTTAAGCAACTGTCCCTCTTAATGTGTAAAGATATTTTTTATTTCCTAGAGTTATTCCTAGATCTCTCTAGGATATTTGTAATAAACATTTGTATAAATACTTCAGTTTATGAAGTGTTTAGTGTGGAATAAAATTGCTAAGAACATTATAAACATTTTTATGGTACGTTGGAGGCTGACATGTGTTGATTTCAAAGCAGCAGTCTAGACAATAGCCAATTGGACTTCATAATTCAGGATTCATGTGATAATTTGAAGAGTAAAGTGCATCTATCTTGTCATTGTTTCCATTCTATGTTACATACAATCTCGTATATGTTGTTCAATCTTAATGATTAATTAGGAGAATCACCTTAGGACTAGTGTAAGAACTCCCTATCTTAACTACTTAATCATTTAAATGTTTTCTACTGATTTCTGGATTTAGAAATTCTTAATTGCTCCTAGTCCCATTTTACCCCTGCCTCCTTCCTCTTTTTCTGGATCAAAGGATTCTTCATTTCCCTTTATCCCGAAGCAAGCCATTGCATCAAAACAATCTATCCAAATCTTTGAGGGTTATCTACCTTGCCCTGAATACATTAGCATCCTTTTGGCCTTTCCTTCTAGTTTTACTTGCTAGACTTTGACTCCATAGCCCAATGGACTAGTAGATCCCTCTTTAAATTGTCTTTAAGTAATCTTCTTTTCCACCAAACATTTCAAAACCAAAACCAAATTGAACTATCATAACTAGCCTAAAATATTAAACAAAAACAAAGTTAAATCATTAAGAGAGAGCCCTTTCTGAAATTTAGGAAGGCTAGATCCTAAATTTCCAAAGTAGGTTTGTGGTTACCCCTAGTTTTCTTAAACTAAAAATTAAAAGCCCACAATCTTGAGAAATTACAAGGGTGATGATGTATGATGATATGTTATGATTGCTGATGAATCTAATTCTAATTTATATTATGTATATGAAGGGTCAATCCAAAGTTTAAGTTAAAAATTCCTTCTATCTGATCAAGAAATAGAAACTAGAATTAATCTTTCTTGATTTTAAGTGATTTTATAAATTTCTTGTTTTCTAACAATGGCATTAATGATGAATGAATTTGTAATGAAGGACATCAAGGATCTCCTTAGTTAGGAGCCTCTACAATTATTCTTTCATGCATCTTGATCTATTGTTCATCAGTGGTTTTTGGTTTCTGATTCAGGAAGTAGTTTTGTAGAGAAGGACAAACAAGTTCTCCTAAGTTAGAAGCTTCATCTGCTTCTTATTACATAATTGAAATAGAAATTATTTAGTTAAGATTTATATTTTTAATATACATTTCCTTTATTATTAATAATTCATCTTCTAAACTTTACTATAGTTGAAATCCATATATCTTGGAGATGCTTCTAAGTTCTACAAGCCCAGATTGATAATAAAATACGTGTGTTAGTTTACCCAGTAAATAAAACCAACTCCTATGATGTAACAAACCAAAATATGTGTATTTCTCAAATATAATTTAAGAGTATTTTAGGTGAACACGGGGTTGATTTTGAACACTAGCACCATAAATTATAGGTGAACCCATATGTTCCCCCATGTGCAACCCATGTAGTGAATAGGGGGTTTAAACCTTGAACCCCATACTTCAAAAATACTTCATATCATGACCATTACCAATTGATTTTCCCCCTAGAGGTGACTTATTAATTTGATATTACTTTCATTACTTTTTATTACATCTTTAATTAAGACAAAATTGTGTTTTGTTATAATTATTTTTTGATATAATGCTTTAACACAAAATATCTAACGCTCCACTGCAACATCTCCCCGATACTAAGTTTTACAGTGCCTCTCAACGCAACCAATATTATGCCGGAAGAGAAATGCAAAATCATGGTATTAAATGAAGGCAACACAAATCTCCAAGTAAGTAAATAATTGAATATAAATAGCTAAAACCTCACGCAAAGAAATACAACATAGATGTCATGCATTCAATATAATTTCTTAACAATATCACATCATTTCTATACTTACATTGCATAGTCTCTCTCTCTCTCTCTCTCTCTCTCTCTCTCTCTCTCTCTCTCTCTCTCTCTCTCACACTCTATATATATATATATATATATATATATATATATATATATATAGTGTGTGTGTGTGAGAGAGAGAGAGACTGTGCAATGTAAGTATAGAAATGATGTGATATTGTTAAGAAATTTGAGGAAATCTCTTATATGCAACTCAAAATGAAAATATCAATTTGCCAATCTATGTAATAAAGGAGCCGGGTTCATGAAATGGTTCACATCCTACAATGAATATGGGTTGAGGTCCTCCTAATGTTGATTATGTGCGAATATATCGATATAGCGATATACAACATGATAAGTAAATATGTGAACGACTATTATTGAAATCAATAATACTTAATGAAAATTGAAAGTATCACGCAAAAAATCATCTTTAATATATACCTTTAACATAATTACTTTACTATATATATATATATATATATATATATATATATATATATATATATATAAATGGAAAAATATTTACGCTGATAGGTGTTCCTTTTGAATCTGTTCACCTCACATTTTTGTCTATGCATGACATTTATGCACCATATGACCACACATTTTTATGCCTACCCTTTTCGTCTACGCATGATATCTAGATGGAGAAATGGGCACATTAAAATGAGGCCTAATTCTTCTATGTTATTCTCTGACTTTCTCTAGAAATTATGGGTTTAATTTCAATAATGTTATAGCCCATAAAAAATAAGATGTACATGCATCTTGGGCAGTAAACAAAAATTCAAAAATATGTCCTCTAATTTCACTAGCATCAAAATGTGGAGGTCTAGGGGCATTCATTCTCTCTGCTTATTTAATTTCATTTATAGTCTCAACCATCCAAAAATCAACTAGACAAGTAAGTTCCTTACTGTTCTCCATCATCTTCTTGCTCTCATCAGCACAACCTGAAAGAATCTTTGCTAGACAAGACACCACATGCCTAGATTTATAGAATTCAAATCCCAAAAAATTGACTGAAAATGTCATGAGGCCAGTATTGAAAAGAATGTAATCTTTGTTAAATTTTTCTTTAGCTTGTTTATTGTAGTATGGACCCACAAAAACATTCTGCAAGGCCTCAAAATTCATGTCGTTGTAAAGAAGGCACAAAAATATTGGTTTATTGGAGGCAATCTCAAAACATTTTCTGATGTTCTTGTGCATGACATTCTCCTATATTGCGACATATAATCCTAAAGCCTTGAGAGTGGAGTTGGGAGCGATATGTTGCATGAGATCCCTATGCTCTTCACCGAACATATAGATAAAATTGTGCTCTCCAAAGAGATTTTTTCCAAATGGGTGTCCTATCATTTGAAAAGCATCAAGTCTCACAATGGAAAATATCTTCTCGGAGAGCTCAAAATCATGACAAAACACAATGAATTTACCAAGCATAAGGTTTCTTTCCAATCCAAGACCTCTTATAACCTTAGCTTGTTCTTCCAATAATTTAGTTGGCTTTTGCACCATTCCAATAACACCTCCTACAAATGAAAGCACTATTTATGGGCCTCGCAGGGACCCTTTTTTAATTTTCGTATGTAAACTACTGCCAAGCTATTAGCAAGACTAGAAGGGTAACCATCACAGAGTGTTAGGTTAATGCCATTGGGAAAAATCCTAGAAGAAGTGCAAAATCAATAATGGAATCTATTCGGGTAAAACAAACAAAAATGAAAATCAATACAATGAATCCTGAATGAATCTATTAGCAAACGAAATACCTTACTATATAGTTCATAAAGTGCATGTGACATAATCCAGAAGAAGAGAAGGAAAATGTAAGTAATTATGTTAGCGTATTGAATTCAAAATCCTCCCAAAACCTTCCTCCTCCTTCGACATGAAATAAGCAGTAAAAAACCATCGGATAACAATGCTTTCATTATGAGAATGCTTGTTCAATACCATTTTTCATGTCATTAAATCTATTATATTCCGTGGCTCACATTTATCCACCAGTTATAAGTGATTTCAAAACCTGAATTTGTTCTTTTCATTCACCTCTTCTATGAAAGCAATGAATCTTGATCTGCATAGAATTCATCTATGACAATATATGTTTTTCATATAACTCATTGAATAGGTTATTAATGTAATATTTTTACTTGGAAAAAAATAATGCAACATTGGAATTATGAATTTTGATAGGTAAAATTACATTATAAGATTGTTTCAATGAGTTTAAAATTGCATAAGTTACCAAATTTTAATTTAAAAACTGCAAATATCTACCACAATTTGGTCAAATTACCTTAAAATAATTTGATGCAACGTTGAAATCTTAAATTTTGATAAGTACAATTACATTATAAAATTGTTTTAATGAATTTAAAATTGCGAAAGTTACCAAATTTAATCTCAAAATTGCAAGTTTCTACCACTTAATTTGCTCAAATTACCTAAAAAAATATTTATTAAAATATAACCTGTTACTTTGTACTTGTATATGGACATATGCAACCTTTAATACTCTAATCTTCCCTTATCTTGTGGAACACTTTGATAGGATTGCAAAAATGAATAATTCATTGTCATATTTGAAATCATGACTTTAGAGTGGTGTAACTCTCATTGTGTCATTTGTACCTCTTTTTCAACTAATATATGTTGTATTTCTCCCACTGAAGAATAAAAAATAAAATGGAATCCATTATAACATCTTATTTTGTAGGTGACACCACGACCTGTTAGATATGTATAGAAAAACTACGAGACCCAATGGAGATGGGGCAATGTATTGTTTATGAGTTACTCAACACATGCATATGTAGAAGGTGATGCACTATGAAAAAACTATGACAACCCATTGTGGTGCATTAAGAAAAGATCTCTTTAAGAAAATAGTGACATTCAAAACCAATTGTCATCCTTTCGATTTACATTTTTTATGGGAATAAAATGTAATCTATTGTTGTTTTTGACAATGAGAGAGGAATCCAACTGCACAAAAAATAGGTGTGAAATTGAATACAGATCTTGGCTCTAACATTGCCAACTGACATAATGAAAATCCATATTCGATCATCATTCTTGCATACATCGAAGTCTGAACCTTCGGGTCAAGTTCAACTTGATGCAGATTAATAATACATTGTCTTGATTTATAACAAATATAAATAATTTCCTAAATGAGAACCTTTGGGCCGAGTTCAACTTGATGCATATTAATAATACATTGTCTTGATTTACAAAAAATATAGACAATTTTCTAAATGATATAATCACCAATAATAGGGAATACAAATGTAAATAAGAACATAACATACATTTGGAATGCCACCTGTTGCGGGAGAAAACTCTCTAGGGTCAGGGTTGAGAACCCCAACAAATCGAAAGGCACCTATCAATAAGAAGTGAGAAACCAAGCAGTCCTAATGCATAAACTACTAAAGTGGGATGAAGAGAGAGTACTCATAGGTCCTACATTTGAATTCATTCATGTAGGGTTCAAACCCTCTGCTTCCTCCAAAGCCTCAAAACCTACAACACATTTCATAGAATCATATATACTAGCAATAGTTCAAAGCACGTACAAGATATGAATGTTAGATCATATAAGCATAAATATATAAATCATGAACCATAGATAATAAGATCATAACATGAGTTATATCATAAAGATCATAACGCTCAAGAACTAGACAAAGCTTCTTTATTGATATCAGCAAAGAAATGTGGAAGAATACAACCTGTTTCAACCATGGCTCTAAGTGAAACCTTCCTCCAAATCCTTCCAACCAAGACCTCAACAATCATCTTTCATGCATATACACATAGATGTCATATAAAGGAGATGAAAACCTATATGAGGAAACAAGGGTTTCCTATGACTGGGAGTGCAGGAGGCACAGGGAAACTCAGACTTGATCAGGGACCAATTGACTATAATATCAATATCCTATATCCCTCTCCCTTTAGGTTATATGAATGGGAATATTAGTTTTGTTGTGCTAAGATCCAATTCAAAATATACAGAAAGTGCTTGAGAGTTGCGAGGTTAATTTCAAGTTTAATATGAATTTATATGTGTTTTTATGTGTTTTTATGTGAATTTCATGAGCAAACTAACATAAATAATACACTGAACAATAGCATATAAAAAACATGAACATCACCATAAATAGTCACACAATAGAACATGATGAAGGAGTTCACCCCGCGTGGCCTATGTCTCCTTGGTCCAGCTTTCAATGGCTTGGCCCTCTTCTATTATGCTCAGAATTTTGATTACATTTGTTTAAAATGTTCAAACAACTCTGAAACTTGTTCCATCTAGAATACCCAAAAATTCTTGTCTAGCCTCTTTCTGCCTTGAATGTGGCCAAAAACAGGAGAAGTTATGACCTCCCCAAGTTTCTCCACTATCCGCTCCACAAATTTCTTCAGGGCCAGAAACATCCTACAATTTCGCCCTTTATCCGTGCTAACTGTGCAAAAATCTGCTTGATTTATTAGTGAAATTTTTGCCTCCTTAATTTTCCATCTATGGTTTAAGGGCGACAAAAAAAATTTTAAAATAGAAAAGGTCACCAATGATTTTGTTAACCGTTGGCATGTTGTTGCTCCTCCATTAACCGTTGCATATTATACGGGGGGGGGCTTTGGGCTAGCCTCCTGCCCGAGGTCCCGTCGGTAGCGGTGACCAAGGGTTGGGCTAGACCTCGACCCCCTCCCCCAACCCTCCAGCCATTACAACATAAATACAAGTGAAAAACTTATAAGGTTAAGTCACAAGCGATGGCGTAGTGGTATGTGTTGGTGTTTGTTGTGCGCAGGTCAGCAATTCAACTCCCCGGGGTTCCCCTCGACCCTAACCAAAATTTTGCGGCCTCATATGCTGCCACATGGCAACCCAAGCTGGGTACATGGTTGGCCCAAAATAAACCAATAATGTGCCATTTGGCACTCCACGATTCGTTGGAGGTTAATAAAAGGTTTTACGAGTCAATGGCCACGTAGGCATGCCCAATCAGCAATATGGACTACTGATTGGGTTGTCTGCACATTTAAAAAAAAAAATGTATGTTTGAAAAAGTGGACATAATGCGTTTTTGGGAGCATAAGGTGTCATTTTTCCGTGAAATAAGTTGCACCAGATTCAGAACAACGAGATCTACGTGGTCGTTCAGGTTCACACTGATCTAACAACTTTTATTTTTTAGCATAATTTTGAGCACCTGATCACGCCTCCCCATTGGAATATTTTGGACCCCAAAATATATTTCATTACTGAACATGTGGATGAGGGTATAGTCCCCTCATCCTTCCATTCTAAATCCACTAGAATTTTCTTAAATTCAACAATTTGAGCTTTTCATAAAAACTGATCTTTTTCCTTGATTATGGAGGCCTTGTCTTGTTGTTGTAGATACCATCATCCTGCAATTTCCAAGAATTTGAAGAACAACAAACTATCCTTGAAGAAACAAACATGTTCCTTCCTTGGTCGTCAATCAAATTAAACTTGAATAACTTTAAAACTTTCTCACCTCGAATTTTGTCGACAAGGCGATTTTTAACTTGTCTTGCCTTGTACTTGCCTTTGCTCTTTTCAAGATGATATTGCACTATTTTTTGTACCATTTGGAGTCGCTCAATGAAATTCTTGGGTTTGTACATGTCGCCATCAAAAGTAACATAATTATTACCAAGATGACACAAAAAATTGTGATTCAAATGGTTAAAAAAATCCACTACTTGGTTTACTTGATTCAAGCTTGAATGTACATCTTGAAAGTATGCATATCGCTGAACATAAATTTCATGTAAAACAAAAGGGTGCTTGAGTACAATAGTTACACAAATAACAGACCTAGAAGGCATGTCAACAAAATTTTCACTTATACCTCTCTTATACCTTTTGACCAAGTGGAATTGTTGATGAACACCCATCAAATGAGAGTGCCTTAATTGCTACAACTTAATCATTGCACCATTAAAATTTTCTAAATGCAATGAAATAGCAAAGTCACTTGCATCAACCTGAAACTCAAATGACCTTTTCAAGTTTAAAAGAGAAAATAAAAGCTAAAATGATCTTTTGCTTCAAAGCATCACATGCCTCTTGTTGTTTTCCTCCCCACTAAAAGACCTTTTTCACACATGTGAGTGCATGCCAAGGAGCTACAATAGAATAAATTTAACAAAAATGTTCCTCCAACATTGGGTTGCTCCAAAAAAACCTCATATTGAGATGACCAACTTGGGCGTTGACCAATCCACAATGGTGTCAAACTTGGAGAGGTCTACCTTCAACTTATCTCCTCCAACATTATAGCCCAAGTACAACAAAGAAGTTTTACCCAACTCATACTTTGATATCTTCAAAAACAAATGTTCATGCCTTACGATATCAAGTATTTTTCTCTTATACATGACATGTTCATAAAGAAATTTTCTAAAAATGACAATGTCATACAAGTGGACTATCACATCTAGAAATGGCTCCAATTCATCATGCTTCATATGCATGAAAATAGTATGAGTATGGAAAATAACATTAAACATAATAAGCCTTTCAAACAATCCTATATCGTCTTCCACATACCTCCTTCAACATTCTTCTTTGATGAAATCTGCTCCTTTTGTGACTCACAATAAAATTCTTTCCATTCTTCTTGGGCACCAACCATATGTGTATTGCATGGTGGAAGATATGGTCTAGTGATTCCATTGCTCAACAAATTTTGGCTTTGCTTTGGTATTTATGCACTTTGCATTTTTAATGGCATCTGATGTATGCCAATTTCACAAAGAGAACATTCTTGCTGAAAAATATTTACCAGGGATAAAATCCAAAAAGACTTTGGAAAATAACCCAAATAAGCTTCACATGGTAACTACTTGTGCAAATGAGTGCTTGACACTTTGTAACATACTGAATGTGTTGCAACTACTCTTCCAAAATTTTATGATTCTTACTCAAATGTCCACAAATAGAAATGCATTTTACAATATGGAATAAATTTTACTCCCAAATTCCCATAAAAAAATGACTCATCATTAAGCCAAAATAGCATAACAATTCCAAAGAAATCATTGTTGCATATATGTGATTTATTCACAAACATCACTTTTCAAAATGCCCAACTGTGGGGATATGGAAAAATTTCTTTACAAAGATCTATGATATTCAACTAGACAAGTAGTTCATCTATTTATTACCCAACCAGGTGAATGAACCCTCTATTTGAACTTGTTTTCTTTCTTGAGTCACTTCATGGATGGTCACAACTTGTGCCACTTTTTCCTTTGTCGCTTCCTCTTCAAGTGTGTTATCACTCTAGTAATTCTTAAGTTGTGTGATTTTCGTTTTCAGTCAAATAATTCTACAGGAACCACAAACCTACTTCAAACTCTAGGATCTAGCCTTCCTAGGGTTCAGAGAGGGCTCTCTCTTTAAATTTTAACTTTGTTTTAATTTGTGAATATTAGGCTAGCTATGAAAGTGGAGTTTTGGTTTTATTTTTTTGGATTTGGTGGGAAAAAACACTTGAAAGGATAGATAGTGGGAAATCTATTTTTACATTGGGCTATGGAGTCAAAATCAAGCTAACAGGACTAAGATCAAGGGCAAAAAAGGTCAAATGTCTTCAGGGCAAGATAGATAACCTATGGAGATCTTGGAAAGTTGTTTTTGTAAGGTGGTATGATCATGGAAAATTTTAGGGGTGAATTTTAGCCCAAAGGTGAAATTTAAGGGATTTTATAGTTTGAGGAAGCGAATTTTTTATATTACACCCATTTTTTCTATAATTAGCAACTTAGCCCAAAATTTATTTAAAAAATAAATAATTATTATATTTTAGCCCTCCAAATTAAAGCGGATAAAAATTGAAAAGGTGGGATTCGCCCTAGATTTACATTACAAAGGCCCGATTCGCCTAGTTTGGAGGTTGGACTCATTGAATTTGGGCGGATTCACCTCAATTTACAGGTTTTGAAGTTCGATTTGGTTGCAATGGCCAGATTTTTTGGTTTGCAAATCGAGGGTAAGGTTGAAATTCATCTCTATAAATTACAATTTGTTAATCCTTCTGTCATTTTCGAGCAAGATACAAATTTGGTTGCAATAGCCAGATTTCTTGGTTTGCAAATCGAGGGTAAGGATGAAATTCATCTCTATAAAATACATTTTTCTAATCCTTCTGTCATTTTTGAGCAAGATACAACCCCGATCCTTTCTGTCATTTTCAAGCAAGAGACAACGATGATCCTTCTGTATGTTTGCTTCATTCTGATCATCTGATAAACATGAGTTTTTAGGAAAGAGGGAAGAGGAAAATAGCACCCTTAATCGTTGGTCAACGAGATCACCTCGCCTTCCTGCACTAATCATATTTCTTATAGCCATCGACCCTCCTACCATGCCCTCCTTGGGTCTTTATTCACTATACAAAGGAGCGTAAGGAAGGTCTTCCACACTTAACCACTGGTGTCTCCTTACCCTAGGAAGCGTGCATGTTAAAACCCATTTAGGTGTTTTACATAAAATTTCACCCCTTATTACTTTGGTCTTTAGACAGAGCAGAGCTGACGAGACCACATCAGACCAGAGCAACACCAAGGATACCATCGAGATTTTTCACCGGTATATTCTCATATTTTTCAGCTTAATTCACATGGTGGAAGAGCAAAGGTTGGATTGTGGAAGAGCACAGGTTATTTTCAAGGCGAGGCAAGATAATGTCAACTCTTGGTATAAATATTCCAGCAAGAGACTTTGGAAGTCATCTTTTTTTCTCTTTGTAACCCATCATTGTTGAGTTGCAGGTGTGTAAGTTGTGGGTGTGTAAATTCTACAGCCTAGGTGTGTGAAGTCTACAGTGCGAGTGTGTACTTGGTCGAATGTGCTCCTGTTTGAGGAAAATTAGACTAGTTACTACTACTGGAAAGGTATTTCCCACTAAACAAAGCAATAAAACAAGGCCAATGTGGATGACTGTCACTAACGGAAATGGCCTTAAGCATCCCCACAAATACACCAACAATTTGATGGCAAGTATCAAAGTAAAAATACTTAGTTATCCCTTGATTTATAATGACAACACTAAACGAAGCAATAAAAAAAAGGCAATGTGGATGAATGTTAGCAATGGAAATGTTCTTAAGCATCCCCACAAATACACCAACAATTTGAGGGCAAGTATCAACTTGGATTCTAGGTATTGACATGTTGACTTCAATGAAAGGTTTGCAAAATACAAGGAACAACAATGTCTCCAGGTTTAACAACAACTAGGCTTAAAGACATTTCCATTGTCAAGAATCTTGGTAAGTACTCCGACCATTACCCTTTCATAGCTTTGCTTGACTGTAGAAACCTTGTTGGCAATGACTTGTATAATCATATTTTTGGTTCGGATTGCCAATTTTGTATATACGTTCATTTGTTCTAAATCACTATTGGGTCTGCTACATAGCTTTTATTTCCAAGTTTTTCATACAATGGTCAAGGATATAAGGTGAATTATAATTCTGATTGAGATATTCTATGATCTACAAGATGAAAAAGTGCTTACAGAGAGTGTCAATATCAAGCAATTTCGACTTAAATGGATAAGGCAAAAAATGGATTTGTAACCCAGGAACATGTCCTCTTTACATCCACTATTGAGATTATCTTGCATATAGTAAAGATGAAGTTATACAACTAGAAATACAAGTTGCTTCCACGCTTGTTAATGCAAAAAAATTATGAGCAAAATGTACTAATTTTTTAGCTAATTTTACATATTAATGGGTGTTAGATATTGCATTGGCGAATAATAGAAATCTTACATACAATATTTCCATAGTATGATTGGTAGCAATCATTTTCACACACATCATATTTAAATTGGTCACTTGGGTTGTGTTGTAGCACAACTTTACTCAGCAAAAAGTCGGGAGAATTTCTTGGCAATTTAAGGTTGCTGAGGAACAATTATAGAAATGGAACAAGTTCAAGGAGATAAACAAAATGTTTTAAAGGCATTTGAAACACTGTGCCTAAGAAATCTGTTATTGGGTGATTTAATTACATTGCATGGGGTAAGGCTCTGTTGAATGCAATTGGTAATTTAGAGCTGACAGATGCATATGCGGAGGCTTTGAGCAAGCTGGGATATAATCTTGAAAGTGTTGCTGAACAGGAGCCAAATGCAGCACTTGGAAATGGAGGGTTGGGAAGGTTGGCTTCATGCTTTTTGGATTCCTTGGCAACACTTGATTATCCTGCATGGGGCTATGGACTTCGATACAAGTATGGCCTTTTCCATCATAATATAACAAAATATGGTCAGGAGGATATTAACGCAATTGCATATGATGTTCCAATCCCTGGTTATAAGACCAAAACCACACTCACTTTACGTTTGTGGCCAAAAGAAGTTCATGCTAAATATTTTGATCTTCAAGAATTCACTAAAGGTGAACACAACAAAGCAGCGGAGGTCCAACTTAATGCAGCAAAGATTTGCTATGTTTTGTATCCAGGGGATGAATTCACTGAGGGAAAGGTTCTTCGTTTGAAGCAACAGTATACATTGTGCTCAGCTTCTCTTCAAGATATAATTTCCCGTTTCAAAGGACGTTCTGGACACAGTTTGTATTGGGAAGAGTTTTCAGAAAAGGTTGCAATCCAGATGAATGACACACATCCAACATTATTTGTACCTGTGTTGATGTGGATCTTGATTGATGTGGAATATCTTCCTTGGGAGAAAGCCTGGAATATTACTCAGAGAACAGTGGCATACACAAATCATACTGTGCTTCCTGAAGCATTGGAGAAGTGGCCTTTTGAGCTTATGCAAAAGCTTCTTCCAAGACACATGGAGATAATACGAACTATTGATGAGGAGTTCATCAAGGAAGTCATTGCAAAGAGTAATACAGTAAATCTTAAAGAATTGGAAAACAAGATCAGACGAATGAGAATCCTGGAAAATGATGATTTTCCGGAGTCTATAGTGTCAGTATTTTATGACCTGTGGAGAGAGGACGAAGCTGCTAAAGAAGTTGAAGCTTCTAAAGAAGTTTTAAAAGAGAAATCTAAGGTTGTATAAACTAAACCTGAAGTTGTGCTCAAGTCATAGGAGAAAAATAAATCTAAAAGCAATTTTAAGAATATGGTTGTTAAACCAGTTAAATTGGTACACATGGCTAACTTATGTGTTATTGCTGGCCATTATGTTAATGGAGTTGCTGAAATCCACAGTGAAATTGTGGAGAAAGAGGTTTTCAGTGATTTTTATGAGATGTGGCCTGAAAAGTTTCAAAATAAGACCAACGGCGTAACTCCTAGGCGATGGATTCGATTTTGCAACCCTGAATTGAGTAAAGTTATCATTAAGTGGCTTGGAATAGAAGATTGGATTCTTAAGACTGAACTTTTAGCAGAGCTTCGAAATTTTGTTGATAATGTAGACCTACAAGAAGATAAAGGAAATGACTCTAGAGGAAAGGAGAGAAAATTTTGTCCCTCGTGTATGCATATTTGGAGGCAAAGCGTTTGCAACATATGTGCAGGAAAAAAGGATAGTGAAATTGATAACAAATGTTGGAGCTACAATCAATCACGACATAGAGATAGGAGACTTGCTAAAGGTTGTATTTATACCGGATTATAATGTAAGTGTTGCGGAAACGCTCATTCCTGCAAGAAAACTCTCTCAACATATTAGTACTGCTGGAATGGAAGCCAGTGGAACCAGCAAGATGAAATTTTCCATGAATGGATGTGTCTTAATTGGCACATTGGATGGTGCCAATGTTGAAATACGTGAGGAAGTTGGAGAAGGAAATTTCTTTCTGTTCGGTGCTAGAGCACCTGAAATTGCCGATGAGAAAAGATGAGTTATTCAATAAACTGTTAACAACATGCTTGAAAGAATTTCCATATACATGAACCAGGCCCCTACCAGTCATTATTTCTGATGGTAAAGTCGTTGATCTTTATGAGCTTTCAAATGTTGTTAGGAAGCAAGGTGGTTTCGATTTGGTTTCTGCAAATAAAATGTGGAGGTCAATTACAGGGCATTCAGGATTCGGCACAGAATGTGCCCCTTCTCTAAAGTTGGTTTACATGAAATATCTAGAATTGCTGGATAAATGGGTGGAGGGAGCCGGAACTCCAAAATGTAAGGGATTAAGTTTAGATCATCAAGGTAAGAAGAGGAATGGCGAGAAGCTCTCCTTTCTCGATGATGATTTTGTCATTCAGCATGTTGATTCATTTCATGGCACGGGGCTTCAACAATCTCCTATTGTAATCTCCGACAACAGTGAGCAAACTCTCTATTTACCAGATGCAAATAAACAGACTAGTGGAGGTGCACATAAGACTCCCAATGTTTCGCTTTCAGGCATGTTGGAATGGATAAACTGGGTCGCGAGGAACCCCTGTGGTTCTGTGAAAGGAAAAGGTGCTAATATCTACAGGCGGAGTGAGGAGATGGCTCAGAAATGTTCGGGATTTGTTTAGTGGCTCGCAATTGCATAAGGAAGCAAACGCATATAGTATTGCAGTTGAATCGATGATTTGGATCATCCAGCTCAGATCCAATGGTATTGCGGCAGCACAAATTAAATGGATCTTATGAGTTATAGTGCCCCCGAAAATGGTTTTATTTAAACCACTATTTACGAAATCTACGGCTATGATGCATTACGGCATCACTTAGCCTTTTCTCAAGAAACCGCCATCAGTGCTCCCGTAGGCGGTTATTGGTTTTCAAAAACCATGGGTGACTTTGTCATTAATACGTATGGGTGTAATGGGACCCAAAGTGTACCATTTGTCCTTTTTTACTTGCGTTAGAGTAAGGTCTTATTTTTGGTTTTATATTATATATTATATATATAATATTAAAACAGATATTTTGTAAATTTAAATAATTCTAAAACTTCCAAGAATCAGTTTCAAAACTGATCATAGCAGTTAGGAAGTTACTTTAGATGGCTGACATAAAAGCAGAAAAAAGGAGAGGAGCCAGGGTTTCGGTTTTTGGGGATCTCCAGACAGTGATCTTTGTATTGAGATTTCAAGTAATTAATAAATGAAAAGCAAACTTCTAGCATTTGTTGATATTGATACGTCTTCTAGTTTACATAATGTATTTTCAGTCCTTGAATAAAATGAAGTATCGAAGCAGCAAGTCTCTTTTTACATGTGTAAATAAGAGTTAAAACCCTTAATAGGCACTCCTTCATTTTAACTGTTCTTTTCTTTTAATTCTTCTAGAGCTTGAGATGATAGATTCTGTACAACAGCTTATCGTTTTGGGATTTTTCCTTTCATAATTCTTCTGGACTTTTCATTCTATATCAGCAGATAATAGCATTGTGGGATGTTTATAGCATTTGATTTTGAAGATTCAATGATTGAGCTCTAGAGGTGATTAAACATGGTGTTGGGCCTTAGTTTTGGTCTTATTTTGCTCAAAGAAACTTATTTATCCATCTATTTTCCATCCATTTTCCATTCATTTATTCCATTTTGACATATATTTGATATCTATTCAGGTATTTAATTTTAATTTTTCAATTTCTAAAGTTTTTATGAAAGTTTGGTTTTTAGTGCAAAATTGGCACATTCAGAAATTTCCGTAATAGCTGTATGGTTGATGTGGTTGCAGGACAATTGGGCACGAATTGAATGCATGGATGGACAGCTTGGAAACTAGGATTAAGCCAGCTATGCTTAGTTCGAACAGAACAAGCTTTATTAGGCCCATTTGGTTCTAGTCAATCATGACTAGTCATTCAGAAATCCCATAGAAATAGGGCAGTTTTGAGATTCTATGGGATTGGCCATATTTCTTGGGATAAGAATAATGAATTCGACTTAGATAGGTGGATGAGAAGTATATGGGTTTGTTTGAGTAAAAATAGATCAGTTTGTTCATGAGACTTCTTATTTAAAGCCAAAGCTTTGATGGCTTATGTATTAGGATTATTATTGACTTATATACTTTTATATTGTGACAATTTTGGATTGAGAAGTTAATTTGAAGACTTGTGCTGTTATCAATTTGTTGTTCAATGTTATGGATGTGTGACTGAAGTTAAGCTTCTGAGATCATTTATTAAGTGTGCAAGGCAAGGGTGGAAGGGCCCCCATTCCAAGCTAAGTACACTTTCTTGTTAACTAGTTTTATTTCCTTGTAATTTGATGATTGTAGAACTGGTTTTCAAAGCTTTATTTCAGATTGTTTAATGATTCATGTGCAGTGATTGATGTCATTAGTTTATAACTTATTCATCACTTTATCAAGTTGGAAAAACAGATGTATCAAGTTGAGCATCCCTTCTATGAAAATGATGAATTAAAGTTGGTTTCTTTTGTTTGTGTGCAAGCAGTTTCTTGTTGAGATTTTTGATATTAAGATGAATGAAGTATAATGGAACACTTTACATGTCTCTTAAGTTAAGAGCTTCTTTCATTCATAATTTATCCATCTTAAGTTCTTGGTTTTAATCTCTGATTCATTAAGTGGTAATTGAGGTGAAAATGAATTTCTTGAGTGAAGAACCATTTCAATATTAATCCTCCTTTTAAACTAATTGAGTTAGAGTTGTAGAATGTATTACTTTTAGCATATCTTTCAAGGTTGATTATATCTGATCTTCACATATAGTGATCTTTCCTCAAAGCATAAACAACCCGGATTGATAATAAATATTGTGTTAGTTTAGGTACATAAATTAGCTCAACATTTTGGCGCCGTTGCCGGGGAGGCAAATATCGGCATAGTCAATAGAGAGAAAAAAATATAAAAAAAAAAACACAAAAACAGTAGTTACATTTTTTTTAGTTATGTTTCTTTATGCCTAGACATAGAGATCCTCATGGTAGATTTATTAAAAACCCCCCACAAATAGAGATAGGATCATCAAACACCCCAGTTACTGGTAATCCAATCATTGAGGAATTGGCAGAAAAAAAAAGAAGTGGACAAAGATTAACTTTGATTGAGAGACAAACTTTGTTAGCTTGGGAAGCAAAGCAAAAACAATCTTCAACTTCTGGAAAACAAAAAGAAATTATCAAAGGAAAACAATCTTTATTTCCATCCATAAATCCTCTTATCTGTGACCAACCTGAAACTCCACTTAAAATTGAAACAAATCAACCAATGGCAGAAGAAGGACATGGATCTATTATTCTCACTCCTGAACAACAAGCTCAATATGAAAGACAACAAGCAGAATGGAGAAGAAAGAGAGAGGAAGATGCAAAAAAAGAAAATGATAGAAAAATAAGAAATGATCAGAAAAGACAAGAAGATGAGACTACCTTTGGCTTTCCAATAATTGACACAAGTGCAATATTAGGAGAAGAAGTGAAAATGAAAAATATTCCACCTTCTGTATTGCCAAATTTTTATGGAATGTCAACAGAAGATCCTGATTCATTTATGTTTGAATTTGATATTTTATGTAGAACATATGGATATACTGATGACATTCATAAACTTCGTCTTTTTCCTGCAACATTAAAAGCAGCAGCCTTGAAATGGTTTATGGGTTTAGGAGAACATACAATAACTTCTTGGGATGATATGAGATCAGTCTTCCTTAAAAAATATCAAGCTTATTGCAGATCTAGAGATTCAAAGGAAGATATTTTTAGAATGACACAACAAGAAGATGAAAGTATAGAAGAATATTTGGAAAGATTTTTGTATAATCTACAGAAATCTAAACAACATTCTCTAAATCAAGAAACCATTCGAACAATCTTTCTCAAGGGTATAAGGGATGAATACCTTGACATTTTGAATGTGATGGGTAAAGGAGATATCTCAAACCTACCATTCGAAGAAATTGTTGACTTATGTCAAAAATATTCTAGAGGAAGAGCAAAAACAGGAAGAAGAGAAGTAAGTTCAAAAGCAGCAAAGTCAGCTGCAGGAGGGATAACACGAGCCGAAATAGGAAGTTTATTGGAAAATTTCAAAACAGATCTTTTAAGTACATTAGGGACACAAGTAGATGTGCTAAAGACAAATAAGAGGAAAGAAGAACAAGACCAAGCTTTAGCAATCTTTTGTCCCAAATGTAGAAACAAACATCCATTAAGAGAATGTCCTTTAGATAGTGTTAAGAGTATTCAGGTTTGTGGTCTTTGTACAGAAAAACATTCCACAGAAAATTGTCTAAAATTGAAAGAATTACAAATGAATTCAATGGAAGAAGTGCCAAGAATGGAAGGTTTTTATTATGTAGCACCACGAAGACCATGGCAACCTAGAATGCCTCAACAAAATCAGCAACAATTCCCTCAACAAAATTACCTTTATCCATCTCAAAATCCTTGGACAACTCCAATGCCATGGCAAGTTTGGTCTCCACAACAATATCCACAACAACCTGCACAAGGTTGGAGAGGATATGGTTATGGAAACCAGCCACCTCAACAATACCAGCAACAATATCAACAGCCATTCACATATCCACAATATCCTCAATCCATACCATTTCAACAACAACATTCTGCATATCCACAATCCATGCCATATCCGCAGCAGAATCCTCCACCGTTGTTGACCCAACCACAACAGTTGCAGCTACCCACAAATCAACCCAGACCAACTCAATTACCAGCACAACCAATTGCAAATCCGAATAATAAGGTGGAAAAAGCTGCATATACTGTAGAGGAAGAAACATGTTTTCCCACATATTCAATTCTTCCTCTTAATGAAGTCCATCTAAGGTCTGGAAAAGTGCTTAAAAAGGATTCTCCTCCAATTATAGAAGAACCAACTGAACAAGGAGAATCACCTGAAACATCACAAACTAAGATACAAATTCAAAAAGGAACAAACATTACAACACAAACACCACCTTATCCTGAAAGGTTAGTGGAACAACAAAAAGAAATAACCCTTCCCGAATTTGATATTTTAGATGAGTTAAAAAATGCTTATGTAAAAAGTCCTTTGTTGAAGGCAATTAAAGAAATACCAATATATGCTAAAACAATAAAGGAATTGTGCATTAAGAAATCACAGAAAAAGAAGAAGGATCCTACTACAATTCAAGTCATTGGTAAACTAGCAAGTCTCATGTCTACAGAAACCAAAATAGAAAAATATATTGATCCTGGTATCCCTATGGTTACTATATCAATAAATAATTTCTCAGTACCAAACACATTAATAGACTTGGGAGTAGCTATAAATGTAATGACAATGGAGACCATGAAAACTTTGCATTTGAACAACATTAGATCAACCT
Source organism: Pinus albicaulis (assembly GCA_034641835.2). Classification (NCBI taxonomy): domain Eukaryota; kingdom Viridiplantae; phylum Streptophyta; class Pinopsida; order Pinales; family Pinaceae; genus Pinus; species Pinus albicaulis. The sequence continues at coordinate 1,531,853,942 of CM076582.1, forward strand.
CTACAATCTTAGAATTGGCAGACAGATCTAAAGTTGTTCCTGAAGGAATATTGGAAGATATTATAGTCTCTTTGGATTCATGGGAGTATCCTGTTGACTTCCTTATTCTGCAACCAAAATCAAATTTGGGAGGACATCCTTTAATCTTAGGCAGACCATGGTTAGCTACCGCTGATGCCTTTATAGGATGCAGATCAGGAAGCATGATTATTTCACATGGAGAAGAAAGGAAACATATTGCTCTTTATTCACCTACACAGTCAACTTCTTTAGAATCAGTACTTGAAGCTCAAGAAAAACAGCAAACTAAATCAGTTTTAAGTATAAATAAATTCCTTGATTTAAGAGAAGAAGAAGAGAATGAAGACTTAATGGATCTTTTCATTTCAGAACCAAGTATTTCAGAGCAGCTTAGAGAAGTGCAATATGAAGCTGCAAATAACCTTTTGAATCAATGTTTTCAGGAAACCCGTACTATTCAAACTTTGCGAAATTCTTTTATAGACATCTTTCCTGTAAACACAATCTCCAATCCAACAATAAAAACAATTGAGGTAAGTCCTGGAAAACATTTAAACATTGAAAATGAGTTGCAATCAGAACAAGAACAAGAGGTAATTGCATTATTACAGAAATATTCAAAAGCTTTTGCCTGGGATTATACTGACATGCAAGGAATCCATCCTAACACATGTGTCCACCACATCTATACAGATGAACAAATTAAAACTGTAAGACAACCTCAAAGACGAATGAATCCTATGATGAAAGAAATAGTGAAAGATGAACTGCAAAAATTGTTAAATGTTGGATTCATCTATCCTATTTCAGATAGTCAATGGGTTTCTCCACTGGTTATTGTTCCAAAGAAAAATGGAAAGTGGAGGGTATGTGTGGATTATCGAGAACTAAACAAAGCAACACTCAAGGATCATTTTCCTCTACCATTTATCGATCAAGTGTTAGACTCATTAGCTGGAAAGAAATTCTTCTCTTTCTTAGATGGGTTTAGCGGGTACAACCAGATTAGAATAGCAACAGAAGAGCAAGACAAGACAACATTCACTTGCCCATGGGGAACCTATGCATATAATGTTTTGCCATTTGGTTTATGTAATGCACCTGCAACTTTTCAACGAGCAGTGCTTGCAATTTTTGCTGATCTAATCCATGAATGTGTAGAGGTTTACATGGATGACTTTACAGTTTACGGAAACACATATAATGATTGCTTAAATAATCTTGAGAAAGTGTTAAAACGATGCATTGAAACAAATTTGTCATTAAGCAATGAGAAATGCTATATAATGTTGACAGAAGGAATAGTTCTGGGACACCATATTTCTGCTTCAGGAATTAAAGTGGATCCAGCAAAAATCCAAGTCCTAGTAACCTTAATGCCTCCTACAACATAGAAAGAGGTAAGAAGTTTCTTAGGCTATGCAGGCTATTATAGACGATTCATTGAAAACTTCAGTAAAATAGCCCAACCTCTGTTTAAATTATTAGCAAAAGATATTGAATTTCACTGGACAAATGACTGTCAAAATGCATTTCAAATTCTAAAAGAAAAATTATCAGTTGCACCCATTCTCCGTGGACCAAATTGGTCTTTGCCATTTCATATATCAACCGATGCATCTGATACCGCAATAGGTGCCTCCCTTGGACAGAAAGAGAACTTGTTCAATTATGCAATATACTTTATAAGCAAGAATCTAACACCTGCAGAGTTGAACTATACAGTCACCGAGAAAGAAATGTTAGCCGTTATACATGCAATAAACAAATTCAGACATTATATAACAGGATATCAAGTTTTCATTCATACAGATCATTCAGCAATCAAATACTTGATGAATAAACCTATAACCAATGGAAGAATAACAAGATGGTTACTGTTATTGCAAGAATTTAATATCACAATACAAGACCGGCCAGGCAAGGAAAATCAAGTGGCTAACTTTCTGTCCCGCATACATTCACCCAATGATCCAAATCCGGTTGAAGATAACTTTCCCGATGAACATCTGTTTGCTATCACAGTAAGAACACCATGGTTTGCAGACATGGCAAACTATTTATCTTCTGGAAAGTTACCAACCCAATTCACTAAAAAGCAAAGACACAAAATTGTTAGAGAGAGTTCTAGGTATAGTTGGGTAAATGGTGATTTATTTTATACTGGTCCAGATTTGATAATTAGAAAATGTGTGCGAGAAGATGAAATATTAGATATTCTAAAAGCATGTCACGATGAACCATGTGGTGGTCATTTTGCAGATAAACGAACAGCATATAAGGTGCTGCAACTAGGCTACTACTGGCCATCCATCTTCCAAGACTCTAAGAAATATGTCAAGCAATGTGACAGTTGCCAAAGAACAGGAAGACCAATAACAAGAGATGAGATGCCGCTGAAGCCACAGGTCCTCATAGAACCATTTGAGCAATGGGCGCTTGACTTTGTTGGACCCATCAATCCATCATCAAATGGAAACAAGTACATCTTAGTATGTACAGATTATGTAACCAAGTGGGCAGAGGCGAAAGCAGTGCATAGAGAAACAGAAGATATAGTGGTCAACTTTCTTTTTAAAGAAATCTTTGTCAGATATGGAGTACCTAGACAAATTGTAACAGATCAAGGAACACAATTTACATCAAAACTGGTACGAGATCTAACAGAGAAGTACAAGATCAAACACAGAACATCTACACCATATCATCCTCAAGCAAATGGGCAGGTTGAATCAACAAATAAAGTCCTAGAGAATATCATGACAAAAACAGTAAAGCTGAACAGAAAATATTGGTCTGAAAAATTACAAGATGCATTATGGGCCTATAGAATTACATGGAAGAATACAACTGGTTTTAGTCCATACCAGTTAGTATATGGAAAAGAGGCCTTATTGCCTATAGAGTTTCAGATACAAACATACAGACTAGCAGCTGAATTAGGACTAGACCTGACAGAAGCACAACAGCAGCGGATCATGGAACTGAATCAGTTAGATGAGCTTCGTCAACAAGCCATAGAACATACTACATTGGTGCAACAACAAAGAATGAAGTGGCACGACAGATATATCAAGACAAAGACATTTCGCAAGGGAGATTGGGCATTACTTTTTGACTCCAAGTTCAAAGATTTCAAAGCAAAGTTCACAACACACTGGCTAGGCCCATATGAAATTGATGAAATTTTCGACAATGGAGCAGTAAAGATCAAGACAATTGACCAGGATTCCACCTCCTTTATAGTGAATGGACATAGGCTCAAAGTTTACAATAGGCCTATCAGTAAAGAAGCATTTATGAAACAACTGACAGAAGATACAGAACTGGAAGTCATGGCACACCAAGTTCAGCCATCTTCCAGTCCTGTAGTTGAATAAAAATGAAAAAAATAATAAAAAAAATAATAAAAAAAAATAAAAAATAAAAAAACATAAAAAAAAAACATAAAAAAATAATAATTTGTTTGCTAGTGAAAACCAGGCAACTGGCACTATGCAAACATGAATTCATAGGGGAAAATCAAGGCAACTTGGACTCTATGAATTCCTTTTCTTGTTCTACTGTTCTCATATAATTTCAATACAGGTACTCTCCATCAACAATTGACTTGAGGACAAGTCATATCTTAAGCAAGGGGGAGACTTGTATTAGATCTTTAGCTGAAAAGCTGAAGTATAGAAGGAACTTGTATTGTCAGCAGAGGGACCTGAAAAAAGGAAATCAATACAGAGGGACCTGAGAGACCTGCCAATGTCAAAACAACATGTGCATATTATGTAAGCAGTGCAGAGGGACCTGAAACAAAGAATCATTACAAAGGGACTTGATTTTCAATTCAAGAACCAGAGCATGAAGAACAAGGAGCAGCAATAAAATTCACTTTTTGATTCATCGACAAAATCTGACTTCATTCCACCTGTACAAACATCATCCAGGGAAGTATATATATAGTCATTTTGTGCTTGAAATTCAAATTTTTCTTAGGAATTTTTAGTTTTTGTTAAGTTAAAGTTAGTACCTGAGGATATTCAATATTCCCTATACATATCCTATATTCATAATTCCCTATACATATCCTATCTTCATAATATCCTATACATATTCCATTTTCATTCATATACACATTTCTCATACATATTCCCTATAATCCTAAATATTTTTCTTGAGCAAAAGAACAAGCTAGGACAACTTTTTCCACCTGCATACACAAATCAAGCATTAATATGGTGATGATTTTAAACATGACCTAAGATGGTCATTTTAAAATCATAAGAATGTGCATAAAAAACCAAAACAAATAATGCGCTATATGAAAATTATATACCATAAGTGTAAATAAGGAATGCGAATTGAACGCAAAGGAAAGGATATAAGGTTAATATGCATAAGAGATAAGGTCAATGGCATATAATTAATGCGCATATGGTATAAACATAGGCAAAGGTATATGGCGCATATAAAATGAAGGATGAGTATAATGGTTATGATTTGGTTGACAGACTTGACAGAGAAAGGTATAATGATAATGGCATATACAACGCAGGAGTATCATTGCATGAAAGGGCACGGCGGAAGTAATCAGTTCATGCAGAAGGTAGTGATGATACGGGTGTATCATTCAAAGTGAAATGCGTTGGTGCATATCATAGCACACGACGATGGGAAATCAACATGCACGGTGGTGACAATACAGCGTGATAATTCAAACATAGCGTGCACAGTGGTGTGATAACACAACTATGTCATTCAAACATAGCGTGCACAGGTGATGGTGTACGTGTATATAGTTTGAACATAAAACAAGGCGGTGGTATCCTCATGACATAGTCGGTCGACTGGTCAAAGAGGACAGCCATACCAACCTCACATAATAACGCCATCAGACACGGTACAACCATGAACTCGGTCCATTCATGACTTTCAACCTCATTCCTCATTTCCAGAGCTCAGAAGGAAGGCGTTTTGAAACAAAACATTGATCTGGAGAGAAGAGAAGGCGGTTGAAGCAGCGGAATAGTGAAAATCGCTCCGAGGAAAGCAAGAAGGCGGATTTAAGGTAAGAAATTGCTCCGGATTCGACGATCAGAGATCACAGATTTCCAGGATTGAGTCAGGTAACAAGTGAAGTTCATTAACACTCAGGGATTATGGAATATCGTTTGACATTAATTTTTGATCCTGTATTTTTGACACCAGCTCAGTTAACCGAAAAAATAGGGATTTGGAGCGCCCGGTTACACTCCACGCGCTTGTGACAGTCAGGTAATTTCAAAACCCGTGATTATCTCCAGATCGACAGCACTTAAGGATTGCTAATAGCGCAGCATTTTGAGGAAAATCCGTTGCATGAGTAACAAGTTTTAAGTGAAGTAGTATGGCGGAGGATTGTTGAATTGCGCACTAAGCCGTGATCTATGCGCACCAATGTTTTCACAAACAGTTAGCGTGTAAACTAAAAACGCCATAAAACATTTTGTTGCCACTGCGTTTTGTTTTGTTTTGACAGTCAGGGATCGAATGCTTAATGGTCACATTGAATTATGGTTGAAAAAGAAAGTCGGGTTCGTTGAAGCCATGTTGAGGCCGAGAGCTTGTTGCATAGTTGCATTTTTATGATGAGTCTGCACGAAATTTTTGTTTGCAAACACCTTTGCTTAAGTCCAAACAGTGCGAAAATTTTCGATTAGGCCGAGAGCACTCTTTGATTTTTCTTATTTTTTATATATATACACAAGTAAATCACGATTGTGTGGTTTATGATACTGTGTGTATTTAATAAAAAAACAGAGATCAGTGTATTAACAGAGTATACAGGTGTTGCTTGTATTCAACAGGGAATTCAGAAGAGTGTTATTGCAAGGGAATATATCAGAGGTTAAAAGTGCAGAGTTGAGTTGAGTCAGAAGAGGAAGGTAAGCTTCTTTTCTTACTGAATTTCATTTTAAAAAATAGTCATAATTTTTATTAAAATGAAGTTAGTAACAGCAGAAGCCTACATTGATTGGTTTACAGAAACAATGGCAAACAGGGTAGAGCCAAAATTTCAAATAGAAAGCTGGGGAAAAGAGACTATAGAAAAACTCTATCAGGCAGGAATGATAGGCTTCCTAGAGAAATTTAATGGCCATTCTAAGGAAATAACCAAAGATTTTATAAAGAATTTCAATCAAGATCAGACTCGAGTAGGAGAAATCATTGTTCCAGTAACCCAAGAATACTTGTCCAAAGCCTTAGATTTGCCAATGTTAGGAGAGAAGTATTACAAAGGGCTACACTTCAAGGAGAAAGCATGGACTTTCTTCCTTGAGAAAAACCGGAAGGGAACATTTGATAGGAAAAAAGGTATACCCAGGGAATGGTTTAATGAGCCATGGAGAGAATTGGTCTTGATTATCCAAAAGTTTTTGACTTGTGACCGAGGATATAGTGTTGCCCATTTATATCATGTTAAACTTCTACAGCACATTAAGGGGGAAGATAGGATTAATTTACCTTATTTCCTATATAAAAGCCTCTTAAGAATGATTGAAACAACAAGACATGAAAACAGGCTGAAAGCAGGACAAATGTATCATCAAGGATTGATTAAAATCCTAGTTGAATATCAAGTAAGATTGCAGGGCATAGTGTGGAGAGAATTCATGGTTAAAAATCATTTTACTGAACAGATTACAGAGGTGCAAGAGAAAACAGAGCAGGAAATTAAGGGAGTGATGAATTCACCCATGTATCCTAGAACAAGAGCCAAACAGCAAAATAACATGGCTATGGATTATGAAATATCTGTGATGTCTATTCCCAAAAGATTTACAAACAAAAGTCCCATCAATTTAGACAGGGAAGAAGAAACATATTTTCCAAGACCACAAGAAGAAAATAACATTCCACAAGAAGAATTTGATAGGGATTCTACCTATGATGATGAAGTAGCTGCATCATTAATGAAAACAACTCAGGATTTTGAAAAAGATGGGAAAATCAAGGATTTAACTGATCAATTAGAAATTAGTAAAATTGTGGAAAAACAGTTAGAAGAGGAGAACAAAGCAAACAAGAAAGAAAATGCTAAATTGATCAAAACAAATGAAAAATTGAAAGAAGACTTGGGGAAATTAAAAAGGAAGAATGATCTAATTTCTAAACAAGCATTTAAATGGTTGAAGGAAAAGAACATGTGGCAGGCCAAGTATGAAAAGCAGAAGGTTAAAGCAACTTTGTTTAAAGAACGACATGACACAGGTTTAGATTGTTTGGCAAGGGCAGCACAACAGGAAGCATCAACAGGTACAACATCTACTTTAGAAAGAAGAAGGTCAAAGAGGAACAGGCAAGCATGGGGACATGCTTGATGATAAGCAAGGGAGAGATGTTGGGCCTTAGTTTTGGTCTTATTTTGCTCAAAGAAACTTATTTATCCATCTATTTTCCATCCATTTTCCATTCATTTACTCCATTTTGACATATATTTGATATCTATTCAGGTATTTAATTTTAATTTTTCAAATTCTAAAGTTTTTATGAAAGTTTGATTTTTAGTGCAAAATTGGCTAATTCAGAAATTCCCGTAATAGCTATATGGTTGATATGGTTGCAGGACACTTGGGCACGAGTTAAATGCATGGATGGACAGCTTGGCAACTAGGACTAAGCCACCTATGCTTAGTTCGAACAGAACAAGTTTTATTAGGCCCATTTAGTTCTAGTCAATCATGACTAGTCATTCAGAAATCCCATAGAAATAGGGCAGTTTTGAGATTCTATGGGATTGACCATATTTCTTGGGATAAGAACCATGAATTCGACTTGGATAGGTGGATGAGAAGTAGATGGGTTTGTTTGAGTAAAAATAGATCAGTTTGTTCATGAGACTTCTTATTTAAAGCCAAAGCTTTGATGGCTTAAGTATTAGGATTATTATTGACTTATATACTTTTATATTGTGACAATTTTGGATTGAGAAGTTAATTTGAAGACTTGTGCTGTTATCAATTTGCTGTTCAATGTTATGGATGTGTGACTGAAGTTAAGCTTCTGAGATCATTTATCAAGTGTGAAAGGCAAGGGTGGACGGGCCCCCATTCCAAGCTAAGTACACTTTCTTGTTAACTAGTTTTATTTCCTTGTAATTTGATGATTGTAGAACTGGTTTTCAAAGCTTTATTTCAGATTGTTTAATGGTTCATGCATAGTGATTGATGTCATTAGTTTATAACTTATTCATCACTTTATCAAGTTGGAAAAACAGATGTATCAAGTTGAGCATCCCTTCTATGAAAATGATGAATTAAAGTTGGTTTCTTTTGTTTGTGTGCAAGCAGTTTCTTGTTGAGAATTTTGATATTAAGATGAATGAATTATAATGGAACACTTTACATGTCTCTTAAGTTAAGAGCTTCTTTCATTCATAATTTATCCATCTTAAGTTCTTGGTTTTTAATCTCTGATTCATTAAGTAATAATTGAGGTGAAAATGAATTTCTTGAGTCAAGAACCATTTCCATATTAATCCTCTTTTTAAAACTAATTGAGTTAGAGTTGTAGAATATATTACTTTCAGCATATCTTTCAAGGTTGATTATATCTGATCTTCACATATAGTGATCTTGCCTCAAAGCATAAACAACCCGGATTGATAATAAATATTGTGTTAGTTTAGGTACATAAATTAGCTCAACACATGGATCAATATTTCTGTGACATAATTATAAGAATGTCTTAAGCACGGATTCCTTTCACAGCCAAGGAATTGTTTCTTAAGGTACAACATTAATTGGCACCGTTGTCGGGGATCGAAGAAGCGAAGTTCATTTCCCTGGGTTTTCTTTCTATTTCCTCTGATTGTTCAGCGAGGAGGAAGTACTCGGTTGTGTTTACTTTGTACAGAATTCTCATTTTCACAAAGCCAAACGCGAGATCACATACCTTGCAGCAGAAGGTTTCATAATCCTTTCTTCTTGATGGTGAACAAGATTCAGATCTGAAGTTTGGTTGTTTATTATTCACCTGGAGATTCCACTGACGAAAGTTTCATTAGATGAAGAATTTTTCTAGCAAGAAGATGAGAAAGTATCATGGAAAAAATATATATCAGAATTTCCGTTTTTTAAAGGAGGTTCTATTTGTTACTGTCAGTTTAGTGGTCTATTTTCCCTTTTATATTAAAAGGATTGTTTCCTGATTTATTTTCTCAGAAGATTATAAGGCCCAAAATGTAAATTCATTATTGGAAAAAGATGATTTTTCTTATGCTTGTATTATAAATCTTGGCACAAGTGTATCTCCTAAAAATGAAAGGAGGGATGATTGTTGTATTACAATCCCGGAAGATAATCAGTCACAGTCTGGGCATAAAGGTGATGATTCATCATCTTTGGATGATAATATTTTTCCTCATAAGAAATTGACTGCTTTTCAGTTCAAAAATAGAGAAATCCTTAAACCCCTGAAGCTGCCCGCTATTCTCCATCAATATCCTTCAAACGGATTCAAGTCCTTGCCAAGTTTCTCCGGGAAGGAGAAGGAAATTTCAGCTAAACTACATATCTTGGAATTTGAGTACTTTCTGGACAAATTTCAAATCATTTATGAAGACGTAGCTTTAAGGATGTTTTGCCATTCTTTAAATCAGGATGCTCAGCAATGGTTCCAGTGTTTTGAAGCAGGTTCAATTAATTCCTGGCAAGATCTTCAAGATGTATTTCTTACATATTGGGGCGAGAGTAAGTCATATGAAAAGCACCTCTTGGAATTATATTCTATCTGAAGGCAAAGCAATGAATCAATTTCTAAGTTTAATAGGAGGTTTCAAAAAATTTATTTCAGCATGCCAAAAGAAATTTGACCTCCAGAAGCAGTAGCTATGGTCTATTATTTGAAAGCTCTTGCTATTGCCTTGGCTTTTTATCTCAAGGAGAGAAATCCTAGCAGTCCGAAGCTGATGCTTCTCTATGCGCAAGAAATCGAAGATAATGTGTGGGCTTGTAAAAAAATTTCCTGCGATGAAGAAATTCCAAGTTTTGTCAAAGATAAGAGGGCTTGTGAAGGAAACATTGGAATTTCTTTACAAGAGAATGTAAGTTCAGAGGCGAATAAAGATTTCCAAAAAGTGTCAAAAGGTGCCTGTATTGTTGAAGAACAAGGATCTAATCCTTTTGAAGATTCTAGTCAAAACTTAGTTGCAACAGCTGAACTACACTATGAAATAATGGAAGACCAATGCTATAATTTTGTGAGTAGTGAGGAAAATAATGCAGTTTCTCAGACATGTTTACAAGAGGAGGAAAATTTTCGTCAAGAATTGATGTTTTACGAAGAGCATCAACATTATGGAGAGAAAACCTTGGATTTTTATTTTCAGCTTGAATGCCTGCCTACAAAAAATGGTAGTGAAGTTCCTCACACACAGTTCCTAATTGAAAATTCAAACAATGAAGGAAACTGCCATGTTCAAAGAAGTCTACATCAGCAAAATGTTCAAGAAAAGAAGGTGGCTGAAACTTTATTTCATGAGTTCTATGATCCAGTTGCTGAATATATGGCAAATTTCTTTGGTCAGCAACAAGCTTTAATGCAAGGGTATGTACAAAGTTTTGTATATGAAAAATTTTCATGGTACATTCCTCTCTTGATTTTTAAATTTCAGCAGTATGAAGGTATTAAATCTAACAAGCAGATGTTGGATTGGTTCCATTGGAAGGTTGACTTCACTTGATTAAGTTTAACCATGCTTATATATAGGAGTTGTACATAAATAAGCTCAGAATTTGAGCATTCACAGTTGCAGTATTTTTAGTTTAAAATTTTCAAGTTCAAAAATAAAGATCCTAGAAGAAGGAGGGTTCAGAGAAGTTTTGAAATTTTCAGAGATTTTGGATTGAGAGAAAATTCAGTTTGACTCGAATCCATGCCCAATAAAGGCTACTGATCTACAATTTCTCAGCACTTTGCTACCAAAGTACTGTCCCCAATTGGAGCCAGATGTTGTAGCACAACTTTACTCGGCAAAAAGTCGGGAGAAGTTCTTGGCAATTTAAGGTTGCTGAGGAACAATTATAGAGGTGGAACAAGTTCAAGGAGATAAACAAAATGTTTTAAAGGCATTTGAAACACTATGCCTAAGAAATCTGTTATTGGGTGATTTAATTACATTGCAGGGGGTAAGGCTCTGTTGAATGCAATTGGTAATTTAGAGCTGACAGATGCATATGCGGAGGCTTTGAGCAAGCTGGGATCTAATCTTGAAAGTGTTGTTGAGCAAGAGCCAGATGCAGCACTTGGAAATGGAGGGCTGGGAAGGTTGGCTTCATGCTTTTTGGATTCCTTGGCAACACTTGATTATCCTGCATGGGGCTATGGACTTCGATACAAGTATGGCCTTTTCCATCAGAATATAACAAAAGATGATCAGGAGGATATTAACGCAATTGCATATGATGTTCCAATCCCTAGTTATAAGACCATAACCACACTCACTTTACGTTTGTGGCCAACAAAAGTTCGTGCTGAATATTTTGATCTTAAAGCATTCACTGAAGGTGAACACAACAAAGCAGCAGAGGTCCAACTTAATGCAGCAAAGATTTGCTATGTTTTGTATCCAGGGGATGAATTCACTGAGGGAAAGGTTCTTCGTTTGAAGCAACAATATACATTGTGCTCAACTTCTCTTCAAGATATAATTTCCTGTTTCAAAGGACGTTCTGGACACAGTTTGTATTGGGAAGAGTTTCTAGAAAAGATTGCAATCCAGATGAATGACACACATCCAACTTTATCTGTACCTGAGTTGATGCGGATCTTGATTGATGTGGAATATCTTCCTTGGGAGAAAGCCTGGAATATTACTCAGAGAACAGTGGCATACACAAATCATACTGTGCTTCCTGAAGCATTGGAGAAGTGGCCTTTTGAGCTTATGCAAAAGCTTCTTCCAAGACACGTGGAGGTTAATACGCTTCAATCTATCGATGAGGAGTTCATCAAGGAAGTCATTGCAAAGAGTATCACAGAAAATCTTAAAGAATTGAAAAACAAGATCGAGATGCTGAGAATCCCGAAAATCATATTTTCCGAGTCTAGAAGCTGGGTATTTTCTGACCCGTGGAGAGAGGACGAAGCCGCTAAAGAATCAGTTTTCTAAAGAAGTCAGAAAGAGAAATCGAGGTCGTACAAGAACCGACAGCTAAGCTTTCATCGCACAAAAATAAATTCCAAAGCAATTTTAAGAATATGGTTGTTAAACCAATTAACCAGTGTACGCATATTAACTTGGCGTAAGTGGTCGCCTGCCATTCTCGTTAATGGAAAGTGTTGAAATCTGCTGAAATTGTGGAGAAAGAGGTTTTCAGTGATTTTTATGAGATGTGGCCTGAAAAGTTTCAAAAGAAGACCAACGGCGTAACTCCTAGGCGATGGATTTGATTTTGCAACCCTGAATTGAGTAAAGTTATCATTAAGTGGCTTGGAACAAAAGATTGGATTCTTAAGACTAAACTTTTAGCAGAGCTTTGAAAGTTTGCTGATAATGTAGACCTACAAGAAGATAAAGGAAATGACTCCAGAGGAAAGGAGAGCAAAGTTTGTCCCTCGTGTATGCATATTTGGAGGCAAAGCGCTTGCAACATATGTGCAGGAAAAAGGATAGTGAAATTGATAACAGATGTTGGAGCTACAATCAATCATGACACAGAGATAGGAGACTTGCTAAAGGTTGTATTTATACCGGATTATAATGTAAGTGTTGCGGAAATGCTCATTCCTACAAGCAAACTCTCTCAACATATTAGTACTGTTGGAATGGAATCCAGTGGAACCAAAAACATGAAATTTTCCTTGAATGGATGTGTCTTAATTGGCACATTGGATGGTGCCAATGTTGAAATACGTGAGGAAGTTGGAGAAGGAAATTTCTTTCTGTTCGGTGCTAGAGCACCTGAAATTGCCGATGAGCAAAGAGGAGTTATTCAATAAACTGTTAACAACATGCTTGAAATAATTTCCATATACACGAACCAGGCCCCTACCAATCATTATTTATGATGGTAAAGTCGTTGATATTTATGAGCTTTCAAATTTTGTTAGGAAGCAAGGTGGTTTCGATTTGGTTTTTGCAAATAAAATGTGGAGGTCAATTGGTGTGGCATTCGTGGATTCGGCACGACTGTGCCTTTCAAAGTTGGTTTACATGAAATATCTAGAATTGTCGAAGAATGAGTGGAGGGAGCCTTTGGAACCAAAATTTAAGGGATTAAGTTTAGATCATCAAGGAAGAAGAGTTATGTACAGAAGCTCTTTCATGAGTACATTTTCATTCACATGTCGATTCATTTTGGCGATGGGGAGCCTATCAGCCTCCTATTGTAATCTCCGACAATAGTGAGGAGTAAACTTCTATTTACCGCATTCAAATAAACAGTACTAAGGAGGTCCATGACTCCCAACAATGGCCAAGGTTGTTGGAATGGATAAACTGGGTCGCGAGGAACCCCTGTGGTTCTGTGAAAGGACAAGGTGCTAAGATCTATAGGCAGAGTGAGGAGATGGCTTAGAAATGTTCGGGACTTTTTTAGTGGCTCAAAATTGCATAAGGAAGCAAACACATATAGTATTGCAGTTGAATCGACGATTTGGATCATCTAGCTCAGATTCAATGGTATTGCGGCAGCACAAATTAAACGGATCTTATGAGTTATAGTGCCCCCGCAAATGGTTTGATTTAAACCACTATTTATGAAATCTACGGCTATGATGCATTATGGCATCACTTAGCCTTTTCTCAAGAAACCGCAATCAATGCTCCCGTCGGTGGTTATTGGTTTTCAAAAGCCATGGGTGACTTTGTCGTTAATACGTATGGGTGTAATGGGACCCAAAGTGTACCATTTGTCCTTTTTACTTGCGCTAGAGTAAGGTATTATTTTTGGTTTTATATTATATATTATATATATAATATTAAAATAGATATTTTGTAAATTTAAATAATTCTAAAACTTCCAAGAATCAGTTTCAAAACTGATCATAGCAGTTAGGAAGTTACTTTAGATGGCTGACATAAAAGCAGAACAAAGGAGAGGAGCAAGGGTTCCGGTTTTTGGGATCTCTAGACAATGATCTTTGTATTGAGATTTCAAGTGATTAATGAATGAAAAACAAACTTCTAGCATTTGTTGATATTGATACGTCTTCTATTTTACATAATGTATTTTCAGTCCTTGAATAAAATGAAGTATCGAAGCAGCAGGTCTCTTTTTACATGTGTAAATAATAGTTAAAACCCTTAATAGGCGCTCCTTCATTTTAACTGTTCTTTTCTTTTAATTCTTCTAGAGCTTGAGATGATAGATTATGTACAACAACTTATTGTTTTGGGATTTTTCCTTTCATTCTTCTTCTAGAAATTTCATTCTATATCAGCAGATAATAGCATTGTGGGATGTTTATAGCATTTTATTTTGAGGGTTCAATGATTGAGCTCTGGAGGTGATTAAACATGGATCAATATTTCTGTGACATAATTATAAGAATGTCTTAAGCACAGATTCCTTTTCATGTACCAAGGAATATTTTCAAGGTACAATGTGTCAGTGGTTAACAGAATATGTTTGTTTTACATTTTTATTTCTTTTTTTTAGATTATGACCTGATTGTTAGACACTTTTCTATTTGATATGACTATGGATAAAAGGAATGACCATGTATTATGCCTCATCCTCTCCGAACTTACCTATACCGGGAAAAGGAGTGTGTTATTCACTGATTTGTTCTTACAAACATGCCTTATTAGAGGTTGTTATTGATTTTTTCAGTAGTACTGTATAACTAATAAGGTAGTAAATATATGGAATTTTATTTCAAGACTCAAGTTGATCGGGAAAAGTTAGAAAGAGTCCAGATCCTATTTCTTAGGTACATTTGATGCAAGCAAAATGTACATGAGGTTGTTGTTTGGGAAAAGTTTGCAGCCCAACCTGTTTGCCTCAAGACCATCTTCAAATTGGTATCATTCCTTTGCAGATTTAGGGATTTGTGGGATTTAGCTTCAAGGAAAGACATAAATTTGTACTTAGAAGTTAGCACTCTATTCTTTGGAGGTCATTACCTCGTTCAGTCTCTTAAAGGCATGCTCAGTGTTGACTCTCAAAGGTCTCTCGATTACTCCAGTTAGTGGCTAGCTCTCTAGATCATCTTCCCCATTCACGTATTACCTATATGTGCCATGCCATATCCTATCATTCAATTAGGTCCTCAACTGAGCTATTAAAAAGGACTTCCAGGATAACTTTGATAAAATGGAGAAAAAGCTAAAAGCTTTGCATTTGAGGTCCAGGGCCAACAATATGAGATTGGAAATTTTTCATATATTACAAAGGTTGATCTGGCAATGGAGGCATTGCAGACTGGTTAGTGTAGCCTTGAATATAGTCATTATGTGCAACCATCCCTGCAGGTATCTCCTCCATGGGCGATTCATTATATGCTTCTTAAGCATTGAGTGCAATTCATTTCAGCAGTTTCTTATGATAAATTTTGAGTGACTAAATCATAAACATTTAAACTTGAGTAAATTTGGAAGTAGAAGTTTGAAGTGAGTGCAAGTCTACAGTGCGGGTGTGTCCTTCATCAAATGCACTCCTGTTTGAGGCAAGGTAGACTGGTTACTACTACTGGAAAGGTATTTCCCACTAAACCAAGCAATAAAACAAGGCCAATGTGGATAAATGTCACTAATGGAAATGACCTTAAGCATCCCCACAAATACACCAACAATTTGATGGAAAGTATCAAAGTAAAAATACTTAGTTATCCCTTGATCTATAGTGGCAACACTAAACCAAGAAACAAAACAAATGCAATGTGGATGAATGTCGCCAATGGCAATGGTCTTAAGCATCCCCACAAATACACCAAAAATTTGAGGGCAAGTATCAACTTGGATTCTAGGTATTGATTTGCTGACTTCAATGAAAGGTTTTCAAAATACAAGGAAAAACAATGTCTGCAGGTTTAACCACAACTGGGCATAAAGCCACTGCCAGTTTCAAGCATCTTCGTAAGTACTCCGAGGATTACTCTTTCATAGCTTTTCTTGACTGGAGAAACCTTGTTGGAAACAACTTGTATAATCATATTTTTGGTATAGATTGCCAATTTTTTATATACGCTCATTTGTTCTGAATCACTATTGGGTCTGCTTCATAACTTTTATTTCCAAGGTTTCCATATAATGGTCAAAGATATAAGGTGCATTCTAATTCTGCGTGATATATTCTATGATCAACAAGATGGAAGAGTGCTTATAGAGAGTGTCAATATCAAGCAATTTCAACTTAAATGGACAAGGCAAAAAATGGATTTGTAACCCAGGAACATTTCCTCTTTACTTCCACTATTGAGATTATCTTGCATATAGTAAAGATGAAGTTATACAACTAGAAATACAAGTTGCTTACATGCTTGTTAATGAAAAAAAATTATGAGATGTACTAATTTTTGAGCTAATTTTACATAATAATGGGTGTTAAATATTGCACTGGCCAATAATAGAAATTTTACATGAAACATTTCCATATTATGATTGGTAGAAATCATTGGCACACTCATCATATTTAATTTGGTCACTTTGGTTGCATAATAGAATATGCTTGTTTTACACATTTAGTACTTTTAGGACTAATAATTTATTTGTTGATACCCTTTTGATTTGATATATCATAGATGAAAGGAAATGGATTTGTATTTTTTACTATCTTTCTGAACTTACCTATACTGGAAAAGGATATAAAAGATTCACTGATTTTTTCTTACAAACATGCCTTATTAGAGGTTGTTATTGATTTTTTCAGTAGTACTATATAACTAATAAGGTAGTAAATGTATTGAATTTTATTTCAAGACTCGAGTTGATTGGGAGAAGTTAGAAAGAGTCCAGATCCTATTTCTTAGGTACATTTGATGCAAGCAAAATGTACATGAGGTTGTTGTTTGGGAAAAGTTTGCAGCCCAACCTGTTTGCCTCAAGACCATCTTCAAATTGGTATCATTCCTTTGCAGATTTAGGGATTTGTGGGATTTAGCTTCAAGGAAAGACATAAATTTGTACTTAGAAGTTAGCACTCTATTCTTCGGAGGTCATTACCTCATTCAGTCTCTTAGGGAATGCTCAGTGTTGACTCTCAAAGGTCTCTTGGTTACTCCAATTAGTGGCTAGCTCTCTAGATCATCTTCCCTATTCATGTATTACCTAAATGTGCCATGTCATCTCCTGTCATTCAATTAGGTCCTCAACTAAGCTATTAAAGAGGACTTCTAGGATAAATTTGATAATATGGAGAAAAATCTAAAAGCTTCACATTGGAGGTCTAGGCACAACAATATGAGATTGGAAATTTTGCATATATTGCAAAGGTTGAGCTGGCAATGGAGGTGTTGTAGACTGCTTAGTGTAGCCCTTAATATAGTCATTACCTGCAGCCATCCCTATAGATACCTCCTCCATTGTTGATTCATTATCTGCTTATTAAGCATTGACTGCAATTCATTTCAGTAGTTTCTGAAGATAAATTTTGAGTAACTGAGTCATAAACATTTAAACTTGAGTAAATGTGGAAGCAAAAGTTTGACGTGAGTTCAAATATACAGTGTGGGTGTGTCCTTCGTTGAATGTGCTCCTGTTTGAGGCAAGGTAGACTGGTTACTACTACTAGCAAGGTATTTCCCACTAAACCAAGCAATAAAAAAAGGCCAATGTGGATGAATGTCACTAATGGAAATGGCCTTAAGCATCCCCAAAAATACAACAACAATTTGATTGTAAGTATCGAAGTAAAAATACTTAGTTATCCCTTGATTTATAGTGACAACACTAAACCAAGCAATAAAACAGAGGCAATGTGGATGAATGTCACTAATGGAAATGGTCTTAAGCATCCCCACAAATACACCAACAATTTGAAAGCAAGTATCAACTTGGATTCTAGGTATTGATTTCTGACTTCAATGAAAGGTTTGCAAAATAAAAGGAACAACAATGTCTACAGGTTTAACAACAACTGGGCTTAAATCCACTGCCATTGTCAAGCATATTGGTAAGTACTCCGAGCATTACTCTTTCGTAGATTTGCTTGACTACAGAAACCTTGTTGGATACAACTTGTATAATCATATTTTTGGTACAAATTGCCAATTTTGTATATACTTTCATTTGTTTTGAATCATTGTTGGGTCTTCTTCATAGCTTTTATTTCCAAGGTTTTTATACAATGTTCAAAGATATAAGGTGCATTATAATTCTGATTGAGATATTCTATGATCCACAAGATGGTAAAGTGCTTACAGAGAGTGTCAATATCTAGGGACAAGGTGAAAAAATGGATTTGTAACCCAGGAAAATTTCCTCTTTACTTCCACTATTGAGATTATCTTGCATATGGTAAAGATGAAGTTATACAATTTTCTTACATGCTTGTTAATGAAAAAAAAATTATGAGCAAGATGTACTAATTTTTGCGCTAATTTTACATAATAATGGGTGCTATGTATTGCATTGGCCAATAATAGAAATTTTACATGAAAAATTTCCAATTATGATTGGTAGAAATCATTGGCACACTCATCATATTTAAATTGGTCACTTGGGTTGCATAATAGAATATGATTGTTTTACACGTTTAGTACTTTTAGGATTAAGAATTTATTTGTTGATACCCTTTTCATTTGATATATCATAGATAAAAGGAAATGGATTTGTATTGTTTACTATCTTTCTGAACTTTCGTATACTGAAAAAGGATATAAAATATTCACTAATTTGTTCTTACGAACATGCCTTATTAGATGTTGTTATTGATTTTTTCAGTAGTACTGTATAACTAAAAAGGTAGTAAATGTATGGAATTTTATTTCAAGACTCAAGTTGATTGGGATAAGTTAGAAAGAGTCCAGATCCTATTTCTTAGTTACATTTGATGCAAGCAAAATGTACCTGAGGTTGTTGTTCGGGCAGAGTCTGCAGCCCAACCTGTTTGCCTCAAGACCATCTTCAAATTGGTATCATTCCTTTGTAGATTTAGGGATTTGTGGGATTTAGCTTCAAGGAAAGACATAAATTTGTACTTATAATTAAGCACTCTATTCTTCAGAGGTTATTACCTCATTCAGTCTCTTAGGGATGCTCAGTGTTGACTCTCAAAGGTCTATTGGTTACTCCAACTAGTGGCTAGCCCTCTAGATCATCTTCCCCATTCACGTATTACCTAAATGTGCCATGTCATCTCCTGTCATTCAATTAGGTCCCCAGATGAGCTATTAAAGAGGACTTCTAGGATAAATTTGATAATATGGAGAAAAATATAAAAGCTTTGCATTGGAGTTCCAGGCCCAACAATATAAGATTGGAAATTTTGCATATATTGCAAAGGTTGAGCTAGCAATGGAGGCGTTGTAGACTGCTTAGTGTAGCCCTTAATATAGTCATTAACTGCAGCCATCCCTGCAAATTTGAAACAATGGAAGTTGGCATACTATGTAGCTTGAAGATATTATCCACGAATGCTTGGGAAATTGAGAAAGGAGTGAAAGGATGAGTGGAGGCGCGAAAATGAGTTGCTTTTAAAAGACAATCTACCATGACCTTACTCACTGTTTTTTTGCTCGCTTTTGGAAGTCCAACAATAAAATTCATTGAAATGTCTGTCCAAATATGCGCTGGGATTAATAAAGGCTACATTGTGCAATTCACCTAGTAAATTCTTTGTGTTGCTTTGGCAAGCATCCTAGGATGCTACAAAATCTTGGATGTTTGTTTTCATGCCTCCCCTAAAGATTGAATTCCTAGTTTTTCATAAGTCTTAGGAAAGCCAAAATGTGATGTTGTTGGTGTTGGGTGTAGCTTCACTAAACTTATTTTAGGGTTGAATCTTTTGCTAAAACAATGGGCCCTTTATATCGTAATGTATAATTTTTAGCAGGTTTGGGATCGATCTGAATCTTTTGGATGAGCTGCCTTAAAGAACTGTTTTCAAGTCATTCCTTATTTGCCAGAGGAATTATGAATACATTGCTTAAGCTGAAAAGCTGCAGCTTATTTCTCTGCAACCTCTTGTACTTGGTATTTTGTTTGGTTTGGATGGATTTTGCCTTTGTGATTTTGAGTCATGATGAAGACTGATTTCCTTCCTGTTATTCTGCAAACTTCACAAATAGGGATTATAATTGTTTGTGGCATTTTTAAGTATCCTTGCAAACCTGCTTCTTTAATTATCCATCAGTTTTTGCCTGTTTTGCAGCGTTCTCCTTCTCTCGGGACTTTTTGTTTTTGTTTTGTTTTGTTAGAATCCCCCAAGGCCATCTTGCAAAATTCGATATTTTTGAAACTCTTCCTATTTTCCCCATGTTGACTGGGAATTCAGTACTTTCTTCTTTGTTGGTTTCATCCAAAACTCTTTCTTGTGCAATTATTTTCCCCACCCCTTCAGAAAGAAAGTGGAATGCTTGATTAATGTTATGCAGGTTATGAGATAATAATAGCCTTGTACCTTAAATGCTCGCTGATCGAGTAACCTTTTACTTACACTCGGAGGCAGGAGTTCACTTCACTTAGCTTTTTTGCACATGAGCTTGTGGGAATACATCTATGTGAAAACTAATTAACCAATGTCATTTTCAATTTTACTTGAATTAAAAGCCTAGAAGCAGATTTATAGGAACAAGTTTCAATTGCATGTTCTTCCATTTATTTTGATATGCAACTTCCTCTAAACATTTTTTAGTGTAGAGAATGTTGTGTATAAATTATTCTTGAGCCCTTGAATTCATGTTGAACTGATTATAATTACTGAACATTGCTTCAGGCATCGTTGGTGACAGTGCGCAATAAGAAACGAATTGGTTACTCTTATGAGATCGCCTTGAAGTTTCAAGGTGAGGCTTATTTAATATTTTTATATGATTATGAAATGTATAAGGTTGGTCTATAATCTGAGTCAAATTTTGGTTTGAAACAGGGGAGTGGTTGATTGAGGAGGAAATGAAGCAAATTCAGGGCACTCTAAATGTTCCAGAGGCTTCTTATGGTGATTTGGAAGATATGCAGGTGTGTATATGAAAAGTATTGAAAGTAATAAATTGCTTGAATATTTCTGGCTAGTTACTTTTTTATCATGTTGTCGGTTTCTTTCTATGTTGTTTTGATATTCTAGAGAGTGTTGTATGTGGTTTACCATTTATTTTGTGGATACCTTTAGAGCATTGTTATAGATGGACCCCCTTTATGGTATTGCTAGAAACATTAGTCCTGGGTAGATCTGTATCAAAGGGTGCAGATGTAGACTGGTATTGGGTAAAATAAATGTTCTTAGTTCATTGGAAGTAAATACTGAGAAGATCAATGAGTGCACTGAAGTGAGGCACACTCTACAACCTTGGTGGAATAGATGTGTTATGTCTATGGTAATGCTAGCTCTAATGAACTACAATGGAAAACTAGTTGTGGTTTGGCATGTAATGTCAAAAGTAAAAAGCTGGATGTTTGTTAATTTCCATCATGTTAAAAAGACAAAAACCTAGCATATATTCATCTTAACTCTGATCCATTAACAAGCGAGACATTTATGCCTGTAGACTAACATGTACCTGTTTGATCTCTCTCTCTCTCTCTCTATATATATATATATATATGCTTAACGGGTTTGGGTTTAAGATGATCTATGCTAGTGTAGAAATAAACATTGTAAGATATTTTTAGGCTTGTCTAAATACAAGGTGGCATGGTAAAGATGTACACATGAGCTACAGAACTAATGATTTTTTAATGTGTTGGAAAATTTGGACGTCTTTTTTTCCCCAATGTGTGAATTTAGAGTTTGTTAATTTTGAAAATGACCTTATGAGCATGTTCTGAAATTTTTGTCCCTTTTGGGTTTGTCATTTTTATAAGTATTAACCTTAGTTTGTCAGGGAACTCCATAGATGTATTATTACAACCGCAATACAACTTATACAGATTAAACTTTAGTTATATAGATTGACTAAAGCACCTAACAACAAATTGACTAATCCCAAATTAGTCATGAGGATTCTCTATAATTTAACAATAAATATCACAACACTTCCTAGCTTGTTTCTTCAGTTTTTTTATAATATATAATTTACAAAATTCAAGAAGAGGAAAAGATAACCAAGGAAGATGATATTTTGTGATTGTTAGTGATTGCCAGTATTTTGTGTGCAAACTATTAATCTGTCCAATCATGCCAGTGACTATCAGTGGTTAATCTCTGATCTCTTTAGGGATAAAATAGACATCAATTACATGGTGTGTACAAATGAACACTTGCAGAACTTGATCGACCTACAAACTAAACAAGCAAAGGGAATATATAAGAGCAATGGTAGAATGATACCTCATAAACATTAATTACAATAAACCGACAATAGACCAAATTATCACCCTTCCTTTGTGTAAGATTCAATGATTCCACATTTCCAATGTTGTTGTAGGAGAAACATCTTAAAACATGGGTAGATGCTTCCACCATCTTTGCCTTTATCCTCTTTTCGACTAGCTTATGGAGGTTCTTCCATGTTCACATTGTCAACATTTTTATGCCATCCATGTTTGAATAAAAAATTACCTGATTCAGATGTAATTTTTAATTAGGATTTAGTTGTTTCTTAATGTTAGATGCCCAGCTTGAACCTTAAAAGAGGCTTTGGTGAACATAATTCTCACTGCTTTGTTGAACTTGGGCCAAATCCAATATGTCATCATATCCAAAGATTGGGCTAATTCTAGAGAGAGCACAAAGTCATCTACAAAGTGGATTTTAAAACATCTTGTAGGCACCTGATAAGGATCATTCCTTCAATTTGCACTTGACTCTAGCTAACCTAGAGCATTAGTTGTGATGAAATGTTTTATTGGACAAATAAAACCCTTTATGAAGGACCATTTCTGGCTCGCTGTCATCGTATTTGAAGTAAAATACCATTCTAATCTGTGTAGGACTTTATCAAAATCAATTTTGAGGAGCAGATCTTCTTGATGGATTTCTCCAGCCCACCTGATAGCTTTGAAGCTTCCACAATGTTATATAAAATTAATCTACCCATTAAGTAGCCACGTGTTAATTTATTTGTGGTTAATACTTCTGCAGGAGTCTTGAAAGCCATGTAAAGTAGAATGGTTAGCATGGGATCATTAATTAAGTTCATGTTGGATGAGTTGTGGTTTATAACTTTATATTGAATATGTCTGCATTAGTTTTCTCTGATAGTGGTTCTAGATGAAGAGCTTCCAAGCATACGTTTAAAAGGTTTCCCAATGGTGTCTCAGAAACTCTTGTAGAATTTTATAGAGAGACCATCTTTCCTTGGATATTATCATGTTTCAAGGAGGGATAGATCTGGGGTTAAGGCCAAGACGAGGAAGTAAGTTCCACATTCATACCACAAATTCCACTCGACACGGGCAATAGAACAGGGAAGTAAGTTCCACATTCCCACCACAAATTCCACTCAACACAGGAAATAGAACAGGGAATTAAGTTCCACATTCCCACCACAAATTCCACTCGACACGGGCAATAGAACAGGGAAGTAAGTTCCACATTTGTTGAGTAATTTTCCTACACTCCAATGATTTGAGGTGGGAAACATTAAGCTTAAAAATTAATTTGTGTTTCCTACACAATGAATTTGATATCATAGCTTATTACTGAAGTAAGGACCTCTATTGCATGAGTAAAATCACTTGGGAATGAAAAGCCCATTTTGTTTTGCTTGTTGGACCAAGTGTAGTGCATTGGCATGGATCATGTGCTTTTTCCTGCCATCAATGAGAGGAATGAACCTCATATTTATCACCTTCCCAGTTGACCGTATTCAAACCAGCTCCTAGAAGCCAACTGGTAGCAATTGATCAGCTATCCATTGCCATAAACAGTTATCAGCTATCCATAACCACAAATGGCTCCTTTCTGGTTCTGAGTTAGGAGAGTATCAATGGAGCTGAAATCCAAAACACTAGCTGAAAGAGTAGTAATTATATAAGCATACCTGTTTTCTGGATCACAAATAGGTCTCTTTCGTGGTCTTAGCAAGGAGAAACGAAAAATACTATTTGAAAGAGAAATAGGAATGTAAACACACATGTTTTCTAGATTATATTTATTTAGAATGTGGGGTGGGCCATAAGTAAACACCACTAAGTGTCGGTGTTTACCAGATGGATGTTCTTTGTCTACACATATGTTGAGAAATAGTTTTATTTTAAATTGTTGTCATGCTTAAGATCTGTTGTGTCAAGCTTCTGGATGGTGTAAATCAATGTTGGTAAATTATCCTCATCTAAATAGCAAAGATCTCAGCTGGTACTATTGTTTATTTGTCCAGAAATTCAATGTGTTGTGCTGTATAATTTTGTGTTGTATTATATACATATTTTTTAAAACTAGTTTTAAAGTCTGCTAGTCATATATGATATTCAAAAACTTGATTATAAAATTTCCTTGTCTTTTTTTTGTTAGTTGAACGTGTCTTTGGACGCTGACAAGGGAATCTCGGACTCCAAAAGAAGTACAATTATTAAAGATCTTACGTCATTCTTGTCTCCAATTCAGAATAGATTGCTCCAGTTTAAAGCAGAGCTGAAAGAAAGATGAATTTATGGTTTTGTTTAGAGTTGTTAAGGGTAATTGGTGCTGGGCTAAGCCTACTGTGGTTTTGTAACGTTGCCTCTTTCTGTCTGGAGATTTTTACTGTGGTTTTATAACCTTGAACTGTAACTCTTTTGATATATTGTAACATTGACTGAGATTGGACTGTAGAACATGTACAAATTCCAGTTTTCCTCTCAAAGAGTGTCCTCCACTGCTCATTCAAACTAGACCCAAACTTTTGTTGGTTATAAAAAATTGCATGAAAAATTCATAGATCATTACATGTCAAACCGACTTTACGCCTTGACTGACATTGCATTCAACATTGTGCACAAGGATGATTTACATGTATCAATCAAAACTATGATTGTATCTATATTTGATAATGCAAGTTGAATACAACATACAATACATAGGAGTGTTATGGCTATGAAGTTCAATATGAAATAATCTATTGATTGCTACTATTACTATTATATAAGGGGTGCTCTTCCAATGGCCATTTATTAGCTATGTGAAGAAGGCTTTGTGGATTTTGTATTTACCATAAGATTATGTATAGCTGAGTTGCAGACAACTAAGTAGAATTTGGTAGGAAGTTTGGAGTATGTGTAATTCATAATGATATTGTCTTCTCTTCATTGATGACTTTTCAATGTGTGAGTTTTGACCTAAGCCATTGCATTATCAATGTGTCAAGGCTCAAAACTCGACCTATATGTCAACTACTTCTTATGATTGTTCCTAGAAACATGAATCCTAATTTTTGTAGGTTTAAAATTTATCACAAGTTTGCTCAATTGTGGTCAAATTTGTGGAGGTTATCTCAAAATTTATTTAAGGTACCATGGATCTAAATTTCTTATGAACTTTCAACACTATAACAAAATTTGGTGCAAATTGTTGATCAATTCTCACTTGGTTAGGGTTATAGATGTTAATGAAAATTTTGTGTGCATGCATGAGAGTTGGGTGCAAATGCTCAATGTTGTGTGCATTAGTGTGATAAATATGGGATAATGCAAAGTATAGTTTTGAAGATTAGTCTAAGTTGACTCGTACCTAATCAACTCAGTCAAGTTGATTGTTGGTTGAACGGTTAATAGTTGGTTCAATGGACATAAGATCTTGCAGGCCTAAATACCAAAGGGAAAAATGGAGCCCATCATGGGGTTCTCTTTGTAATTCTCCACCACTGCTACCTTCCATGCTTCCTCAAACTCCTCTCCAACCTCAATATCAGTGCTAGTAGTAGCATGAGCAACAACATTACACTTAGTAGAACTAGAACACGTTTTCCAAACTGCACGAGAACTACTTCCCTCACGAGTCACCATGTGCCATGCTTGGTCTCGATGGTTCGCTTCCTTCAACTCCTGGTTCAACTACCATATCTTCATTGGAACCAAGACCCTGAACTCCACTAGAGAACGATTCACCATTTTGTACTAGTGATTCACCATTTGTACTAGTGATTCGCCATGATTTTACAAGATAATATAATCTCGTGAGAGATTCGCCAAAAAATTATATATACATATTATATTATTAATAAAATCTCTTTCCATTTTTCCTATGTATCATGGGAATTCGCCCTTTTATTATACATATAAATTTACGGGGGTTGTTAAAACTTTCCCTGGGTATGATAGGGATAAAGGGCACTTAAGAATCCTTAAATCTGGAAAAGGGAAGTAGTAGGAGAGGTCAAATGAATGAGGGCGAAATTAAGAATTCCTTGCACTGGAAATCAGAAGAAAACATATAAATGATAACTAGTTAAAAACAGGGTGATATTAACATATCATGTATTAATACTCCTAGTTATACATTTAGATTTAGCGTAAACATAAATGGGTGCATGTAACAGAGAAAAGAAACAATGACAAGTGAATAAAATACTTCACTCCAAATAGCTCATCACAGGGATCTTGAAGTATGATGCCAATTTGTTTTGATCCAGCCTGCTACTCGAAGTTTTGACACACAAAATCTTAAAAGTCAAAGAAGAAATGACTATAACAATCCCAACAATTTTATTCCACACCAAATACTTCTAAAGATGAAGCATTTATATATAATGTTTTACAAAATATCCTAGATGACTTCTAGGAATAATCTTAGGAAAATAAAATATCATTACAATAAAAATAGAGATAGTTGCTTAACAAATCAGCAAGTTGTCCTATTTTATCCATAAGAAATAGAAACATTTTTGAGGATAAAGCAGGGGGCTGCCTTGGTGTCCTCCTTGCTGGCCTTTAGATATTTTTTGAAATCTGACTTGCCTTGACTGATACTCTTTCTCATATACTCTTTATTCACTTATACTCTTTAAATGATACTCTTTATTCACTTAGTCAAAACTATTTACTGTTGTAAATAAAATCTTCTTTGACTGTCATTCTGAAAATTACCTTTTGTCTTCTTTTCTCCTATTTGTCTTTTACCCTTCACAGTAAATCTGTGAGAGCTTGCCAATCCTCATTTTTAGGAATCTGAATATTCTTTAATTTCCTAAAATTCTCATCAACTTCTGTATATCTACCAAATGTGGGCTTGATGACAAATAAGTGCTTGATCTCATACTGCAGGTAAAATAAATCTTCAAAACTTTTCAACAATACTTTTCCTATGGGAATGCCTAGATG
Organism: Pinus albicaulis; assembly: GCA_034641835.2. Lineage (NCBI taxonomy): Eukaryota > Viridiplantae > Streptophyta > Pinopsida > Pinales > Pinaceae > Pinus > Pinus albicaulis. Next base: position 1,531,881,270 of record CM076582.1, read on the forward strand.
TGTTGGCTTGTTTACCTGTTCCTTGGCATATTCTCTTATCTTCTTATCATAATAATTTTGAGGCATCAATTTATCATTAATAATCATGATATCAGGAAGTCCTTTTTGCCTCAAATTGGTGAATTTAACCATAAATCTAGTTATGGCAGTATTCATACCTTCACATTTTTCTTCAGTCTCCCTCATCAAATTTCTTTTTGTGGTGACTTTCCTGATTTCTAGGATAGTGGCAGTTCTATCTTTTATTTTGAGCTCTTCCAATTCCTGTCTATTCTTGTTGTTGAGAAAATTGATTAATCTTACAGCCTATTCTGGTTTGTCAGCTAAATCAGTCTAAGTCTTTTGGATTTCTGCTTGGGCTACTAATAATAACTCACTCTACTAAAAAATTACCTGAATTGAAGGCCATACATCATGGATGGCTTCAATTACATTATTCCATAGGTAATTTGTTATGTATGATATCTAATATTTGAGAGTTAATTATTTTTGTAACTTCTTTACCTCTTCACTCAATCTGCTGGCATTTTGTTCATGTATTTTAGCATTTGTTTGAGTTGATTTATTTGTCTTCTCGATATTTTCAATCATGTTTGTCAATCTATTAATTTCATTTGTCTTCAAAGACATCTCTTACATTGCTTTTACTATCTTACTAGCATCATCTGTAAGTTGTACTAATGTGGTAGATGATTCAGTGGTTGATGTAGTGGAAGAAGTCACTAGCACTACAATAACCAGTGGTTCTTTGGGTGCCAACTTTTCTCCTAAATTTGAAGGCACTACTGTAGTGATGACTGGGATGACTATAGGAATCATTGGTTATTTTACTATCTCCTTTTCTTGGACAAGTTGGTCCATCTGTACTTCCATTTCCTTATTCTGAGCTGTCAACTGAAGAATTAAACTCATCATTTCATCTTTTTCCTTCTGCTCTTGTAAAAATTCCTTTGTTTGAGGAAGCTCACTTTGAGGAAGTTTGAGTTGTTTCCTCAAGGCTTTTATATCCTCATTTTTCTTTTTTACCAATGCTTCTACTACTTTTATGTTTATAGGATCATATCCTTAGATCCTTTGCATATAATGAAGCTTTATCCATCTTAATTTGATCTTGCATATTAGAGATGGTGTTTTGAAGCTTATGAGCACTCATAGATTTTGTTGTAACTGTGGAATATAACATCTCTGAGGTTTACCTGTGAAACGCTATTTGATCTAATTCATGGATTTTGTCTGTAGCTACTTCTAGATCAACTTTCTTATAGTCAGCAATTGTCTTTGGCACTGATACTGTGGGTTGTATTACTGACATAATAAATTTTTTACTTGAGTAATCAAATGCTGATAGGAGTTTGTTTTGATTACTTGGCTTTTGTTTCAAAAACTGAGAGTAAATTTCAGTTTTGATTTCCTCATTCTTCAACTTGATTTTCTTGTATTTCTCCTTAATATCTGAATCCTTTTCCTGAGCTGAATGTGAGGAAGAAGCCTCCATACTTTGTTGCCTTTCCATCATCTTTGTATCTTCATTATTCAGTTGTTCTTCACTCTGATTTGGCTCATTGATAACTACAGTAGCTACATTTGTTTTTGGAAAATCAGTGTTGGTATTTAAGGGCTTTGTTTCTTCAACATCTATTGTCACTTTACCTTTACCTGTTGTATCTAATTTGGCCTTTTGTTGTAAATAATTTTGAACTTTGTTTCTGTTATAATATCTGCCACATATGCTCCTTTCCCTTATTCTTTTGATGGACTTCTCTGGTTGATTTGCAGTCTCTAAGGTATGACTGGTATTACCTTTGCTTTCTGCATCTATTAATGTGTTTTCAATCCATTCAAGATGATTGGAAAACTTTTCTATTTCTGGTTTAGCTTCATGTATAAAGGGTGTTAATTTGAATTTTACCCTTAGTTTGCTCAAGATCCCTTGTGGATCATATTTCCAAGGGAAACTCTCTTCAAATTTACATTCCAATATTTGATTTTTTGCTTCCTTTTTAGCATCTCTGTGATTACATATGAATGGCCCAATTTGATTTTTAAGTTTGAATTGGGTCTTCTTATTGGTTGCCATGAAGTTGATTCAATGAGCATTTAGGATCTGCCTAATATATTCCAAGGCAAAGATCCTCATTGGAGGATGTTTGGGTAACTTGTAAGGCAACAATTTTGTCCCAAAAAGTCTGATTTCAGTATATCTCTCATATAAATACCAATCACCAACTTTACTCTGCTCTGATAATTTCAATATTTTCTTCATTTACTCACTTATTCTAGGTTGCTCTGTTTTGGTCAACATGGTGGTCACTAGATGTAAAAACGACTCTGCAAACTCTGAATAACTGAAATATGTACCTTCTTTTCTGAGTATGGATGTCCAAAAGATGACAGGTAGAGGTTTTCCCTCTATGTCCAGTTTTTGAAGAGTGATAGGAAAATTATCTGATTGGAAGTATAAGAACATGTGGAAAAGGTATGATGTATATCTAAACACTCCCTCAAGTTGTAAATTGGTCAATTGATAGTGAATACTATCTACAATGAAACCAACATAATTAAAGATAACTGAAGGTGGTTGACTTGGAGAAAAGGTGGACAAAAATCCCAAGATAGACTCATCAGTGTGCTCATCAGTGAAATACCCAAGTATGAAGAAAAGCATGGAGATTACATACCTTGAACCTTCAGAGAATTTAGCAGTTGAATATTGAGGATTTAACTTGGTAATTTCAACATGCAGAGGCATAAAATTCTGAAAAATCATAAACCTTTTAGGAAAATCTAAGCCAATGTATAGCTTAGTGAGGGCCTCAATAGACAAAGGGACTGCTTGGGGGTCTGGTTGAAGCTGCAACATTTGGTTAATTGACTCTGTAGTGATGGTAAATAGGACTTATTTACTAGAATTCACAATAGCTCTTTGTTCAGGAATATAGTACAGGTGACATAATATGATAATCTCTTGACAAGGGTGAGTCAAAGGGACTACATACTTGGATAAATGGGATTCCCAAATATGGATTTCTTCTTGATCATCTAAATACTTTTCAAAGCACCAATCATGGATATCTAACAAATTGAATTAAACTATAGGATCAACTATTTTGTAATCAATATCAGAAAGGGGAATGTGTTCAATATCAACAACTGAGGGTTGAAATGGATTGACAACAATTTCAGTATTTGGAATCATGGCAGGAGTAGGTTTAGGAGCTTTAGAACCTTCAGGCTTGCTTACACTCTGTTTTTTAGGCATCTTGATCTGCTTCTACAATTTTAAATAGTTTGTAGAGGAAAATTTACTGTAGCAGAGGCTTAACTGGGAAAATTTGGAAAAATAGAGTCTCTTTTTGGTTTTTCTACTCAATTAGGTTTATCAAAGAAGTTCTGAGGCTTTAAAACTGGTCTAAAACGGAAAACAGGTATTTTTTGAGTTTTTTGACTGAGAAATGGGGCTAAAACTTTGTTGAAAAGGGTTACAGAGGGTTCAGGGTACCTGCAAATATTTTCTGGCCTTTTAGAGCTTTAAATGTATCATTAAACTGTGAAAGTTTTGATAAATTTCGTTGAAATAGTGTGTAGTAGACAAACAGGGTTTCTGGGAAAAATTTGCTAGAGTTTGGCATGTTTTTGGGACTTTTGGGCAATTTAATTAATCAATTTCTTAACTTAAAATGTTTATCTTTCTTTAAAAATGGTTTTCCAACTTGATTGCAGGTTCAATTTTGAGAAAAATACCTGGTATGATACAGGTATCGGCTTCTGAAGGGTTTTTTGAGGTTCTGGTTGAGTTGATGGTTACAGTTGCTTATCTGGAGCAACGCACAGCTTCTGAGCAGTCTTCAGAAGTTTCAGGGAAAGAGTTTGCAGGTTTCGGGCATAAAAATGGCAGAAAAAGCTTTAACAGGGTTTCTTTACAGTCGAGGAGATGGCAATGCAGTGGTTTTAAACGCAAAAATAAACGGATAAATGCCTTACCAAAGGTTTTATTAAAACATTACAGTTGCATTGAATGCAGGTCTTATTAGGAGGGCAGTTTCAGAATTTCAAAGGGATAGGAAACCGGTGGTTATTGCGCAGGTTTCTAGTGGTAAGCGGTTTTAAACTAAACCCACGCGATCCAATGGCCGAAGGGCATGTGGAGGAGAGAGGAATGGGCGAAACCACCCATTTCGCGCAGCTTTGGCGTTTGGGCGGTCTTGCATCTTTTCTATTCAATATCGACTTCGAACCGTTAGATCTGAGATTTGGATGCGAACGGTCGAGATCATTTTGTGTGCTGCTTTGAAATGAGATGGTGGGACCAGGCTTTTTATTATATAAGCGGATGGTTAAAAATACTTTTTAAACCTTTATGATATATCTGAGGGGTAAAGGTTTAATTTATAAATAGCGGAAAGAGATTTAACTTTTATAAAAGTGTATTTTAATAAAGTTTAAGCCTTACGGCTTTATATAATATGGCGGGGGAAGAAATATAATGCATTCAAAACAAAAATGTTTTTAATGAAACATATGCGGGGTGGGTTTTAGTTTATTATATAGTTTTTAAAACTTTTCAATAGTTTAAATACCATAGGGGCGGGTGGGGTATTTGAATAACAATAGTTTTTAGACCAAAGGGCTTATAGTTTGGGATTTTTTATTTGCGCACATGGGGATAATAGCATTTGGTCTTAAACATTAAAATAGTGGGTTTTTTCCCGGATTCGGGTGTTCAATGACAACAATACGGTGGTTGGCCCATGGCGAGACATCTGGAGAAGCCACCTACCCACCTTTGAACATGGTACCAAGGCCTTAAAGGCCCTTGGGTATCGACGTCGGGCATTCAAATCTCGCTCGTTCCGCCATCACTCTTCTACAATTCTCCCGATGCATAATTAAATGGAGACGCGTTTTCCCATTCCTATTACTTCTTTGTATGCCTTCTCGAGCTCATTCTCTCTGCTACATCTTTGCATCCGACTCACCAACCAGTCGACTGGTGCTAGCCCTCCCTTTGCCCAGCCAGATTCTCTTCCTTGTGCTCATTTCTACCTTCATTTTCCCTCTGACGCCATCCCTGTGTCATGCTCACCTCGCACCTCTCCTCTTCACTCTCCACCCTTTAAACCAGGTCATTGTGCTTATTCTCAGAGCTCGCCTTCTGGTCTCTCACATTTGTCTAATGATTCACCTTCATCGTCTTCCCACTTGGCCTCTTTGTCCTCTCATGAGGTCTCTTTGTCTTCCCATTCAGCCAGCATGTTGCAGAGGCATCGCATGAGGTGTATTCGGGTGGTGGGAGAGGATTTGGCTCTCGTCCACCCTTTTCTACCCATGCTTTCTCCAGCTCTCAGCCTCCGTCTAGCAATGTAGCTCATTTTCACTTCAACAACGCCATGGAAAAGCCCAGAATTACAGCCACCATCTTGATAGTGTTCCAGAGGAGCAGCATGAAAGCAATGCCTCTGGCTCCAGTAAGTGCAGGAGGAAGTCCATGATTTCTGTAAGGCCTCATCAAGTCTCCAGAAACTCTTCGGCCCTCCTTGTCAAAACTGGTTCGGAGACCTCTAGCAGCAACGGCAATGAAAACTGAAGCTCTTCTCACTCAGAAAAGCAAATGCAGGATAAAAGCTCCACTTCCTCTTCGGAGAACACTGCCTAGTGTTCCAAGGAAAAAGATGAAGATGTGGAGGATGACTACAGCTGCCCAATTGTGGAGGAGACTCCTCCCTCACACACCAACAGCTAGCCTGTTGATAGGTCTCCTTACCTCTTTTTGGTTTTTGCAATGATTTATTGCATGCTTAGATACATGGACTGGAAACGTTGTGACTATAATGGCTATTTTTGTAAACTTTGGTTTTTGTGTAACTCTGTCAATGTTGGTTTCCTAATTATGGGCGGCATCTTCGGGGCCGGTTTCCCCTATAGGGGCAGTCAATTTTTTGTTTTTTTTTATTAAGACTCCCTCTAGTGTTGGTTAGATTTGTAGCCCAGAGGTATGCCTCGCATTGTACATTATGTTCTACATCAATAGATTAAACCGACTTAGAAAAAAATATTGTGAGTTTTTGGGGTATTTTAAATATAAGGGAATTAATAAATACGGGAGGGTACTTCTTAGGGATTTAATAAAAATATGTTAAAATTTAATATGAAAGGGTAGTGAAATGTAGTGTAAACACATTTTATCTCCAAGTAAATTGTATATGATAGACAAAGCAAAGGAGAGTTGTCTTTTTTAATATTTTACGCTTTAACTTAGGACAAATTATATTTTTCGGGTTTTATGAATGCTTTTGAAGGGATGAAGTTAATCATTTTAGGGTTACAATTTTACTAAGTAAGAATGTGTCTTTACTTAGGAAAAAGGGGTTTTAATGTATGAATGAAGGATTAATGATGATAAATGTGGGTTTAACATAAGAACTCAATATTTTTAACTAACCAGTCATCGAGCCTTCGGTCCGGTCCCAACAAAAGTCAGAGAAATGATCTGAGCATGTTTGGCTAATAGCTTAGAATACTGAATACTCATAGGGGAGGGGAAATTAGTGATTCTTCCCGATGATGTTTTATTTACATGATTGCTCCACTGCTTTCTACCTACCCAACTTTATTTCTAACATTTTTTCTTCATTTTGCAGGTGCATTTAGACTCACGCAACCTTTAAAAAATTTCTTTCAAAGCATAAAATATCTAAATCTACCTTATTTCATCCGAGGGCTCAGATTAGACTGTTGATCTCCTCATTATTCTATACCTATCTACTGATTTTTCAAGTTTAAACTGTTTGACAAATCTTTATTCTCTATCTAAAACTTGAAATTGAAAGCGTGAAAATTTAAGATTAAACTATTTAATTGATCATGGATTATGGAATTTATTGACACTCTGCACATAATCATTATTATTGCAGTAAAAATAAAAAGTAGTGGCATTTGGATTTGCTCACTTTCAGATCTTATTTCTTTTCTTTTGGGGTTTATATTTTTCTAAGTCCTTTGATCTTTCTTTTAAGACATTTTACCCTTTTTTTTACATTTTTTATCTTTTATTTTTTCAAAATATGGGAAAACAACTTGCAGAAAGCAAGGTATGTACATATTTACAAGACTATCAAAGTCAATTCAAAATTTATGAACCCTATTATTATAGGACCCTAACAGTGGCTCCACATGGGGATGAGATTTCTTGGTGAAATATCAAGAACTTTGAGACTAGTAGCCTTTTGAAATTTGACTGTGGTGACCCTGTAAATTTCTTTTGATATCTGCAACTTATTCATACTTATGATATTCACCTTTCAAAGCTTAAGGTCTTCTCTTCGGGTACAACTTTGTTAGGGAAACATCCAATCCAATCTAAAATTTGCAATGTATATGTACAATGATCAAAGTGAATCAAACCTAAATGTTTGTTAACTCAGGAGAGTGATAGTGCTTCAGCATTCTGCCATTTATTGGTTCTATTTGTAGATATGTTCCATCCATTTCTTTCTGAAAGAAAGCATTATTACCTCTATATCCATAAATCACATAAGGTCCTTTCCACATAAAATCAAATTTTCCATGTTTTCCTTTGTCTTCTCTTCTAGAATCCCAATTTAACACTTTATCTCCTAAGTAGAAATCATCCTCTTTATTCTTTTTATCAAAAAAAATCTTGATTTTATCTTGAATGACTTGAGATTTGATATAAACTTCTTCCCTTGTTTGTTGCAATTGAATAGTTTGATTGATTCTTCTTTGAATGTCATTTGTTTCCACTTGTAACTCTTGGATAACCTTCATCACTGGTACACCTAGGGAGGATGGAAAAACAACATCCATTCCATAGACAAGTTGGTAAGGGGAAGTACCAATGGATTTTTTAGTGGTAAGTCTATCTGCCCATAAGGCATTGAATAACTTCTTATTCCAAGTCTTTTTATTGTCTTCAAGTAACTTTTTGATGATATTTACAAGGCTCTTGTTTGAGGATTCAGCTAGGCCATTACATTGGGGGTAATATGCAATGGAATGACCTAAAGTAATATGGTATTTGTGGAAAAATTCAATCATTTTCTTGGATTTGAATGTTGCTGCATTGTCAGTAATTATCCTTTAGGGGCATCCAAATCTTGAAAGAACGTTGTTTTCTAGGAAGGAAATAATGACAGTATTTGTGGCTTGTCTGGAGGGTATGGCTTCAATACACTTAGTAAAATAATCTGTGGCTGTCAAAATCCACTTATTTTGGCATGAAGAAGGAGGGTGAATTTCACCAATGAAGTCTAAACCCCATTGTTGAAATGGAATTTCAGTTGAAATAGCCTTTAAATGGAGGGGTAATAATTTCTTCTTACCCTCAAAATTTTGACATTTATGACATGAAGTTACATTTTTTTTGATATCAACAAACAAGGTAGGCCAGTAAAAACCAACTCTCAGTATCTTATCTGCTGTATTTTTCCAATATAAGTGTCCTCCACAGTCACTTGCATGAAATTCTTCAATTATTTTATCATCTTCTTCCTTTAGTAAACAATTTAATAAAATCCCACTATGATCTCTCCAAAAAAGTACATTATCTAGAATGAAAAATCTTACTTCTTTAAGTTTTATGAATCTGGCTTTAGTTCTTGACAATCTAGGAGGAGCTTGTAAGTTTTGGAGTACAAATATGATATTTGTATACCAAGGTGAGTCTGAGAAGGCTTCACTGATCGATGGAGTCGCCATCTCTTCCTGATTATCTACTTGAGCAATAAAATTTATGCCTAGGGAATTGTAGTTGGATTCATCCATAAGTCTGGCTAATCCTTGACCTTTAATGAGTTTTGTGGGTTTTATCTCTATGTCATATTCTAAGATAGTGGCAATCCACTTACCTCTTCTTCCATCAGGATCATCCTGAGTAAGAATGTCTTTTACTACAGAATTTGGGACATAGGCAATGATATGAGAGTAGAGAATATAAACACTGAAGTCTTTAATGGCCTTAACCAAAGCTAGGGCTTGCTTTTATATAATGTTTTACTTCAAATGGGAATCTCTGAGGGTATTACTGAAAAAATATGTGGGTTTTTCAAATCCTTGGTCATTTTTCTGTAGTAAAACTGCAGCAATGGTGTGTTCTGAAGCAAATGAAAAAATTATGAAATCTTTCTTAAAGTCGGGACTTATTAAGACTAGAGTTTTGGTTAAGGCTTGTTTGATAGATTCAAATGATTGTTTAGCCTCAACAGTCCATATAAGAACTAAATCTTTTTTGAGCATTTTATTTAGTTCTCTAATTATCTCAGCTAAATTAGATATGAATCTTCTTAAAAAATTAATCTTACCTAGAAAGGCCTGTAATTCTTTGATGTTTCTTAGTGGACTGATGTTAAGAATTTCTTCTATCTTAGCAGGATCTATTATAATTCCTTCTTTTTAAATTATGTGTCCAAGTAACTTACCTTCTTCTAGTCCAAATAGACTTTTCTTAGCATTTAGAGAGATGCCATATTTCTTGGACTTGATAAAAACTTGTCTCAAATGATCCAAGTGTTCTTTATCAGTTTTGGAAAACACAGTAATGCCATCTAAGTAAATTACTAAGAACTCATGTATTTCCTTTGCAAAAGCTATGTCCATAGCCCTTTGAAAGATTTCTCCTGCATTCATTAGACCAAAAGGCATTTTTAAATACATAAAAGTGCCCCAAGGAGTAGTAAATGTTGTTTTAGCTTGATCTTCTTTTTATACTAAGATCTGGTTGTATCCTGAAAAACCATCTAAAAGAGACATCCTAGAAGAACCAACTACCCTTTGTAATATATGATCCATTTTAGGTGAAGGGTAATTATCCTTCAAGGACACCTTGTATAGATTCCTAAAGTCAACACATAATCTTATCTCTCATGTGTTCTTCCTGGTTGGAACTAGGTTTGAAACCCAATCATATATACCCAATCAGAATATCTGATTGGTGCAATGATCTGTGCATCATACATTCTTTTCACTTATTTTTCTATCAAAGGTAATAAAATAGGGTTAATTCTTCTCAACTTTTGTTTAAATGGCTTATGATCCTCTTTTATTGGAATTTATGTTGGATTATGTTGGTATCATAGGATTTGAGATCCCCATAATTCCAGGCAAAGACATCTTGATATTCCTTTAAAAGACTAATGTATTTTTCCTTCTCTTGTTGAGGTAAAATTTTAGAAAGTTTGATTGTTTTGGGTTTTAACTTTGTTCCAATGTTGCATTCTTCTATATCAGATCTAACTGGCTCCATTTTTTGTTTTCTAGCTACATAATTTGAGTCAAAAATATCTTCTAGGGGAGTTAAACCTTTAGATAAGAAATTATCCTTAACATTTAATACGTCTGATTCATCTTCAATAATTTCTTCAATATCTACTTTCTCTAAGCTATCTATATCAACTTGACTAAATCTAGTTGGTTTATCAAAATTTATTCTATTTACATATAAGTTATTTATATCTACTTCACAATCCAAATCATGATTTATAGTACAATATGTATCTATATAAAAATTATGAAATTCTCCTTCATTGTTCATAAACTTGTAAATCTATTCATCCTGAGAAAAAAATTTCCAATACTTGAGATTATCTGGAATTATTGACCTATTCTTGACTTCAGAATTATATCTGTGATTAGGTTGGAATGGTATATTGCATGTACTAGCAAAAGTTACAAGACAGTGAGCTTGTATATTTTGTTTTCTAGGTATAGCAGCAAATTTACATTCCAATAAATCATCAGTTAAATCTATGACAGTGTCTCGATATCTGGTTGGTCTAGGATTGTAAACATAATAAACTCCATTTACTTGTTTTATGATCAACTCTAAATATCCCATAATTAAAATTCTTTTACCTCCTGAGTTCCTAATTATTTGGAGTCCTAAGATGAGGGCTTCATACTCAGCCATATTATTTGTACATTTAAAATTGAGCCTAAAAGCATGGCCTTCTGAGTGATTAGTCTTCATATTTTTTATCCAAACTCCTTCTCCTGCTCCTAACTTATTCACTGAACCATCAAAGTCTAAATGCCATAGATATTCATGAAAAATATTATCATTGTTTGGTGCTCTCTTTTTCTCTACTAGTTCAGTTTGGATTTCATTAGTTTCAGAGTTACATAGGATAAAAGAATCAAGGTCTATTGATGTAGAGTAAATGGGGTAATTTATAGATCTTTCAGCACTTCTGACCATGTACTTCATTAATGTTTCCCTATATAACTTTTAGGCTGGCCAAAAACTGATATAGTAGCATAAGACATGTCCAATTGTAGAGATCCCTATAACTTTGCTCCCCATGAGCGAGAAAGTAACATTCCATATTTAGGTGGGATATCAGCTACTACAATGTCCATTAATATACTCTTACGAGGGTATTGAACTAGTGTTACACACAAATATTTGATTAAACCAAGGCATTTAACTTTACTTGAATCAAAAGAAAACAAATCTTTATATGGCCTTGTACTTTCTAGATTGAGAGTTTCCATTATGGCTTTAGGCATTAGATTATGGGAGGCTCCTAAATCTAGCATGGCATTGTGTAAACTTTGATCACGAATGGTAAGACTGATATAAAATGGAGGAACTGCTCCATCTGCATGTTTTCCATTTACATCTGGGTCAAAAATCAACTCTGGCTGATCATCATTTACATTTATGGAGTCTTCTCCATCATTCATATTTAATGTTCCAGTTATGGTTGATTTATACAAGTCATTTTTTACAAATTCAGGAAAAGGAATTGGTAATTTAAGCCTTGCAATTTCTGATTGTATGTTGAATGTAGGTTGAATTTTACTAATTTGAATCAATTCTTCTTTGGTAATTGTAGTTTGTGTTGGTTTGTCTTGTTTTTCTACAGTTTTTTTTTCATTTTGAAGTGTTTTGGGATTCTCTATTTTTGTTTCTTGTGTTTTACTACTTCTTACTTTATTTTAAGGGATTGTTTGTGAAGCAGTAGATGTTCTGTTAGTCATCCATAATTTTGATTTTATCCAGAGATGACTAAGTTGAAAATCTCATATTTCTAGAAACAATATTTGCAGAAACATTATGAGTTCTAGAAATCTCACTGTCTTTATCATCCTACGTCTATCAGTTCACCAAAATCTTCATATATGCCTTCCAAAAATATCACCCTTCTGTCTCAAAAGGAAGCTTGTTTCGGACTATCCCCACCATTTTTACCTACATTTCATCCCCTCATCTTATCACTCCTACTCCTATTCTCTACCAGTATTTTTCCCTCTAAAAATCCCATATTCCATTCATTGATCCTTTATTTCCTCTAAAAACCCTTTAACCATTATAAAAACTTTTTACTTGGTTAAAACCCCTCTTTTAAAAATACCTATCGGAGTCCCTTAAAAGGATAAAACCTTTTGTTTTGGCCTTTTTTCCGACCATTTATAAAAATGGGTCGTAAGCCCCTGTGGGCTTAACCCTTTGCCCTTTTTCTTCATATGACCCGAGGGCCCGACCACCTGTTAACCCTTGACCCCTTTTCCTTATTTCCCCGGCTCCCTCTGCTCCCATGTGACCTTACTTCTCCCCCTTCTCTCTTTACCCCTCCGCCCTTATTATTTTCATACCCCCAAACCTTATTAACTCCCAACCCTTTCTCCCCCACCCCGCCTTACCTTTCCTTGGGCCATCTCAGCCATAGATCTAAGCCCTGAGCCCTAATCCAACAATGGTCGCACCCCGTCACTCACCCCATTCATCAAACTTGTTCCTCGCCCTCTGGCTCCACCCGCGCCATCGATCTCACTCCTTGAGATCTGACAGCGCAGATCGCATATCGCGCATGTTTGATTGTCGAGGTTTAACACCTCTTTTCCACGTGAAAAAAGTGGTTTTTCTTGGGACGCATGGCGATCGACGAATGGAATCGCATGCTCCCACCTCAAAACCATTAACCGCCTTTTATCGGCGCGAAAACTACCCTGTTTCCTGCAAAACCATCCTTCCTCTTTTAGCGCCCATATTCAAAATTTCTGTTATTTTCTCCTGGCTCTGCTTGTGTAACCCCTCCCCTGCACTCTCCATATCCTATGTACATCGCTCCGACACCTCATGAACCACTCAAATGCATTAAATCCATAAATGCGTAGGTTTTAAATTGATAGTTTGTTTTTTTGTGCAGGTGTAATGGTGGATAAAGGCTAGCAAGGTTCTCCCGCAGTCCATAAGGGACAAATTAAGTCCTGGATGACGATCTGAGGTCTTAAATCAAATAATGAAGATCAGAGGATGCACCCAAGGTTTGATCAATGATGAATCATGATCATCAATCAACCATGAACCCTCCAGCGCTAAGAAGAAATGCATCCTTGCACACAGTGAGCAAAAAACAATCAGAAGAAATGATGAAGAAATCAGGAACATATAATTAAAGGCTTAATCAAAGATTAAGGATAAAAATACAGTTTAATGATGAAATAAAGGAAAGTTAGGCTAAAGATAGCCTCAAATACATCAAACAGGAGCATTTATTCACTCAAAATATCTAACTGACATCTTTGACCTACTTTCTGCCTACAAAGACAAACAAACAGTTATTACAATAAAGAAAATATTTAAAACTGTCAGGACAGTTATTGTAAAGATAAGGTTAAGCCTTGAAAGTC
>CM076582.1:1531895016-1532189811 GCA_034641835.2 Pinus albicaulis
GTGTTGGACCTTCTGAATTTTCTCACGGAACTCAAAACATCCAACATGTTTGAAACATGTCACAGCGATAGGAGATGCCAAGAGTTCCCTGGTATTTGTTGGCTCTAATCTGAGTATTCTTCCCCCTTTCTGTGGCCTCTCACTAGTACAAAATGGCTAATTAGTTACTAAAAAAACGACTAAAAGTTGCATCCCTCACTGTATGGTATGTTTTCTTCTTCCACCATGATGTCTTAGTGTCAAAACCTTAGGGAGGTGTGATGATGGTGGAATGTGAGTTTTAGGAATAGGGAATGGGATAGGATAGTTGAGGGAGATGTGGGTAGGGATTTATGAGTTAAGGGATGTGACAGGGAGTAGGGATATAAAGGGGTTTGGAATAGGGAATTAATTACAGGTGTAAGAAATTGGGAGCCTAGGAAAATAGTATACCTAGGGCTTAGGTTTTTAAGGAAATTAAAGCTTAGGAAAAGGAGATGTTAATGTAGGGATTTTGGAAAGGGTATATTGCAATGTGGGAAGGGTATGAAAGTGCAAGAACTAAAATTGAATTGTAATTAGACATTTGAGGAATAATAGGGGTTTTAATGATAAAAGACACCAAATTTCCTTTAACAAACTTCACACAACACAAAATTATTTTATGGAGAAGAGGAATGAAGCAATGGTATCTTAATTTCTTGTTGGAGGCTTGAGGAACCATTGCTGAGAGATTGAGGATGATTTTGTGAAGTTTGGAGGCCCTTTTGGAAATTGCTAAGGAAGATGGGAAAATGCGCAACGCCACAAGTAGGCATGCCCTCTCTTTGACAGGTGCACAGCGCAACAAGAAGACACGCAGTGACACACACAGGTGCACCCTCCCTTTGGAAAATGTGCAATGCCTCCCCTGTTTTGCTAAATTCACCTTCAAAACTTGATTTCTGAGATGTGCTACGTTTGCTCGATGATGGTAGGAGACAAATGAAGTTTAATTTTATGCTATGAGGGCTTTTATACTTGTGTGAAATTGATATTTTGATTTAAAACCCACTTTCTAATGTTTCACTTTCACCTTTTAAAACTTTGGAAAATACCCTTTACACTTTGACTTTTTTCTTTGCAAGTTGATGATGCTAGAGTAGGCACTCTTTGATTGATTTGTTTGGTGTTTAGTTTGGCATATGGAATTGAATTGGAAGCCTGGGAATAGTACTTATTACATATAATGAACATAAAATTACATAAAAATGAAAATAAATTATATCTCTGTTTTTTTAATAAAATTACATTGCAGAATAAAAAATCATAACTTGAAAGCAGAATTAGAACTTTGACAATCTTCTTTGCAGATCATCTTTCATGTTGGCATGTCCTTTTCGGATGATAAAATATTATTTGGATCACTCTCATTATTTTTTCTGACCTTATGAGATGAAATGGTGTATTATTGAACCTTGGAAAATGAAACCTAATGACCTAATGGGACCTTGAATGAGCAGTCTCCATAGTGACTTGATTGACATAATGACATGATGAAATGGAATTTCATGACTGATGTATGCTCAGCAAGACATGAATGTGGGCCAACAAATATGAGTTTTTGAGGGAGAGTGAAGTTTTATGACTAGGGCTACCTTTAGTGAGTGAATTTTTTACATGACCTAATGGAATGATTAAAAATTTCTAAGTGGGACTCCTAAAATGATAGGAAAAGAGTATTTTTTAGCACTGATGGCACTATGCAAATACTGACACTAAAAGTTGGGATTTAACATTTACCAAATAATTTTAGTAATATCAAAATAGATGATTGAGATGGTTCATATTTATTTCATACTATTATCTTGTGCATTTTGCATCTTTTCCTTTTCAATTCCATTATTTTGCTTCAATATTCATGAGAGTAGTTTCAATTCATAGGTAATAAATTGTTTTCACTGAAATTTCAATCAACCAATGTTTTAATAATTTTCTTAGTTATAAATTCCAATTAAATGATTAAAAATGAAAAATGTTAACATTTCTTGTTGTAGTCACTATATCAATAGATAGAATTTAAAATAATAACTTCTCTGCATATGTTTAAATTAAAAATTTGCATATTTAAATTACATATTTAAACTTGTTTAAATTAAAAATTTACTTTATGAATAACCATTTATAAAAATTTGTGAAAATTAGATTCACTTGCATTAAATTAAACTTACTTGCATTGAAAGCTCACTTTGTAAAAAAAAAATACATAACTTACAAAATCTCTTTTAAAACATAGCTTCACTCTTAAGAGTTAGATTTTGAACCTATTATGTTTGTTCACTGTTTGTCTCTTGCTTTCAACATTGTTATATTATATTAATATAACATTTAACCATGAAAATATAACTCTTTTTACCATTGTTAGTCATCCATAATTTTTATTTTATCCAAAGATGACTAAGTTGAAAATCTCAGATTTCTAGAAACAATATTTGCAGAAATACTGTGAGTTCTAGAAATCTCACTACCTTCATCATCTTAAGTCTATCAGTTCACCAAAATCTTCATCTATGCCTTCTAAAAGATTAGCCCTGCTGTTACAAAGAAGATTGTTTCTAAGCCACTTTCCCCATCATCTCACCTCCAAAATCCCTCCATCTCACACATTATTCACCTATCCTAACAAACTGCAAATTCCTCTGAACAAGCCTCCATTTTCCCTTCTCCACCTTTATTTCCTAAGAAAAACCCTTTGAACCTTATAAAGCCCTTTGTAATGGTTTAAATCCGCTTATTTAAAGCCTATCGGAACTTCTAAAAAGCCCAAAAAACCCATTTTTTAGACCTTATTCCGCTCTTTTATATAAAATTAGGCCTTAAGCCCCTTTTTAGGCTTAAGCCCCTAACCCCTTTCGTCATCAATCATGACCGTCGATCATTGAGATCCGACGGTGATCGCTTCCCCTCTCTTACCCTTGCTCCTAATCATTTTTCCATCCATTCATCCCCGCAAATAAATCTGGAGCATAGATCCTCCAGATCTAACGACCCACGTTAGTCCTGAGGTTTCACACCCTGCTCCCAGCCTTTCTGCTACCCGACAAAATAGAAGACATCACCCATTGGCCCACCATCAATTCCTCCACCGCGGCCCAGTCCCCGTCCACCACCTGTCTTCCACCATTCTCCTCACCCGATCATATTACCCCTATTCGCACCCATCCTGCGTCATTGATCTGGCTCCCCCAGATCTGACAACACAGATTCAATATCGCGCGAAATCTTATGCTGGGATTTAACGACTTGTTTCAACGCAAAACAGGCGGTATTGGCCTGGACACATCGTGACCATTCTATGGTATCACGTCTGTTTGGACCTTTACCGCTTACCACCCAAATCTCACGCAAAAACTGCCGATTTTTCCCACAAAACCACTTTTCTCCGTTTACGCACCATTATTCAAAATTCAACCCGTTTTCTTCTGGTTTGGCCCACAAGACCCTCCACCATGCATTCTCCTTTCCTCTGAAAATTGCTCCCGACCCTCCGTAAGCCTCTGAAAAGTAGTTTTAGCCAAGCATGCAGGTTTTATTAAATGTTTTTCATTTTATGGTTGCAGGTTAAATGGTGGGAGAACTCAGAGGGCCTTCCACATAGCTAAATATAAATTTTTTTTCCCAGGATGATGATCCTCAAGGCAGGATAAGGAAAAAGAGATAGGATTTTTATTCCAAAGGATTTAATTGATGATTCATGGTCATAAATTCGATCACATAAACCCTCCAGCACCACGAAGAAAATCATCCCTGTAGACAGTAAATAAAATCAGTTAGAAGATCAGTGAAAGATAAAGGACAAAGGGTTAAGAAATAAACAAATGTTTTAAACAAAAAATAGAGAAAAGACAGTGAAGCGAGATTAACAAAAGATCGAGGCTAAAGGGCCTAAAGCATAGTTATTGATTAAATCAATCATAAAGCAGTAAGACAGAATATTAAAGACAAATCAGATGTTAAATACCTATTACCAAGTGTAAAGGTTAAAACAAAGACAACATTAGACCAAATGCAACCTCGAATGAATCAAACAGAGGCAATTATTTCCCCAAAAGATCGAATTGCCACCCATAGCCTACCTTCTATCCCAAGGGAAAATTGATAGTTATTACACAAATAAAATATATTTTAAAACTGTCAAAAATTTATTGTAAAGATAAGGATAAGCCTTGAAATTCAATATTTTCTCCTATCTTTCTATCAGAAATTAATACAGAGTTATTGAAACAGAGAAGTAGTTGAACATCTTCCTACCTTATGCCTGGCATGGTTTTCAAGGTTAGGAACGCATTTACTCTATATTTAATGACTCTCAAATCCTATATAAGTTCCACCTCCTCATTTGCAGCATAAATACTGCATTTGAAGTCATTGTATCATTGGCATTCGACGAATCTTTGAAGTAATACATAGTTTTGCTAGAAGTTGAAAGAAAATTGATGTTCAGGAACTTGTGGATGTTTTGACTTGTTTGTTGATGGAGAAAGCTCTGTCATTGGATCCCTGAGCTTGGAGGTTGGTGAAGTACTCTTAATATGTCATTTTTATTTCCTGTTCCATTATGTTTCACCATTCTCTGTTGTAATAGAGTAAAAGGTTTAGGCTAAGAAATGTCTTTTGAAAGCACCTTAGTTCTGTTTACTCTTCACTATCTTTATGTTTTCTTCTGCTAAGATATTCTAGAGAATTCTTAATTGCTCTCTAGAACCCTTATGCTTGTTTATTTCTTAAATAGTTCAATACAGTTGGTCTCAAGAATGATTTATGGTTTTCCCTGCTTACTTGTTGCCACTTAAAAACTATTTCTGAAGTCTCCCTTTAAAGTACCATTGTTTAAAGCCTACCAAAGAGGTTTTGGTCCGGTCATACCCTTTTTTCCTGCTTAGATAATTGTTTTGAAGGTATTTATAATTGTAATCAAAGATGACTAGGAGTTCCCTCTTCTATGGATGCAGTTATTTGTGAATCTTGAATGTTTTCTTATC
The DNA here is from genome assembly GCA_034641835.2 of Pinus albicaulis. Lineage (NCBI taxonomy): Eukaryota > Viridiplantae > Streptophyta > Pinopsida > Pinales > Pinaceae > Pinus > Pinus albicaulis. Next base: position 1,531,900,017 of record CM076582.1, read on the forward strand.
CTTGAAGGTGAAATCACTAGAAGTTAAATGAGTTTCTTGCCTTCTATATTTCATTGGAGAAGTTTTTCTTGGAATTGTTATTTGCTGAAGTGTGGTTTCTAGAATTTATGGTTAGCCCTCCCTATGGAATGCCTCTTTATGTTCAGATAATGTTTTAAGTCCCTTTGTTTAGAAGTACATATAATTAAGGATTCTTAATTGCCCTTAGTTCTACTTTTCATTCTAAACCTTTAATGTCCATTTTATTTCACTTGAAGACTTTGTAGATCCACTGGCCAAGTTAGATTTGCCCTTTGATACCCCTAATCCATTTACAAACTTGTTACAACTTCCACTTGACTCCATTTCCCAATGACTTAGAGATTTCCCTTTTCTATATATGCTACCTAGGTCATCATGCCAACCAAACAATCAAACAAAATCATGCTTCATAACTAGCCTAAAATCAACCCTTAAAAACAAACAAGCTCACTTCTTTGAAAACAATAGAGATATCCCTCTCTGAGCCTAGGAAGGCTAGGTCCTAGAGCTCTAAAGACTGGTTTTGATGTTTCCTTGTCACTTGGTATGCCAATCTGCCAAATCACGGGACCCCAACATAATGGCGATCCTTGGTGGGACCTTTTGAGCAGGGTCTAAACCAAGACACTCAATATTCACACAAGTTAAATATATCTTCCAAATCACAGGACAACAACATAATGGCGATCACTGTGGGACATCTGAGTTCATAGTTGCCTAGCAAGCCCTTATAAACTCATTAGTCCTTCAGTTACCTCATAAAATCAGCTGATAAGCTATAGAGTAGACTCTATTTGTTTACCACCTTATCTAAGTGATGAAATCAAGTATAGAACTCTCTTACAAACCATAGAATCATATAAAAACTCATAAAACCCAAAACATTTCAAATTGGTCTTTGAAATACTTATTGGTGATGGACCATAAAACATTTTACCTTCAAAAAGCTAAAAATTTCCACCTGGTGACTCCACTAGCCCCAGTAAGCCTATTACCCCTATAGATCTCCAGATTTATTTAGGACTGCATTAACCAGCCCGGAGAAGGTTTAGAAACCTAGTCCCCTATTATAGAAATTATTGTGAGAGGAAAACTTTTGAAAAATAGTCCTAAAAACCTCAGCCTCTCTAAATTTTGAAAAATAAAATCTAGCTTCACATAGGGTCAATACTAGATCCCATCCAGATCCTAACCCTCCCACCATAGTTGATAATCCAGAAAGGATTTTGTGGCAAAATTCTAGATCTGAAAAATCCACTACTGATAGAACCATCCCAAGAACAAGATTTGTCCCTGAAAATATTACAGTCTTCAAAGATCCTCACTTTGACTTACCTCATACAAAGAATCTATTTAGAAATAAGTCTCAGAGTGATTTAAACCAAGCTGACTTTGAAACCACAAATTTTCAACAGAGCTTTAGTAGAGAAGCATCACCCTCCACCCCTCCTGATTCCCAACTTCTTCACCATTTCAGCTCTTTCCATAATAGATCTGATCATCATCAGCTTGCTGGCCCAAGTGTTTCTTCCACTCCTGTTCACACATACACTGTTCAAAACACTCCAGCTCAGCCTACTTTCCCTCTTGTAAATCCCCCACTTTTTCCCACCATGGCAGCATGGTATGCCCCTCTAGTGTTACCACAACCTCTAGCTCCTCTACCCAATGAATATTAGTCCAAAATTCCCCATTTCACTGGAAATGAACCTACTACTACTCAGCAGCATGTAGATAAGATGGATGATGCTTTTGATTATATGGAAATAGAAGAAGAGACCATTAAGATGAGAATTTTTGCTCAAAGTTTAGAAGGAGAAGCCAAAAAATGGTTCAAAGTCCTAACTCCCCATAGCATAAATGATCTCCCTTATTTATATCAAACATTCACAAACAAATGGGAAATTAAAAACAACCCTCTCAAAATATTGTCAAACTATAATAACCTCAAGAGAAGTACTGGGGAGAGTGTCCAAGATTATTGCACTAGATTCAATAGTGTGTATAATTCCCTTCCCCCAAACATGAAACCTCCACTAGGCCTTAGCCTTAGCTAAATTTCCAGAAGGCTCTGAAATGGCCTACCAACTAAGAGAAAGAGACCCCTTGACTTTGGAAGATATGCAGAGGGGAGCCTTAAGTGTAGAAGAAAATATAATTGAGAAAAGAGCTAGGTTAAAAGCAGAGAAAATATTTACATACAGGGATGAAACAATGGCATCAACCTCATCATCCGATGCCAAAATTGACAACTTCGTGAAGGTAATGGAGAGAATTCTTGAAAATATAAATTTGAATGATAGAGTGCCTCCTAGAGAGAATCAAACCAATTCCCAAAATATAAATAGAAATCCAAATCTAAGAAGAGATCCCAATCAAGATAGGCAAAGAGATAATGACCAACAAATTAGGCCTCCCTTCCAACAAAATTATGTAGATCAAGAGGAGGAAAGGGAAACTGAAAGGTTGGAAGAAAATCATATAAATTTGATAGGATCTGATAGTGAGACAGATGTTTTTCTCACTGAAGAAGAACAAGGATTCTTCTCCTCGGAACAAACTAAAAACAACCATGAGGATTCTGAATATTACAGATTGGGGTTTGAAAATGCAATAATGGAGGTACACAAACAATATAACCTTAGAAGAAAAGGGAGCCCTGAGATTTCCAATGACAAAAATACTAGTACTGCTGTTAGGAAAACTTCAGAAAATCAGCCTAAAAGGACAGCAAGTAACACCAACACTATGGCCAAGAAAACTGATCTAAATAAAGACAAAAATAGCCAACAAAGTGTTGAACAAAGCTACCCTAGTACGTCTTCTAGTGGCCCTAACAAATCTATCCTAGATAACAGTCTAAATAAAATTCAACAAATCAAAATTGTTGAAAGAATTGTAAATGACAAAACAGATGTAAACACCTCAAAAACAATAGTTCCTTTCAGCCTTGAGGGTGAAATTTCCAAGATCAAAGTTAGCATACCTCTAGCTAAACTAGTAACTCAGGATGTATACAAAAATCAAGTTTTGAAAGCTTTGAATATAGGCAGTGACACTGATACTTTAAACTTGACAGATGATAAACCAGAATTTTTTTTTGGTCTTGAAGTTGAATGAAAATACCAAGAAGGGGTTGTCCCTCCCTTCTATGTTAGTTTGAACATACATATCAAAATTTTGCACAATTCCATGCTAGACTCAAGTGCTTCTCATAACCTTATGCCCAAAGTAGTAATGGAAAGCCTAGGCCTAGAAATTACTAAACCATATAAGGACCTGTATTCCTTTGATTCAAGAAGGGTCAAATGCTTGGGCCTAACCAAAGATTTATGTGTTAACCTAGCCCAAATTCCTGCCAAAGGTCTGGTTATGGACATAGTAGTAGCTGACATTCCCCCAAAGTATGGCATGCTTCTATCTAGATCATGGGGAGCCAAACTTCAGGGGAGCCTTCAAATGGACATGTCATATGCCACCATCCCAGTGTTTAACCAAACCAGAAGACTATACAGGGAGTCTCATATGAAATACATGGTGAGAAACATAGATAGGCCCAACAACACTCCTGTCTACTCCATTCATTTAGATTTATATTCCTTTATCTTGTATAATGAAGATGAAATTAGCCAACAAGAAAAGGAAAACAAGAAAGAATTCAGTACACCAGAACAGTCAAATCTTCCCTCAACTCAATAACAAAATAACTCAAACTCTAGCAGCCTTGAACAACAGAAAGGAAATGAAAATGAGATTGAAACAACTTGGAAAATGAGCTTTAATGGCTCTTGTAGCAAATTAGGTTCAAGGGCTGGTGTATGGATACACAATATAAACAAAGGACATTCTTATAAACTCGATTTCCCATGCACCAATAATATCGCAAAATATGAAGCCCTCCTCCTTGGCCTACATTTGCTTAAAAATTTAGGAGCTAAGAAAATATCAGTCCAAGGATATTATGAGCTAATCATTAGACAGATTAAAGGGGAGTATTCAGCCAAAAACCCAAAACTCATATAATATAGAAATGTTGCCCTTTATCTCCTAAAAACCGTTGAAAAATATGAACTCATTTTCATCCGAAGAGCTCAAAATAATCTAGCAAATGAACTTGCCTTTGCTGCTAGTAATTGCCAAATACCACAGATAAATGAACAATTCAATGTAAAGGTAAAAAACAGGCCTGCAATACCTGACAATGAAAATTACTGGCAAGTGTTTGAAGGTGACAAACACATAGATGATTTTCTGCAATCGAGGAATGACTTTGCCATACCAAAATCTACTTCAAGCCATGAAGAAAACTGTTTAAATGAAGAACAAATCCTTGAAACAGAGTTGTCCTTTCTGCCAGTATAAATCAATTTGAAAATATTTTTGAGGCAGAATTATTTGACAATTCAGACCAAAGGGACCTTGAAGTTTTACATTGCAAAGGTGAGACTATACCAAGGGGCCTTACGCCATTAGAATATCTCTTTGAGTTCAATGATGTAGCCAAAGAACCAAAATAGATCCTATAGAAATTAATGTAGAAGAACATAACATAAGCAGTCTAGCAGAACCCAAAATGATCAAACTATCCAGCACTCTCCCAACTCATATCAAGCAGCAATACATAAGACTTTTCAAATAATTTAGAGATGTGTTTGCATGGGGATACAAGGATCTGAAATCATATGATACCAGTATCATTCAACACAAAATTCCTCTTAAGGAAAATCAAAAACCTTTCAAACAAAAACTAAGAAGGATAAACCCTGTTTTATTACCTTTGGTTGAGAAAGATATCAGAAAAATGTATGATGTTGGGATTATAGTCCCCCTTAGATACTCAGAATGGGTTTCCAACCTAGTATCTATTAGGAAGAAAACTGGGGAAATCAGGATTTGCATTTACTTCATAAATCTAAATAGAGCCTCCCTCAAAGATAACTATCCCTTGCCAAAAATGGATCATATACTTCAAAGGGTGGTTGGGTCTAAAATAATTTCATTGTTGGATGGGTTCTCATGCTACAATCAAGTGTTATTACTCCCAAGTGATCAACATAAAACTGCTTTCACTACACCTTGGGGTACATTCATGTATGTCAAAATGCCATTTGCTTTGATGAATGCATGGGCCACCTTCCAAAGGGCCATGGATATAGCCTTCTCAGAAGACATAGGCTATTTTATAATCATTTACCTTGATGACATTACTATTTTCTCTAAAACTGATGAAGAACACTTTATTCATTTAAGAAAAGTTTTTGATAAATGTAGGAAATATGGTTTATCTTTGAATCCAAAAAAGACACTCTTTGGTCTCCAAGAAGGAAAGCTTATTGGCCACATAATTTCTGAAGAGGGAATCAAAGTAGACCCTAAAAGGATTGGTGGAATATTGAAAATCAGCCATCCTAGAAACCTCAAAGAATTGCAATATTTCATTGGGAAGATAATTTTTTTAAGGAGGTTCATTCCCAACCTTGTTGAGTTATTAATAAATATCACAAACATGCTAAAGAAAGAGATAGGTGTTAAATGGAAAATACAAGCTAAACAGTCATTTGAACTAGTGAAACAAGCTCTTACTCAAACACCGGTTCTTATCAGTCCTGATTTCACCAAATATTTCTACATATTTTCTTTTGCATCTAAACATACAATAGCTGCAGTATTACTACAAAAGAACATCATGGGGAAAGAACAATCAATATCCTTTTTTATTAGAGCCTTAAGAGATGCTCCACTCATATACAATAACATGGAGAAACAAGCCTTAGCCTTGGTAAAAGCATTGAAAGACTTTAGAGTCTACATTTTACATTCTCACATCATTTCTTTTGTCCCACATATTGTTGTCAAGGACATTCTAAGTCAAGACCCTGATGGTAAAAGGGGAAAATGGATTGCTATTATTCTATAATATGACTTAGAAATCAGGCCCACCAAACTAATCAAAGGGCGGGGATTAGAAAAACTCATGGCTGAGACAAACTTCCAAGCTTTAGATATGAATATGGTAGATATTTTGGAAGAAACAGAAGAATTCACAGCTCCATACATTGAAGAAACTTTTGTGAATTCACCTTGGTATGCTGATATCATATATGTGCTGCTTTATTTGAATACCCCTCCTTCCCTGTCTAAAAATAAAGCTAGATTTTTTTAAACAGAAGGCTTTAAATTATTGCATATTAGATAGGGTTTTATATTGGAAGAATGTTGTTGGAATGTTGCTTAAATGTTTGCTTTAGATTGATGCTATAAAAATCATGCATGAGTTGCATGAGGGAGAATGTGGAGGACATATTTACTAGAAGACCACAGGAATAAAATCCTCAGATCTGGTTACTATTGGCCCACCCTTTTCCCAGATACTCAAAAACTGGTCATGTCCTGCCATAAGTGTAAAATTTTTGATGGCAAGAGAAAACTCCTTCCTTTACCCTTACATCCCATCAATGTTGAGGCTCCCTTTCAACAATGGGGCTTGGACTTCATTGGGGAAATCCACCCATCTTCATCAGCCCAGCATAAGTGGATCCTCACTGCCACTGATTATTTTACCAAGTGGATAGAAGCCATACCTTCTAGGAATGCTACTAACTCTGTCATTATCAAGTTCCTTGAAACCAACATACTATCCAGATTTGGTTGTCCTAGAAAAATTATCACAGACAATGTTGTTGCCTTCAAATCTAAAAGAATGGTTGACTTCTACTATAAATATCATATCACTTTGGGTCATTCCACTACCTATTATCCCCAAGGGAATGGATTAGATGAATCCTCCAACAAAATCCTTGTCAATATTATCAAAAAACTGTTGGAACAAAATCAGAAATCATGGCATAGTAAGCTTATTCATGCTTTATGGGCTGACAGATTAACCACCAAGAATTCAATAAATATGTCTCCCTATCAGTTGGTTTATGGCATAGATGCAATCTTCCCAACATGTTTAGGAGTTCCAATCATGAAGCTCCTCCAAGAAGTACAATCTGAAGAAAATGATATACAGAGAAGGATAAATCAGACCATTCATTTACAGCAGTCCAGAGAGGAAGTGTACAAGAGAACACAAATTTTCCAAGAAAGCATCAAGAAATTATTTGAAAAAGGGACTAAATCAAATGATTTCCAAGTTGGAAATATAGCTCTAAAGTGGGACTCCATAAGGGAAGAGAAAGGTAAACATGGTAAGTTTGAGAATCTATGGAAAGGGCCCTACATCATTCATTCAATAAAGGGCCATAATGCATTCTTTCTGCAAGAACTGAATGGAGAATACATATTTGGAGGTCGTGTCAATGGTAGGATGCTCAAGCACTACTTCTATCAAGAGTCCTAAGTTCAAAGTTTTTATTCATTGTACATAACCCAGTTGAAAAGAAAATCATGAGAAATACAAAAACAATGAAAGAAAATAAAAGGAAAAGAGGGCAGATTCAAAAGAGGTATGGTCCCATACCCAAAAAAGAGAATTTTCTGAAAGTGATCAAATCTAAATGCCGCTACCAATTCAAAATGAAATCTTGTTCAGTCATCTAGCCTAATCATGGCTGAACATGCTTTAAATTTATGTTGATAAGTTAGTAGAAACACTAATTGATAAGATCATTTCAAACTTGACTTATTCAGAGAAAGATAGATTAGGAGAATATGAAGATGTTGGTTTCACATGCTCAAAATAGAACCAAAGAGATAGATAAGGATGTCTTACAAAGACAAATCATGGCTTTATCTTTCTAATTTACTTTTATGCAAAAATAATGTTTGTGTGCAGATTGTTCAAAATGCCACAAACCATGGTTGATCAGACTGTCTAATCCTGATTTTGAACCATGCTTTAAATTTTCATGTCAATAGCTAGAGAATCAAGATTGCCAAACAGTTTAATCTTGGCAGTCAAGTAGTATAGGTAGAGAATAAAAGAGTTCAACTGTTTAATCTGGACTCTTGGAAGAAATAAGGATAGGATAGTTAGTTTATTTTAAGTTTTCACAAATAAAAATGTCAAATATTTTGCTAGTTCAAATGCACTCAAAGAAGATAAAATGCTATGACAAGTAGGAATGGGTAGGTAGAAATACTGTGTGAAAATGATTATATATTGCAGACTGTCAAAAAGTTATATTTTTCAGAGAAAGATCAGCAAGTAAAAAGAATAAATATGCCCAATGGATGAGGCACTGATCTGCTGAAATTCAGAATATTTCATAAGCTGAGGTTCTAGACACCTTGAAAGGATAGTTGCCCTCCCCAAGTGGAGCCACTGTTAGTCTTCCATAATTTTGATTTTATCCAAAGATGAATAAGTTGAAAATATTAGATTTCTATGCAGAAACATTGTGAGTTCTAGAAATCTCACTGCCTTCATCATCCTAAGTCTATGAGTTCACCAAAATCTTCATCTATGCCTTCCAAAAATATCACCCTTCTATATCAAAAGGAAGCTTATTTCAGACTATCCCCACCATTTTTACCTACATTTCATCCCCTCATCTTATCACTCCTACTCCTATTCTCTATCAATCTTTTTCCCTTTAAAAAGCCCATATTCCCTTCATTGATCCTTTATTTCCTCTAAAAACCCTTTAACCATTATAAAACCTTTTTACTTGGTTAAAACCCCTCTTTTAAAAATACCTATCGGAGTCCCTTAAAAGGCTAAAACCTTTTGTTTGGCATTTTTTCTGACCATTTCTAAAAATGGGAATTAAGCCCCTGTGGGCTTAACCCTCTACCCTTTTTCTTCATACGACCCGAGGCCCCGACCACCTGTTAACCCTCGGCCCCTTTTCCTTAAAGCCCAGGCTCCCTCTACTCCCATGTGACCTTACTTCTCCCCCTTCTCTCTTTACCCCTCCGCCCTTATTATTTTCATACCCCCAAAACTTATTAACTCCCAAAACCTTTAAAAATTCAAAGGTGGGCCCTTTTCTCCCCCACCCTGCCTTACCTTTCCTCCAGCCATCTCAGCCATAGATCTAAGCCCTGAGCACTAATCCAACGACGGTCGTGCCTCGTCACTCACCCCATTCACAAAACTTTCTCCCCACCCTCGGGCTCCACCCGCGCCATCGATCTCACTACTTGAGATCTGACGGCGCAGATCGCATATCGCGCACGTTTGATTGTCGAGGTTTAACACATATTTTCCACGCAAAAAAATTGGTTTTTCTCGGGACGTGTGGTGATCGACGAATGGAATCGCGTGCTCCCACCTCAAAACCACTAACCACCTTTTATTCGCGCGAAAACCACCCGGTTTCCTGCAAAACCATCATGCCTCCTTTCATGCCCATATTAAAAATTTCCATTATTTTCTCCTGGTTCTGCTTGTGGAACCCCTCCCCCGCACTCTCCATCTCCTCTATACATCGCTCTAACACCTCATGAACCACTCAAATGCAGTAAATCCATAAATGCGCAGGTTTTAAATTGATAGTTTGTTTTTTTGTGTAGGTGTAATGGTGGATAAAGGCTAGCAAGGTTCTCTGTAGTCCATAAGGGGCAAATTAAGTCCTGGATGAAGATCTGGGGTCTTAAATCAAATAATGAAGATCAGAGGATGCACCCAGGGTTTGATCAACGATGAATCATGATAATAAATCGACCATGAACCTCCAATGCCAAGAAGAAATGTGTCCCTGCACACAGTGAGCAAAAAACAATCTGAAGAAATGATGAAGAAATCAAGAACAGAGAATTAAATGCTTAATCAAAGATTAAGGATAAAAATACAGTTTAATGATGAAATAAAGGAAAGTTAGGCTAAAGACAGCCTCGAATACATCAAACAGGAGCTGTTATTCACTCAGAATATCTAACTGACTTCTTTGACCTACTTTTTGCCTACAAAGACAAACAAACAGTTATTAAAATAAAGAAAATATTTAAAACTATCAGGATAGTTATTGTAAAGATAATTTTAAGCCTTGAAAGTCAATCTTTTCTCCTATCTTTCTGTCATAAGTTAATACAGATTTATTGAAACAGAGAAGTAGTTGAACATCTTCCAACCTTATGCCTTGCATGGTTTTCAAGGTTAGGAATTCATTTACTCTATAGTTAATGACTCTCAAACCCTAGATAAGTTCCACCTCCTCATTTGCAGCATAAATACTGCGTTGGAACTCATTGTATTATTGGCATTTGGTGACTCTTTGGAGTAATAGTTCTGCTAAAGTTGAAGGAAATTGATGTTTTAGGACTTGTGGATGTCTTGACCTGTTTGTAGATGGAGAAAGCTCTGTCATTGGATCCCTGAGCTTGGCTATTGGTGAAGTACTCTAAATCTGTTATTGTTATTTCCTGTTCCATTATGTTTCACCATTTTCTTTTACAGTAGATTAAAATTTTAGGCTAAGAAATGTCTTTTGAAAGCACCTTAGTTATGTTTACTCTTCATTGTCTTAATGTTTTCTGCTGCTAAGATCTTCTAGAGAATTCTTAATTTCTCTCTAGAACTCTTATGCTTGTTTATTTCTTAAATAGTTCAATACAGTTGGTCTCAAGAATGATTTATGGTTTTCCCTGCTTACTTGTTGCCACTTAAAAATTGTTTCTGAAGTCTCCCTTTAAAGTACCATTGTTTAAAGTCTTCCAAAGAGGTTTTGTTCCAATCACACCCTTTGTACTTACTTAAATAATTGTTTTGAAGGTCTTTATAGCTATAATCTAAGATGTCTAGGAGTTCCCTCTTCTATGAATGCAGTTATGTGTGAATCTTGAATGTTTTCTTATCCTTGAAGGTGAAATCACTAGAAGTTAAATGAGTTACTCGCCTTCTATATTTCATTGGAGAAGTTTGTCTTGGAATTATTATTTGCTAAAGTGTGGTTTCTAGAATTTATGTTTAGCCCTGTCTATGGAATGCCTCTTTATGTTCAAATAATTTTTTAAGTCCCTTTGTTGAGAAGTACATATAATTAAGGATTCTTAATTGCCCTTAGTTCTACTTTTCATTCTAAACCATTGATGTCAATTTCATTTCACCTGAAATACCTTGTAGATCCACTGGTCAAGTTAGATTTGCCCTTTGATATCCCTGGCCCATTTACAAAATTGTTACAACTTCCACTTGACTCCATTGCCCAATGACTTAGATATTTCCCCTCTCTATCTATGCTGCCTAGATCATCATGTCCAACCAAACAATCAAACAAACTCATGCTTCATAACTAGCATAAAATCAACCCTTAAAAGCAAACAAGCTCACATCTTTGCAAACAATTGAGAGATCCCTCTCTGAGACTAGGAAGGCTAGGTCCTAGAGCTCTAAATACTAGTTTTGATGTTGCCTTGTCACTTGGTATGCCAATATGCCAAATCACAAGACCACAATATGTTCTTTCAGACTAAAAATTTTCAACAGATGTTTTTGAAGTAACAGTTTTTGGATCCACTGTTTTAGGATCAGCAGAAGGTTTTTTAGGATCTAAATTTGTTGCTTTTACAGAATTAGAAGCTTTAGCAACAGTATATTTTTGTGAATATTTTGCAGCTTGAGCAACTTCATCAGTAATATCAATAATTTCAGGGCCTAATGTTTTTTTAGGACTAGATATGTTTTGGAGAATTTGCAGAACCTTTGTTTTGAAAGCTTGAACTGTTTTATGATTCTGAGTTTGGGAAGATTTCTTGGTAGAAGACTCATTTTTTTTCTTGTTTATAAGGTTATATTGACTGTGTATTTCATTTATTGCATAATCATAACGTTGTTTATAATCAAAGGATTCACTAGAATCTAATTTGAGTTGTTGGAGTTCAAATAATTCATGATCTTCCTGAGTAAGGAAAATAGTATTATTGTCATCTATTTCCATTAGATTTATATCATCCTCATCATCATCATTATTCTGATAACTTTTAGCATAGTTCTCTTGGAATGGGGGGCCGTATTGTTTGGTCTGGGGTTGTTTCTTTTGCTTTTCTAGAATTTGTGTTTTTTCTAGAATTGGGATTTCTGATTTGTTGTTGGTTATCCCATTGAGGTCTTCTCTCTATATTATCTAGTATATCAATCACCCTTTCTAAGGTTTCAGCTATCACATCCATTTTTGTGTCCAAATTAGCATTTTCTTCTTAATGTTCACTCTTCTTTCATTTCTGAGTCTAGCTTTTCTAGCTAAAATGTTCACTTCTACACTAACTGCATCTGTTTGCATTTTTTCTAGGGTGCCTGCATCTCTTTCCCTTAATTGGTAAGCCATATATGTATCAAATCCATCAGGGAATTTGAGCAGAACTGAATAAGGAGTAGGTTTAATATTTGTAGGGATAGAATTATAGACACTATTATATCTGGTGCAGTAACCTTGGACTGACTTATTTGGAGTTCTTTTCAAATAATCAAATTCAGACAGTATTTAGAGGGGGTTCTTTTTCTTTTCCCATTTATTAAAAAATAATATATGAAACACAGCTAAATCAGTTACACTACCAGCAGCTAAATATTTAAACCACTTCTTAACTTCTCTAGTCAAAGTTTGTGTAAATAGCCTCATTTGAACATCTGAATCATCAATTTCATAAATTTCAAAGAAGTCTGTCATCTTAGTAATGTGTTTTTGAGCAGTATATTGAGTAGTGCCATCAAACAGTGGTATTTCATTCTAATAGTCTTGAGGTATGTCATGAAGTTGTTGTGGTAAAACTAGGGGAGCATATCTAGCAGCCATAGCTTGAAGCTTAGCTTGGCTAGGAGGTAAAGTAGAACTACTTGGAGCTGTACTGTAAATGATAGCAGGTGAACTAAAGATTATATTTGAAGTGCTGGGAAATGAAACAAGAATGTATATGGAACTACTAGGGAATGAGGATGATGTTTTTAAGAAATCAAAAGGTGAATTGATGGAGGATGAAGTGATTGGTGGAAATAATTATGTAGGTTGTAAAGGTAATCTAGGGATAGATGAATCTATAGATGAGCTGGTAATGGAATTTATAAATGATGTAATAGCATAAAGAGATGAATCTCTAGCTGGAATTATTGTAGTATGCAATTGAGAAACTGGAGGTTTATTTGCATATGTCAAAAATTGAGCTAATTCAATAGCTTCATCAATATCTTTAAGAATAGTAAGATTAAGTTGTTCAATTTTATTTTGATCTTGAACTTTCTGTGTTTTAAAATCTGATGTAATATATTTCTATTTTGTATTCAAAAATGAAATGAAAACAGGGTCTAAAACAATAGTTTTAAGATCACTTTCAGTTTTTCTTCTAAATAAAGAATGCTCAAATTTCAAATAAAAATCAATAACTTGCAGACTTAGTAACTCTTGTGGTAATGAATTGACTCTTTTCAATGATACTTCAGCTTCTAAATTTTCTAACTGTTTTTTCTTTTTACCAATTCGGTCTAGGTTATCTACTATAACTGCAGGCTTAGGATCCAGGTTAGACCTGGTATAATAGACTTTCCTAGAATCCAGAATTACTTTTTTCAATATACACAACTTATAAAAGCAATCTTAAAGTAAAAGGATGTATAAAAATATTTTCTTTAAGACTAGTTTTAAAACTGAGGATTGGTTAGGTCCCCAGTATGGTCGCCAGTATGTTATCACTCTAGTAATTCTTAAGTTGTGTGATTTTGGTTTTCAGTCAAAGAATATTAGAGGTAACCACAAACCCACTTCAAACTCTAGGATCTAGCCTTCCTAGGGTTCAGATAGGGCTCTCTCTTTAAAGTTTAACTTTGTTTTAATTTGTGAATATTAGGCTAGCTATGAAAGTGCAGTTTTGGTTTGATTTTGTTGGATTTGGTGGGAAAATCACTTGAAAGGATAGATAGTGGGAAATATATTTTTCCATTGGGCTATGGAGTCAAAATCAAGCTAACGGGACTAGGAACAAGGGCAAAAAAGGTCAAATTTCTTCAGGGGAAGATAGATAACCCATGGAGATCTTGGAAAGTTGTTTTTGTGAGGTGGTATGATCGGGATAAAGGGCACTTAAGAATCCTTAAATCCGGAAAATGGAATTAGTAGGAGAGGTCAAACGAATGAGGGAGAAATTAAGAATTACCTACACTGGAAATCAGAAGAAAACATATAAATGATAACTAGTTAAAAACAGGGTGCTATTAACATATGATGTATTAATACTCCTAGTTATACATTCATATTTAGCATAAACATAAATGGATGCATGTAGCAGAGAAAAGAAATAATGACAAGTGAAGAAAATACTTCACTCCAAATAGCTCATCATAGGGATGTTGAAGTATGATGCCAATTTGCTTTGATCCAGCCTGCTACTCGAAGTTTTGACACACAAAAGCTTAAAATTCCAAGAAGAAATGACTATAACAATCCCAGCAAATTTATTCCACACCATATACTTCTAAAGATGAAGTATTTATATATAATGTCTTACAAAATATCCTAGATGACTTCTAGGAATAATCTTAGGAAAATAAAATATCATTACAATAAAAATAGAGACAGTTGCTTAACAAATTAGCAAGCTGTCCTATTTGATCCATAAGAAATAGAAACAGTTTTGAGGGTAAAGTAGGTGGCTGCCTTGGTGTCCTCCTTGCTTGCCTTTAGATATTTTCTGAAATCTGACTTGCCTTGACTGATACTCTTTCTCGGATACTCTTCATTCCCTTATACTCTTTAACTGATACTCTTTATTCACTTAGTCAAAACTATTTCCTGCTATAAATAAAATCTGTTTTGACTGTCATTCTGAAAATTACCTTTTGTCTTCTTTTCTCTTGTTTGTCTTTTATCCTTCACAGTAAATCTGTGAGAGCTTGTCAATCCTCATTTTTAGGAATCTGGATATTCTTTAATTTCCTAAAATTTTCATCAGCTTCTATATATCTAGCAAATGTGGGTTTGATGACAAATAAGTGTTTAATCTCATATTGTAGGTAAAATAAATCTTCAAAAATTTTCAACAAAAATTTTCCTGTGGGAATGCCTTGACCTGTTGGCTTGTTTACATATTCCTTGGCATATTCTCTTATCTTCTTGTCATAATCATTTTGAGGCATCAATTTATCATTAATAACCATGATATCAAGAAGTCATTTTTGCCTCAAATTGGTGAATTTAACCATAAATCTAGTTATGGCAGTATTCATACCTTCACATTTTTCTTCAAGCTGCCTCATCAAATTTCTTTTTGTGGTGACTTTCTTGATTTCTAGGATAGTGGCAGTTCTATCTGTTATTTTGAGCTCTTCCAATTCCTGTCTATTCTTGCTGTTGAGGAAATTGATTAATCTTACAGCCTTTTCTGGTTTGTCAGCTAAATCAGTCTGAGTCTTTTGGGTTTCTACTTGGGCTGCCAATAATAACTCTCTCTGCTAAAAAATTACCTGAATTGAAGGTCATACATCATGGATGGCTTCAATTACATTATTCCATAGGTATTTTTTTATGTATGATATTTGATCTTTGAGAGTTAATTATTTTTGTAACTTCTTTACCTCTTCACTCAATCTGTTGGCATTTTGTTCATGTATTTTAGCATTTATTTGAGTTGATTTATTTGTTGTCTCAAGATTTTCAATCATCTTTGTCAATCTGTTAATTTCATTTGTCTTCAAATACATCTCTTCCATTGCTTTTACTATCTTACTGGCATCATATGTAGGTTGTATTGTTGTGGTAGATGATTCAGTGGCTGATGTAGTGGAAGAAGTTACTGGCACTATAGTAGCCAGTGGTTCTTTGGGTGCCAAATTTTCTCCTAAAGTTGAAGGCACTGTTGCAGTGATGACTGGGATGATTGTAGGAATCACTGTTTCTTTTATTGTCTCCTTTTCTTGGATAAGTTGGTCCATCTGTACTTCCATTTCCTTAATCTGAGCTATCAACTGAAGAATTAAAATCATCATTTCATCTTTTTCCTTCTGTTCCAATAAAACTTCCTTTGTCTGAGGATGCTCACTTTGAGGAAGTTTGAGTTGTTTCCTCAAGGTTTTTGTATCCTCATTTTTCTTTTTTACCAATGCTTCTGTTGCTTTTATGTTTGTAGGATCATATCCTACCTGCAATACTAATTATTCTAAGGCTTTTATCCTTAGATCCTTTGCATATAATGAAGCTTTATCCATCTTCATTTGATCTTGCATATTAGAGATGGTGTTTTGAAGCTTATGAGCACTCGTAGCTTTTGTTGTAACTGTGGAATATAACATCTCTGAGGTTTTCCTGTGAAACTCTATTTGATCTAATTCATGGATTTTGGCTGTAGCTACTTCTAGATCAACTTTCTTATAGTCAGCAACTGTCTTTGGCACTGATACTGTGTGATGTAATATTGAAATAATCAATTTTTTACTTGAGTAATCAAATTCTTATAGGAGTCTCTTTTGATTACCTAGTTTTTGTTTCAAAAACTGAGAGTAAACTTCAGTTTTGATTTACTCATTCTTCAACTTGATTTGCTTGTATATCTCCGTAATATCCAAATCCTTTTCCTCAGTTGAATGTGAGGAAGAACCCTCCATAATTTGTTTCCTTTCCATCATTTGTGTATCTTCATTATTCAGCTGTTCTTCATTCTGATTTGGCTCACTGATAACTAGAGTAGCTACATTTTTTTCTGGAAAATCAGTGTTGGTATTTAAGGGCTCTGTTTCTTCAACATCTATTGTCACTTTACCTTTACCTGTTCTATCTAATTTTGGCCTTTTGTTGTAAATAATTTTGAACTTTTTTTCTGTTGTAGTCTCTGCCACATATGCTCCTTCTTCCCTTATTATTTTGATGGAATTCTCTGGTTGATTTGCTGTCTCTAAGGTATGACTAGTATTACCTTTGCTTACTGCATCTATTAATGTGTTTTCAATCCATTCAAGATGATTGGAAAACTTTTCTATTTCTAGTTTAGCTTCATGTATAAAGTGTGTTAATTTTCATTTTACCCTTATTTTGCTCAAGATCCCTTGTGGATCATAGTTCCAAGGGAAAATCTCTTCAAATTTATATTCCAATAGTTGATTTGCAGCTTCCTTTTCTGCATCTATGTGATTACATATGAATGGCCCAATCCGATTTTTAAGTTTGAATTGGGTCTTCTTCTTAGCTGCCATGAAGTTGATTGAATCAGAATTTAGGATCTGCCTGATATATTCCAAGGCAAAGATCCTCATTGGATGATTTTTTGGTAACTTTTAAGGCAACAAGTTTGTCCCAAAAACTCTAATTTCAGTATATTTCTCATATAAATACCAATCACCAATTTTACTTTGCTCGAATAATTGCAATATTTTCTTCATTTCCTCACTTATTCTAGGCTGCTCTATTTTGGTCAACATGGTGGTCACTAGATGTAAAAACAACTCTGCAAACTCTGAATAACTAAAATATGTACCTTATTTTCTGACTATGGATGTCCAAAAGATAACATATAGAGGTTTTCCCTCTATGTCCAATTTTTTAAGAGTGATAGGAAAATTATCTAATTGGAAGTATAAGAACATGTGGAAAAGGTATGAAGTATATCTAAACACTCCCTCAAGTTGTAAATTGGTCAATTGATAGTGAATACTATCTACAATGAAACCAACATAATCAAAGATAACTGAAGGTGGTTGACCTGGAGAAAAGGTGGACAAAAATCCCAAGATAGACTCATCAGTGTGCTCATGAGTGAAATACCCAAGTATGAAGGAAAGCATGGAGATTACATACCTTGAACCTTCAGGGAATTTAGTAGTTGATTATGGAGGATTTAACTTGGGAATTTCAACATGCAGAGGCATAAAAGTCTGAAAAATCATAAACCTTTTAGGAAAATCTAAGCCAATGTATAGCTTAGTGAGGGCCTCAATAGACAAAGGGACTGCTTGGGGGTCTGGTTGAAGCTACAACATTTGGTTAATTGACTCTGTAGTGATGGTAAATAGGACTTCTTCATTGGCATTCACAATAGCTCTTTGTCCAGGAATATAATACTGGTGACATAATCTAATAATCTCTTGACAAGGGTGAGTCAAAGGGACTACATACTTGGGTAAATGGGATTCCCAAATATGTATATCTTCTTGATCATCTAAATACTTCTTAAAGCACCAGTTATAAATATCTAACAGATTGAATTCAACTATAGGATCAGCTATTTTGTAATCAATATCAACAAGGGGAATGTGTTCAATATCAACAACTGGGGGTTATTATGGATTGACAACAATTGCAGTATTTGGAGTCATGGCAGGAGTAGGTTTAGGATCTTTAGAACCTTCAGGCTTGTTGGCACTCTATTTTTTAGGCACTTGATCTACTTCTGCAAGTTTAAATAGTTTGTAGAGGAAATTTTACTATAGCTGAGGCTTAATTGGGCAAATTTGGAAAAATAGAGTCTCTTTTTAGGTTTTCTGCTCAATTAGGTTTATCAAAGAAGTTATGAGGCTTTAAAACTGGTCTAAAACATAAAACAAGGATTTTTTGAGTTTCTTGACTGAGAAATGGGGCTAAAAATCTGTTGAAAAAGGTTACAGAGGGTTCAGGGTACCTGAAAAGTTTTTCTGGCCTTTTAGAGCTTGAAATGGATCATTAAACTATGAAAATTTTGATAAATTTCCTTGAAATAGCGCATAGTAGACAAACAGGGTTTCTGGGAAAAAATTTCTAGAGTTTGGCGTGTTTTTGGGACTTGGGTAATTTAATTAATCAATTTCTTAACTTAAAATGTTTCTCTTTATTTAAAAATGGTTTTCCAACTTGATTGCAAGTTCAATTTTGAGAAAAATACATGGTATGATGCAGGTATCATCTTCTGAAGGGTTTTTTGAGGTTCTGGTTGAGTTTATGGCTACAGTTGCTTATCTGGAGCAAGGCGCGGCTTCTCAGCAATCTTCAGAAGTTTCAGGGAAAGATTTTGCAAGTTTCTGGCAAAAAAATGGCAGAAAAGGCTTTAACAGGGTTTCTTTACAGTCGGGGAGATGGCAATGTTGGAAATACTGAGAGGGGGGTGAATCAATATTTCTTTTAAATTGTTAATTTTACCAGTTAGATCACTTATATTTAGAACTCAAAATGAATAATGATGGAATAGATACTTTTATTAATTTCTTATTTATAATAAGTAAAGTACAATAATGATATAAGGCTCCAACCTGTATTGTGCCAAGCACCGACTTGGTCTTTCCAAGGCTCCAAACTTGTCAATTTGAGGCTCCAACCCTATCTTTGGTACAAACTCCAACCTGGTCTCTTGAGGACTCTTATCCTCTTGGGCTCCAACCCTATCTTACAAGGCACCAACCTTGTCTATATGAGACTCCAACCTCCTGCTTCATTTCATCAAGATATATTTGGTTATACTTCATGGCTCGAGAAGTCTTCTTCAATGAACCCTGACAATCTTCAGCTATCCCCTCACTTAGTCTCTGCATCACTTCATCAATGACAACCTTGTTCTTCACATGAAGGTGTCTCCATTGTTCTTCATGATACCAAATCAAAATCTCCAAGGTCAACTCATGATGACATCATGATCTCTAATAGGCTTCTAAATGACTCTCCAAGGTATTCTCAAGATCAGCTCCAACTGCTCTTCAAGATCTACAAGATTCTAAGATAAGCTTCTATTATTCTTCCAATTCCCTTCAATGGATTTTTAATGTCATCTCCAAGATACTCTCCAAGATGACTTCAAAATCCGCCTTAAGTTTGCTTCACACAAGCTCCAAGATTTGATCTGGAAAAACTTCAATATTTTCTCAGACTATCATCAAAGCCTTCTTCAAATTTTCATTACAAGAAGCACTAGAAAAGTCTTCAAAAACAACGCTCCAAATAGTTTCTCAAATTTAGCTCAAAAACCAAAAACTAGACTCTGCTATAGCTTCAAGAAGGCTCACAAAAATGATGATCACTACTGAAATATTATGCCCAAAATCACTGATATAATTTATTCCTCTAAACAGTTCCAAAGAAGTGAGCTCCACAAACCACTGTCTAAGGTATTAGGACTGCAATCCGAGTTCCATGAATCTGAGCTAACATATCTATAGTATAACTCAGCATCTCCAACTAGTGATCCGAGCTCTAAATTAGCTTCTACAGGTGGTTGTTTGAGTTGTTACAATTCCAATATGAGGTCTTTCACATGTAGTTGTTCCTAGCTTGCAGATCCGAGGTGGTTGTCACAGTTGCTTGTAATATTCCCAAATTTTCACATGATATTTGGAATATTAGAACCCTTGGTTTTCTTAATGAATTAAGCAAATAAAAAGGTGGAGGGACCTAAAATCCTCAATAAGAAAAATATCCAATTTATGTGTGTGAATGTGGATTAATTTAGACTAGATCTACAAAAAGAGGTAGTTGAGAAACTACTAATGCGAATGAGATTGGAGAGCATGTCTCATTTAATGAGAGAGATCATGGAGGGTTGATTCAGTCAACTAAGATCTTGAAGATGTCAAACAAAGGGTCATTGAGTGTTGATATTGCAACAAGATGATGAGCATAGTGAAAAGATTCGCCTTCACTAAGTGGGCCCGCAGGCTATTTTTGGCACAAGTCTATTTTTTGACTATGTCTATTTTTAGACATGTCGATCATATTCTATGAGTTGCAGGATGCTATTTGTGGATGGTTGGTAAAGTTGGAAAAATATATGGACTTCTATTTTTAGACATATTGGGCGGAATCTATTTTTATATTTCCAGTCAAAAAATAGATATGTCGAATATTATTAGCTCTTAATAATATTTGGACTATAAACATTATCTTATTCTCTTGGAGCACTTCAGTTAAGTGCACAGATGTGGCACAGGAGCTGACAGAAGGAATTACGCTATTCCTGAAGGTTAAGTGGAGCTATTGCATGGAGACTTCAGTTAGAACTCATGTGACAGAGTTTGGTGGAGTTATTGAGGTAGTTGGTGGAGTTGTGTTCAATTTAACTCAGTTAGACACAGTTGAGCTAGTTGTATCTAGTCTAACTGATTGATACACTAGTGAGAGTGGTGTGAATTAATTATTAATTAATTCACTAATTATTAACTCATTAATAAACTGAAGAATACATTAGTTAACTACAGTGCATGGATAGTTTCAGTGGAGACCAGTGGAGAGGTAGGTGAAAGAGCAGGTTGACTATCAGTTGTGACTATAGTGTTGCATGATTTGCAACACCCAGTGATTGGAGATGCCAATGAGGATTGCGTGAGCAAGGCTGGACCAATTCGAGTTCATTCAGAGCAAATATTCAGTAGGGATTGCGCAGGGCAGGCTAGCAGGTGGCGAAGATCGGTGCATGGATTTGCTAGATTGGGCTTGATTAGTGTGTAGCGATTGTATTGTACTGAGAGCTTGACATGATCAGCTTTGTATGAGGATTGTTACATGATCTCTATGACATATATTATATACAGATAGTTGGGGTTTTTAGCTTCAGGCTTTCCCGTTAAAACACTGTGTTCATATGTGTGAATTTTTATGGTTTCAATGTGTGCATGCAATTGATTTAATTTCCACAAGTAATGATCAATAGTAGAAGAGATTTTGTATTATGCATGAAGTCAAATAGTGTGTGATCAGGAGAATATTGGATGTATAATGCATTAGTTATATAATTTCTACATGGTATCAGAGCAATATTGATCATTGGAGCAATTGCAAAACATTGAAGCGGTTGAGTTTTGTGCTGGTGGAATTCGAATTTGCAGTAGTGTTTTCTTGGTGTCGAAGTTGAGATGTCTTTCAACGGATTGCGATTGGAGTATGCCCTTGAGGGCAGCTCGAATTATATTTCTTGGAAGGACAGGATGGAGGCAGTTCTGGAGGATAATGGGTTGAAGGAGTTCATAGATGCAGAAATTCCAAAACCTGATTCTAGCGATGCTGCCACACTTGACGCATGGAAAATAAGACAGCAAAATGTCGAAGGATTCTATTGGAAGGTGTGAAGGATCACATAGTGTCCATCCTTCATGGTAAAGCTTCTCTATTCTTGATGTGGAAAGCTTTGACAGACTTGTTCCAAAGCAAGAGCGACCAGAGGAAATTGGCACTCAAGGATAAGCTCAGGAAGATAAAACTGGAGAAAGGCGACAGTATAACGAAGTACCTCACGAAGTTTTTCCAGTGCAGGGATGAGCTGGAAAGTGTGGGGATTACCGTAGATGAAGAGGACTTGGTGAGATTGGCTCTCCTTGGGCTTCCGAAGAGTTGGCATTCCTATGAGGACTCTATCAATGCTCAGGAGAAACTACCGAGATGGGAACGACTTTGGTCGGATCTTGTGCAGGAGGAGATAAGGCGGAGTACCAGGGACGGATCTTCATTAAAGAATGAAGATGAAGAAAATTGCGCTTTGGCTGCCAAAGCAAGGAAGGGGAAGAGCGAGAAGAATGCTTCTCAATCCGGTGCGAAAGGCAAGAAGCAGGACATGTCCAAGGTGAAGTGCTTTCATTGTCACCAACATGAACATTAAGCCACTAATTTTCCACAGAAGAAGAAAAATAAGCAGGTTGCTAGATCTGCAGCTAGAGAGGCCTTAGCCTCGCAGTTTGAGCTAGATTTTTCGCTGATTGTATGCTTGGTCTCAAGTATGATGGGTTCAGTGTGGTTTCTTAACAATGGTGCGTCATTCCATATGACCGGAGACAAAGATTTGTTTACTGATCTGGATGAGAAGGATCTTGGAATGCACATCGAGATGGGCGATGATGGTAGATACAGTGCGATTGGTATCAGGACCATTTCCTTTAAGAGGGGGTCTGGAAAAACTTCCATCTTGAAGGATGTCATGCATGTTCCAGGATTGAAGAAGAATCTTATCTCTATGTTGATGTTGGAAGACAAGGGATATGATGTTGTCTTTAGCGAGGGAAAGGCTTTCCTGCGCAGTAAGGAAACTGGTGAAACCCGAAGGATAGGGGTTCGAGTTAAGAACCTTTATCAGTTGTAGGTAGATGGCTACGCAGCAATGGCAGGCAAGGCAGAAGGAGTGGTGAGCCGGGATGAGGGCGAGCTATGGCACAGGAGATTGGGCCATCTTCACCATGGTGCTTTGAAAATTTTGCAGCAGATTTCTACCAAGCTTCCCAAAGGTACACTTACGCAGTCAGATCAGTGCAAGGGATGTACTTTGGGAAAATTTCTGAAAGCCACCTTTCATGAGAAGTATAGTCACACCATGATGATCCTTGAGAGAATTCACACAGACGTGTGTGGACCTTTCTCAGTAGCTTCGATAGCAAAGCACAGGTATTATGTGATATTTATTGATGATTTTTCTCGTAAGTGCTGGATATTCTTCATGCAGAAGAAGAGAAAGACATACTCAAATTTCTGTGAGTTCAAGGCACTGGTTGAGAAAGAATCGGGGAAGGAGGTGAAGGCTCTTAGGAGCGATAATGGTGGTGAATTCATCTTTGGCGAATTCAAGGACTTTTGCAGCGCAGAAGGAATTCGAAGAGAGCTCATAGCGCCTAATAACCCACAGAAAAATGGGGTCGCTGAGCGAAATAACAAGACGATCGTGGGTGTTTCACAGGCGATGTTGCATGATCAGGGCCTTCCCATACACTTATGGGCTGAAGCATGTAATACTGCGGTTAATGTGCAAAACCGTTGTCCTCACAGAGTACTTGGCATGAGTACACCCGAGGAGGCATTTTCTGGTAAGAAGCCTGATATTTCTCATTTGAAGATTTTTGGCTCACTTGTTTACATTCATGTGACGAAGGATGCCAGGAAGAAGCTAGAGTCGACCGTAGAGGTTGGGATATTTTTGGGGTACACTGATACACCCCACAACTATCATGTGTATTTTCCAGACAGTCGGAAGACTGTTGTGAGACGGGATATCAAATTTCATGAGGAGAAAGCCATGAAGTGTTCGCTTGAGAGGGAGCCACACTTGCATGCAAATGAGGAGTTATTAGTTCCTAAGGATGAGCCTCAGGATGTGGATCAGCCACAAGAGGAGGTTCATGGAGTGGAAGAAACCACTCATGCAGCGCCAACCATCAGAGGGCAGAAGAGCACTACAGAAGCTGAGCGACTGAATCTTGAGGCAGAGAAGATTGTAGGAGCACCTACATCACAGCGCAGACAGAGACAGTCACCTGATAGATATACTAGATACATGTCTCTGATGAGCAAGTGTATTATGACAGAACCATTCTCTTTCGAGGAAGCTGTGGAGGACCCTACATGGGTAGATGCCATGGTGGAAGAGTATGATTCGATTGTCAGAAACAGTGCATGGGAGATTGTCCCAAGGCCGGAAGGGAAATCAGTGGTAGGTTCGAGATGGATCTACAAAGTGAAGCAAGCTGCTGACGGGAGCGTCGAGAAGTACTAGGAAATATTTGTTGCCCGAGGCTTCTCACAGATTGAGGGGATCGACTATGAGGAAACCTTTGCACCTGTCGCAAGGTATTCTTCCATACGGAGCATCCTAGCTCTCTCAGCGCAGATGGGGTGGCACATTCATCAGATGGATGTGAAGACTGTGTTCCTCAACGGAGTCATAAAGGAGGAGGTGTACATAGAGCAGCCCGAAGGTTTTGAGATCTTCAGCAGTGAGTCGCATGTATGCAGGCTCAAAATAGCACCGTATGGGTTGAAACAAGCACCTCATGCTTGGTACACACAGATAGATAGTTATTTCACCGGACTTGGTTTTACCAAGAGCGAGGCGGATCCCAACCTGTACCAGATAGTGGTTAAGGGTAAGTTGTTGATCATTTTACTTTATGTAGATGATTTGATACTGACCGGTGATGAACAGTTAATACTCTCATGCAAGGCTGATCTTACAAAGGAGTTTGAGATGAAGGACTTGGGCCTCCATTATTTCCTGGGATTGGAAATTTGGCAGCGTGATGATGGATTGTTTGTGTCTCAAGGCAAGTATGGCCGAGAGATACGGAGAAGTTCAACATGCATGGCTGCAAGCCTATCAACACTCCTCTTCCTGGTGGTTGGAGGAAAGAGGATGCTACATCGGCAGAGGTAGTGGATGCCACTGTTTACCAACAGTTGGTGGGGTCGCTTATGTATCTAGTCAATACACGACCTGACATATGCTACGTTGTTAACCAGCTTTCACAAGCTATGGTTAAGCCTACCAAGCTCTTTTGGAAGGCAGGCAAGCATGTATTGAGATATATCAGAGGCACATCGGGATATGGATTATGGTATAGACAGTCGAATGAGGTGAAGCTGTGTGGCTTCACGGATGCAGATTGGGAAAGGAGCCCAATGGATAGAAAGAGAACATTTGGAGGGATTTTCAGTATCGGATCGATAGCAATTTCTTGGTACAGCAGGAAGCAGAGATCAGTGGCACTCAGTTTAGTAGAGGCCGAGTATATGGCAGCGAGTTTGGCTACATGCGAGGCTATATGGATGAGGAAGATCCTGGTCGGGTTGTTCGGTTCACACTTAGATCCTACTATGATATATTGTGATAATCAGAGTTGCATCAAACTCTCGGTTAATCCAGTATTTCATGATAGATCTAAACACATTGACATCTGGTATCATCATATCAGAGATTGTGTGCAACGGAAGATCATGTTACTTTCATACATTCCCACGGAGGATCAGGATGCTGATATCTTGACGAAGGCGCTCACCAGGAGCAAATTCGAATACCACAGGGGCAGGATTGGGGTGGAAGATAATCCCTATCTTGTTGAGAGGGAGTGTTGAGATTGCAACAAGATGATGAGCTTAGTGAAAAGAGTCGCCTTCACTAAGTGGGCCTGCAGGCTATTTTTGGCGCAAGTCTATTTTTAGACTATATCTATTTTTAGACATGTCGATCATATTCTATGAGTTGCAGGATGCTATTTGTGGATGGTTGGTCAAGTTGGAAAAATAGATGGACTTCTATTTTTAGACATATTGGGCGGAATCTATTTTTAGATTGCCGGTCTAAAAATAGATATGTCAAATATTATTAGCTCTTAATAATATTTGGACTATAAACATTATCTTATTCTCTTGGAGCACTTCAGTTAAGTGCACAGATGTGGCACAGGAGCTGACAGAAGGAATTACGCTATTCCTGAGGGTTAAGTAGAGATATTGTATGGATACTTTAGTTAGAACTCATGTGACAGAGTTTGGTGGAGTTATTGAGACAGTTGATGGAGTTGTGTTCAGTTTAACTGAGTTAAACATAGTTGAGCTAGTTGTATCTAGTCTAACTGATTGATACACTAGTGAGAATGGTGTGAATTAATTATTAATTAATTCACTAATTATTAACTCATTAATCAACTGAAGAATACATCAATTAACTACAGTGCATGGACAGTTTCAGTGGAGACTAGTAAAGAGGTAGGTGAAAGAGCAAGTTGACTATCAGTTGTGACTATAGTGTTGCATGATTTGCAACACCCAGTGATCGGAGATACCAATGAGGATTGCGTGAGCAAGGCTGGACCAATTCGAGTTCATTCAGATCCATTCTTCAGCAGGGATTGCGCAGTAGAGGCAGGGTAGCAGGTGACGAAGATCGGTGCATGGATTTGCTAGATCGGGCCTGATTAGTGTGTAGCGATTGTATTGTACTGAGAGCTTGACATGATCAGATTTGAGAGCTTCGGGCTTTCCCGTTAAAACACTATGTTCATATGTGTGAATTTTTATGGTTTCAGTGTGTGCATGCAATTGATTTAATTTCTGCAAGTAATGATCAATGGTGGAATAGATTCTATATTGTGCATGAAGTCAAATAGTGTATGATCGGGAGAATCTTAGACATATAACATATCATTTATATGATTTTCTACATTTAGCATTAATGATCAAGTGGTGGAGGATCATGTGCAAATGAAGCACACATGATAGAAGAAGTGTACATTGCACCTAGACTGTTTGGTTGATTTGGTCAAATAGCGCAGTCCCACTTGGAGGATCATGTCCACATGAGACTGCGCAGATGAGATTAGGGCCAAGGCTTGGGATGGCTAAATCATTATAAAGGAGATGAAGGCAAAGGTGAAAGACATCTTGGATTATTTGATGTATGATATTTTAGATCTAGAATTGTCAAGTGACATTCCACTGCACCCTTGGGCTGTTTAGCAGAGATTGCAGGTGTTGTTTAGCATGGAGTGTTCCCGGGCGGGAATCCCTCCTCTTACTTTGAGTGATATCTAAGGAAGAGGTTTGTACTTCATTATACATCAGCCTTTAAGCGCCATTTCCTTTTTTTACTTTCTACAAAACATTCATATTCAGAAAACTGTATTTTTTTGAAGATCAGTTTGGAAGGTGGAAGTTGTATTCAATACTTCAGCTGGAGAACAAGGTGAGGATTATTCCCATCACTTGGGCTTATAGAGCAGAAATTATAGAGCCACATTGCAGATCTGGCATCAGGCCCAAAGTTATTGACCTTTTAGCAGCAGTATTCTCCACAAGAATAACGTTGTCCATATTTTAGATCTGAAAGGAGGAAGGAAGTTGCTAGTAGTTCAGCTAGCAATCCAGTGGAGGATCATTCCTCCACATTGCCATCAGTATTACCATCAACCTATATTTTATGGCAGCATATTTCAGTAGGAAGCAGGCCTCTGTTTCCCTCACAGTGCAGTTTTTGGAGGCAGTTGTGTTACAGCAGCTACAAACATCTTTTGGAGTATTGAGAAGCGAGATCTAGAGCTTCCAGCTCATAGATCTGAGGAAGGGATCATCCCTTCAAGCATAGATTTGATCTGAGCACACATTTCAGCCATATTTCCTTTAGATCTAGCTTCAGATCTTAATTTCCCATCAGATCAAGGTTCAAACCCTGGGGAGGTAATTTTTCCAAAGTTGAAGATCTAGAAAATCCTTTCTGGGTTATCTTGGGAATCCATCACATTGGCCGGATCTTGAATCTTTGCATCATCAGAGCTCCAATTTTTAGTAGATCTACATTTCTCTTTTCAGTCTGCAACCACATGTTTATTTTCTTTTGAAGGGACAGCGCAGTATTTGCTACAGAGCCTCAACAGTTATGTTGTACCTGCTTCACACATGTTTTCAGGGTGATCCTAGCTCATCAATTTGGCTAGATCTACCTATATCTTATACTGTTGTAACTGAATCATCTCCAATATAATAAAATGGCTCAGCTATTTCTGCATATTTTTATTTGTACTTAGATTTATTTTTTATCTAGCTGTAAGTTCTTATATTGTGTGAATTATTACTGCATTCTCCCTTTTGGGATATTAATACAATGGTATCAGAGCATGATCTTTGGCTCAGCTTGTGGACACTTCATCTTTTTACATTGAAAGAAGAACAGATAGATGAGATCTATCATGGAGGATACGAGATCTGTCACTCCTTTCTTTAGATCCATGCAAAATCTCTCCAAAGAGGTCTATCAAATGAAGGAGGAAGAACAAAGAGAAGATCCAAGAAGAAGATGTGATGAGTAAAGTACTTCCTATCAGCAGCAAAGAAGACCGGAGAATCCTTGATCTCCTCATAGATTCACTATGCTCACTTTCTTTGAAGAAGATGAGAGGTATAGAACTAAAGAAAGGAATGAACCTAAGACTCATGAGAATCTCAGTCTATATCTTGAAGAGTACAAAGCACAGTCTAGAGATTTCAAGGAGAAGCTAACTCTCCAACAATTCTTGCAGATTAAGGAAGAAAGAGGATCCTATAGCAGCAATAGAAGAAAGAGGCATAATAGATTCTATTTGCCTACATTTGATGGATCTTCCTCAAGCAATGTCAAAGCTTGGAGGAGGGAGTTAGATTCATTTTTCAAGCTACATCATGTGGTTGAAGAAGAGGTTGTTCAAATTGTAGCACTTCATCTCTTGGATGAAGCATAATATTGGTGGTTTGGGCACCTAGAGCATGCAAAGGTGACCAAGTATTCCGAACAAGTTGAGGAATAGGTTTGATGTGGAAAGGTCACTACTTTCACCACCTACTACAAAGGTACTTTTATCTAGAGAAGAGGCACTTGCATCTTTGCAAGGTAGTCTTGAGTTCTTGACATATGCAGTCCCATGCATATATCAGGGGATGCATGACTCGCATCGAAAATTTTAGGGGCTAATATTCACAGGTAGGCTAATTTTCAAATTTTTTTCCAAAAAAAAGATTCGCCAATTTTCATTTTTTTATAAAAGTGATTCGCCCAAATTTTACAATATAAAATTATTTTACCTTAAAAATCGCCAACGTTATATAGACACTATATATAATATCATTATAAATTTGAAGAATTTTACAAATACATCAATAAACATTTTTTATTTTTCATATTCGAGACTAGTGAGATTCGCAAATTTTTTAAACTTCAAAATAATTTTCCATCCTTAAAATTTTCCCTGTGCATGAGGAGGGAGATACCAATGCTGGTACACTTGAAGAAAAGAGACCATCACTCTCAGCAGTTGGAAACACTATTGTCCAGGTTGAAGGAACTCTTGTGTTCTGTCAAGAGGTTCCCACATATCAGTTGATCCAAGGTATGCATAACATTTCAGAACATATGGTTTTAAGATCAATGCATAACCAAGGGTTAGAAACAAATGTTGATTTGAAGCAAAGACAAATCACAGCGCAGAGGACCATTGATCTAATCAAGGAGGAGACTGAAAACTATCCCTGTTCATCATTGTTGAGCTGCATTCAACCCCTTGAGTTGAGATGTAGAGTTTCAGAAAATGGGATTAGCATTATCCTATGTACAATGGTTAATTATGAGATCAGTATTGTGCCTTAATTTGAGACAGTATGTGTATTACCCTGCAGATATACAGTGTTGTCACTTAGTAGCTGTGACAAAGAAAGGGATTCATCATTCTTGGGTCATTCTAGAGGTAGCTTCATTCATGAAGCAATGGAAGAAAAGATGATAAATGGTAGACATCTTGAAATGAGAAACCTTTTCTCCCTTCTAGACGACCCTTTCTCAATGAGCCTCTCACTTCTCAAAGAGAAACTTCTACTTGCATTAAATCCAAAACTTCTTTGGTTTTGGAGGGCCTTTGATGAAGATAGAATCTCATTAAGAGATCTCATTAGAGATGCATTTCAACATTTCATGAAATGCAAAAGTCTTCAACAGTTTTGGAAGGATGGCATTCTAAAAAGGGAGGATACCATGATTATGCAGTACCTCATTCATCATCCCCATGGGAGTGAATGGGTAAGGATGATAAGCAAGGGGTTTCGAAGCCACTTGTAGATTTGTACGGGCCAGCAGGCTTGGTTACGTTGGTTGCCCTTGGGAGATTTCTGTCACTCTCCAGAGGCACCTATTTTTCTGATCCATGCCTTGAAAAATATGTATGAAATGAAGAAGGAGGCACGGCTACGCTGGCTGCTCTTGGGTGAGTATGGATACTGTTGGGGTTCCTATGTTTTGGCCATTGAAAAAAACCAAAATATATGACAACATCAAACCACTTTGGGATTCAAGGATCTAGCCCTCCTGAATCCAGAGAGGGATATCTCTATGAATGAGTTTAAAGATGTGATCTTTAAAGCCTGAAATGTGATTTTAGGCTAGTTATGAAGAGCATGGGTTTTGTTTGTTTGCTTTTGGTTGGACAAAGACATGATGAAGGTGAGGGCAGTTCAAAATAAAGGGTGAAGATTTTTGCAAGTGAAGGAATGATTCGGCTGACAGAAAAGGCAAAGATAGTTTTAACCCATTGAGCTATGGAGTCCTAGGAGGATTTTAATTGAACAGCAAGTTTCAAGAAGGATCAATGGGGAAAGTCACTTATGTCAAAGGGTCTCTTAAGTTGATTTTATGGAATGAAACAGATAAGAAATAGAGAGAAAAACAAATGAAGAACAGTGAACAGCCTAAGATCAAGTAAGTACTTTCAAACTATCTTGCTTTGGCATGTACTTAAGGAAAAACATAAAAGTATTCTGAGATCAGGTAAGTGCTTTTAAACTAGCCTGTATTGAAGTACTTTCAGTTAGAAAACATTTAAAAACAGTTCGAACAGCTTAAGATCAGGTAAGTGCTTCTAAACTATCCTGCTTTCAGCATATTCTAGAGGAAAACACATATGATAATCACAAAGAGCAATCTAGATCAGGCAAGTGCTTTTAAACCAACCTGCTTTAATATACTCTAAAGGAAAACATAGAAAATACTCATTTTAAAGAGAAATCTAGATCAGGTAGGTGCTTTTAAACCAAACATCTTTAATATACTCTTCAAAGGGAACGTTCGAATGAAGAAAACATAGAAAATAAAGCTTTCAGTAAGAGTAGGGTATTGTTGAGAGTAAATCCCAGCTCTATGTTTGCTGCTCTTTATCAGAGAAAGTGGACAGAGTGAAAACATTAAAGAAAATAACAATTGACAGTGAGGAACACATCACCATTGACATAAATCAGGATCCCATAAATCAGCAGCTTGTATTTGATGTTTCAAACCAATTACAATCAGCAAGCCCGGTGGGTCTCTACAACTTCAAACTTCTCATATCAGCTTATGTATCTTCAAGTTGCACACAGGGCATCAGTAACTTCAAAAAACTATTACATGCAATCAGATGTCCAGAGACCAACCTTGCTCATCTTCTACAGAAGTATTTATAGAAGAATGAGGGGGTGGGAGGATTTCCCAGGGGTCAAGTATCATTAATTATGTAATCAATGCAATTCCTGGCCTTTGGGAACCAAGCAAGGCATAATGCGAGAATTTAATCATTTCTAATTCTCTTTCATAACTCTTTTTCTACCTTTCGAGGCCTAATGATCGAAAAATATCCACTTTTGGGTTGTTCTTAATCTTTAAAAATAGTTTTGCTGACAATTTAGAGATAAGATCTTTGATTTGCATTAATAGTTCAGCTGTCTCTAGGCAACACTGCTTGTTCTGGTAGTGATTAAAAACTTCTTTGATTCCTGTGAAACTGCAGGTGTCTATAGGAGTTGGAAAGAGTTCGATTGGCCTCTGCTTGTGGCGGTGGAGGCTTTCTCGGCTCGATAGATGTCTTCGTCTTCTCCTAAAACACCTTTAATTTACTTGAGATCTGTGTTTTAGGTCTTCAATCTTCTGTTCTGGTTCATTCTGTTTTCGATACTGCTACTCTCTGACTGTGCTTGATTAACTGTGTTTTTTGGTTCGCAGGGCTGTACAGGGATCGAATGGCATCAATGCCTCATGAATCATTGATAAAACGTGAATTTTAAACCTTGCGAATGATTTCTCTGGTGAATCGAAGGCGGGAGGATCGTCACCCTCAACCTGTGAATTTTCTTCAGCATGGCGAAAAAACCATTAAATTCTGCAAAAATACAAACAAATGTTATAAAATCCTGCATGTGTAGGTTTACTGCTTCAGAAGGCACGTGGAGGGAGCATGGTCATTGGATGGCATCATCCAACGGTCGAGATTGATCAGAGGAATTCAAATGGAAGGCGAAAGAAGAATTTAAATCTGAGCTATCGATCACGCAAAGATCGACGGTCGGGAGCGAGGGCGGAAAGTCAAAGCGAAGTAATCAAGGCGATGAATTGTGGGCCGTCAATCTACAGATCAGATCGATGGCGGAGATGCTTTAATGACCGCGCTGTATCCTGGTTAACTGTCGGGCTTCTTTGGCGAGCAATCACCATCTGATGAGCGGCCTCAAATCGGATGGCACACATCAATATCGTGCCCACTCCACATCCAAAATTTTATGTGTGATGAACAGCAGTTTTGTGAACAGTGGCGAGGCCACGCGTCAGCCGGTGTATGGAATCGATGAAAAATAAAAAAAACCACCCCGATCTCAAAAGTGGTGTGATGGATACCGCGTGGTTTTGCAACAGTGAGTGGATGGCGGGGACCACCGAGCGATGGATTGCGCGTTGTCGATCTGTGGATCAGATCGACGGTGGAGATTGACTGAAAAAATTGCACCGGCGGAAATTTTATAATATAAAAAACCGACAAATTTATATAGATGAAGGTTTAAAATATTAACTTACAATGCGGCTTGGTGCCCGACTGCGGGACCTTGGGTTATATGGAGAGTTATGTGACTAAGGTTTAAAGAGGAGGGGCTGATCGCCATCGAAAAACGCGATAAGAACTTAGAAGGCTAGTGCTCGGTTCTAGCACCAAGGCGTATGGAGCGAAAACAACTAAAGACTTAGCCCAAGGGGGCTTAAACCTTTACACCAAAACATGTATTTTCTTATGAAGTTTTCAATGTTTTCAAGGGTTTTGAGAGTTTCGACATAGTTTACAACGGAGTTTTAAACTATGCAAGGTGGATTTTTATGAAGGAGGAAATGGAACGAAGGAAAGATGAGGAATTTTATGTAGAAAGAGGAAGCGAAATGAAGGTTAGTTCTGAGATGGAAGGAAAAGGAAAATGGATTTTTTGCAGCAGTCTTTCTCTTTGAAATCAGCAGAATTTTCTGGGCTCTGAAATGGGAACAATAATGAAAAAATTTGAAACAGAGGAGATGATGTCTTCAAGAGGCTTCAAGAGATAACATTTGTGCATAAAAATTGTTTCTTGAAGGCTCCAACAATGTTTTGGCCACCTTTTGATAGGACAAATTTTATAGGTGACCAACAGTGGCTCCACTTGGGGATGGTGCCTTCCTCAAGGCATCAAGAACTTTAGACTTGCATTCTCTGGGAGGCTGACCTATGCCTCATCCATTGGTATGCCTTCTTTGCTGGGAAAATCTTCTTTTTTTCTGAAAACATATTAGCATCCAGGAAAACACAATGGAGCTTCATCAACCAGCTTTCTACCTACCCAATCTTACTGATCTAGCATTTATTTTTTTTATTTTTTTTTTTTAGAGTGCATTTGGATTGGAAAACTCTTTTGCAACATTTTATTCTTGTGAAAATAGGAAATATAATGTATTTCTACCCCTTATTTCTCCATGGACTCAGATTAAACAGTTGAGTCCATATGATTCTCTGCCTAATCTATTAATCTGTTGGGATTAAACTGTCCAACAGATTTTATTCACTAAATTCTACGACAGAAATTTAAAAACATTCAAGTCAAGATTAAGCTGATTGACTTGCTGTGATCTATGGCATAAAAACAAGTTGCACATAGACATTTATTTTGCAAAAAATTTAAAACAAAATAGAAGGCTTAAGATCTTAAAGTTTAAAGCACTTCCTTCATCCTTTTACAACTCTGTTTTGACTCTTGTTTGAGCTATTTCTTCCTTGTTCTCTGGTTCAGATTTTGAGCATGTTAGAACTAGATTTACATCTTTTTCGACTCAGAATGTAAAATAGATTTGAGTCATCTCTTGCTTGGAAACTTAGGTTCAGTTTTTGAGCTTGTTTGAACCTTTAATTTCTATCCTAATCTATCTACTGATAAGCCAAGATTAAACGGTTTGGCAAATAGAATTCACTATCCTATCAGTAGCAAATTTAAAACTAATTAGTCAAGATTAGGTTGTTTGACTAACTAGAAGTGTTTTTTTCAGGAGTGGCATTTAGGCTTGCACACTTTCAGCATTTATTTCTCTTTTTGGTATGGGGTTGTACCTTTATTGTTTTTTACAATCTACCTTCTTCTCTTTCTTTGATTGTTTTTGTATTTTTTCTTTTGTGAAACTAAACAAATCAATGGTATTTACAATGGAAATGAAATCTTTAAAGTTGAACTCAGCAGTAGTAATGCTTGAGCATCCTACCATTGACAGGACCCCCAAACAGATTTGTGCCATCTAACTCTTGCAGAAAAAAGGTGTTTGGACCAATGGTGGACTGAATCATGTAAGGACCTTGCCACAAACTATCAAATTTACCATGTTTACCCTTATCTTCTCTTTTGGAGTCCCACTTGAGTACCTTGTCTCCAATGTTGAAGTCACAAGCTTTTGTTCTCTTGTCAAACAACTTCTTTATATTCTCTAGCACCTTTTGAGCTCTATTGTAGACTTCTTCCCTTGTCTGCTGGAGATGTATAGTCTGATTGATCCTCCTTACCATACTGTCTTCTTCTGACTGTATTTCTTGGATCAATTTTATCACTAGTACACCCAGGCTGGTAGGAAACACTGCATCTAATCCATAAACAAGCTGGTAATGGGACATTCCAATGGACTTCTTTGTGGTCAATCTGTCTGCCCACAAGGCGTGCACCAACTTGTTATTCCATGATTTTTTATTTTCTTCAAGTAACTTCTTGATGATTATCACCAAACTTTTATTTGATGATTCTACTAGCCCAGTACCTTGAGGGTAGTAAGCAGTAGAATGACCAAGTGTAATCTGATACCTGTGACAAAAATCAATCATCTTTCTGGAACCAAAAGCAGTAGCATTATCAGTAATAATCTTCCTAGGATAGCCAAATCTAGATAGGATATGATCTTCAAGAAATTTTATAATGACAGAATCTATGGCATTCCTAGAAGGTATGGCCTCTATCCACTTTGTGAAGTAGTCAGGGCTGTGAGAATCCATTTGTGTTGGGCAGATGAAGCAGGATGGATTTCTCCTATGAAATCTAGGCCCCACTGTTGAAAAGGAGCTTCAACAGTGATAGGTTGTAATGGTAAAGGAAGGAGTTTTCTTTTGCCTTCAAAAATTTGGCATTTGTGACAGGCAATTATCATTTTATGGACATCTTGAAAGAGGGTGGGCCAGTAATAGCCAGCTCTAAGGATTTTATTGGCTGTGGTTTTCCAGTAGAGACGACCTCCACATTCTCCTTCATGGAACTCATGCTTGATCCTCTCTGCATCAACTTCAGGCAAACATTTAGGCAATAAACCATTAGTATTTTTCCAATATAAACCTTCATTTAAAATGTAATAGTTCCTAGCTTCAACTTTAAAAACCTTGCCTTTGTTTTTGATAAATCAGGAGGAGCATTAAGATTTGTAAGCACATACAAGATGTCTTTCACCACTATATTAGGCACATAGGCAATGATGTGGGAATGTAGAATATACACCCTAAAGTCCTTTAAGGCCTTTACCAAAGCATAGGCCTATTTTTCCATTATGTTATATTTCAAGGGTGCATCCCTTAAAGCCTTGCTGAAAAAATAAATAGGTTGTTCCTATCCCTCTGGATTTTTCTGCAACAGGACTACAGCCACAGTATGCTCTAAGGCAAAGGAAAAAATAAGGAAATCCTTTGAAAATTCAGGGCTAATCAGGACAGGTGCTAGGGTGAGTGCATGTTTTACCAATTCAAAGGATCTTTTGGCTTCTACAGTCCACTTCACTCCTACTTCTTTCTTGAGCATATTAGTCATGTTTTTAAGGAGCTCTGCTAAGTTGGGAATAAACCTCCTCAAGAAGTTAATCTTTCCAATAAATGACTGTAATTATTTTATGTTCCTTGGTTGGCTAATCTATAGTATTCCCTCAACTCTTTTTGGATCTATTTTAATCCCCTTTTCTGATATAATATGGCCGAGGAGTTTACCTTCTTGAAGGCCAAACACTGTCTTTTTGGGATTTAAAGATAATCCAAACCTTCTACACTTTTCTAGGACCTTTCTTAGATGTTTAAGGTGCTCTTCATCAGTTTTGGAATAAACTGTTATGTAATCAAGGTAAATTACAATGAAGTGCCCTATCTCCTCTAAAAATGCAATGTCCATGGCCCTTTGGAAAGTGGCCCCAGCATTCATTAATCCAAAAGGCATTTTCACATACATGAAAGTGCCCCAGGGAGTGGTGAAAGTTGTCTTGAGTTGGTCTTCTGGGAGTACTAAAACTTGGTTATACCTTGAAAAACCATCTAACAGAGAAATCCTCTTTGAACCAACTACCCTTTGTAGGATGTGTTCCATTTTGGGTAAAGGGTAATTGTCCTTTAGGGAAGCTCTGTTAAGGTTTTTGAAATCAATGCACAATCTGATTTCTCCTATCTTTTTCCTCATAGCTACAAGGTTAGAAAACCAATCTAAAAACCTCACAGGCAATATGATTCATGCCTCATACATTTTCTTGATTTCCTTTTCTACTAGAGGCAGTTGTATTGGATTAATTCGACGCAGTTTTTGCCTAAAGGGTTTTTAGTTTTCTTTCAATGGGATCTTGCGCTGGATGATTTCTATATCGTAGGCCTTTAAGTCTTCATAGCTCCAGGAAAACACATCAAAAAACTCTTTAAATAAGTCAATGTATTTCTTTTTCATGTCAAGTGGCAAGGACCTAGCTCATTTAATCATTTTAGGCTGATCCTCGGTGCCTATGTTACATTCCTTGACATCGGACTCTGTGTATTCTACAGTGGGTTTCTTTGTTGCGTCGTTAAAATCAAACAGGTCTTCTAAAGGTGCTAGCCCCATAGGTATGCTCTTTTCTTTTGATGGAAGTACCTCAATGTCTCTGTTTTCTGCATCCTCGTACTCTTCAGTATGAGTTCCAAGTTTTTTAGTTATCATGTTGATTTTTACGGAACCGGACAGTTCTTCTTCCTCAGGGGACTCTTTGTTCAGGCAATTCTCATCGGATTTAGAATCTGAATCAGATAATTCAAACTCGTTCCTGCCAAGCAGGAAATCCTCTATCTGCTTGTCGACCTCAAAGACCTGCCAATATTTCTCATTATCTGGCACAGCAGGTCTATATTTTGTTCGAATAATGATTTTTTTGCCACTAGGTGATTCCTGACATGAACTAGCAACGCAGGCCAGCCCGTTTGCAATTATGTTTTGACTCCTTGGGACAAACACGAGCCCATATTTTGTAAATGTGTTCAAGAAATCTATGGACCATAAGGGATTGTTTGTAGGGATCTTTTAGTGCAAGACCCGTTGAAGTTCATGCACCATAAGGGATTGTTTGTAGGGTTAACATCATTTTCATCCCTATTGCCTTGTTCATCATTATGTTCTATTCTGAGATCCGCAACATGTTGTGTTGGGTCTCATTCCTCAGAATTTTCATGGAGTTGAGCACGAGGGGTAGTCTGTTGTTTGCCATCTTGGCTTTGTTCACTCTGGTCTGTTGTTTCAGCACACTGTTCAACAGTTTCTTTCTCATTGTATTCTATATCTAGAACTGCCATCATTTCTAGATTAGGGGCCTCTAACTGGTTATCTGAGTCGCTATCTTCTGGCTCTGACTCCTTTGTGGATTCATTATTGTAAAGGATAAACGAATCTATGTCTATATGGACAGAGTAAATGGGGGAATTTTCAGGCTTTTCTGAGCTACTGACCATGAATCTCGTGTGTGCCTCTCTGTATAGTATTCTAAGCTGGCTAAAGACAGGTATAGTGGCATATGTCCCATCCATCTGTATTGTACCTTGCAGCTTGGCACCCCATGATCTTGACAACAACATGCCATACTTAGGAGGCACATCAGCCATCACAACATCCATAACCATGCACTTGGCTAGGATTTGAGTCAAACTCACACAAAGGTCTTTGATTAGGCCAAGGCACTTCACTCTGCTAGAATCAAAAGAATATAAATCCTTGTAAGGTCTAGTTATTTCTAATCCTAGCCTTTCCATTATTACCCTTGGCATAAGGTTGTGCGAGGCTCCAGAGTCATGCATAGCATTATGCAGGATTTTTTCATGAACATTTAAACTCACATAAAAGGGAGGAACAGGTCCCTCTTGAAATATACCTTCAATCTTAGGACCAAAAATGAGCTTTGGCTGGTCATTATTAAGATTGATTGTATCATTATTATCCTTAATATTTAAAGCCTTCAAAATTTGGGACCTATATACATGCTGGGAAGCTAACTTAGTAAGGGGAACAGAGATTCTGATCTTTGAAATTTCCTGTTCTAGGCTGAAAGGAATTTGGTTCTTTGAAGAACTTGTCTCAGCCTTACTAGCTGCCAGTCTGTCAGCAACATCAGCTTGTTGATTTGTTCTATTCATATTTGACATAGTGGTCTTAACAGGAGTACTAGCTGAAGTGGTAGTACTACTAATGTTCGCACTTTGTTTTTCATTGTTTTGAGTGCCTTTCTCTCTACCTTTATCAGAATTCACAGCCACTATTTTATCCTTTTGTTTGACAATTTTACGCTTGGTTGTAGTGCTGTTTTGTGAAGATTTGTCAGATGTTTTGGTGTTGGGATTTCGTTTACTGGTTTTTCTTCTAAGGTCATATTCTTTTTGAGACTCTATGATGACGTTTTCCATGTCTTGAAAATAACTTTCATCATCATCTCTGTTGTCATCATAAGGGGTATGAAGACCTTGTTTTCTATCATAATGAATCTCAAAGTCATCATTATCTACCCCCAGCATGTTGATATCATCTTCCTCTGTTATCTCATCTGTTTCCTCAACCTCACTTATATAGTTTTGATGAAAGGGAGGAGTGATTTGTTGATCATCTTCCCTAGGTCTATTTGGAGGTTGGTTCCTTCTAAAATTCTGATTCTGGTTCTGGTTTTTGTTTTGAGGAGCAGTTTGGTTTTGAATGGCTTGTGATCTCTCAAGGATGCTCATTTTCTTCATCATTTCCTCCATCATTCTCTCCATTTTTGAGTTGGAAGTAGAGGGTGTATATTCCTCTCTAAAGGACACTCTTTTTTCATTTTTCATTCTCGCTCTCTTCTCCGTCAAGTTTACTTCTACAGCAAGAGCACCTTTTTGCATTTCTTCAAGAGTTACAGGATCTCTCTCTCTCAACTGATAGGCCATCTCAGGGTCAAAACCTTCAGGAAATTTGTTTAAAGTTGAGCCTTGTGGAGGTTTTAGATTTGGGGAAAGTGCATTATATATACTATTAAATCTGGTACAATAAGCTTGTACACTTTCCCCCGTGTCTCTATGGAGGTTCTTGTAATCCGAAAGGACTTGGAGAGGGTTTTTCTTTACTTCCCATTTGTTTAAGAATGTTTGATGGAAGGCTTGGAGATCATTGATACTATGAGGGGTTAAGCCTTTAAACCATTTTCTGACTTCCCCTCCTAAGCTTTGAGAAAATAATCTAAGCTTGACAAAATCATCATCAATTTCATTTCGGTCAAAGTAGTCATTCATTTTATCCATATGTTGTGATGCAGTTGTAGCATTGCTAGCATCATATAATGGAATTTTGGACTGATAGTCCTGCGGAAGATTGACTAATGGTACAGGAAGGACTAAGGGAGCATACCATGCTGCCATGATATGTGGTGGAGGTGGATTTACAAGAGGTGGATTAATAGGAAGGAAAGTGGGCTGGAATGGAGTGGTTTGAATAGTGGATGTAGGGTGAGCAGAAGTGGATGGACCAGGAGTATATTGCTGATTTGATCTTGGATGAGAGACACCTAAGTTGTGAAGGAAATGTAAATCAGGAGGTGTTGCTTCTCTGCTACCAGGATATTCACTTGTTTCAGGAGATGAAAGTGAATACTCAGAATCTAACTGATCTAAATCATCAAGAGACCTAGTTCTAAAGGGATTCAATAAGTCAGCTTGTGATTGTGGTAGAGCTGAAATATTTTCAGGAACTAAATTAGCTCTTAAGGGTGATCCGAAAACAGTTGATAATTTAATCCTAGGAGACTTTCTGGGTTATCAACTGTCTCAGGTGGATCAGGGTCAGGATAGGCTCTAGTATGAGTCTTTCTAGAAGCCACTATGCTGTGTTTTTTAGACCTAACTAAACAAGAAAAGTGTTAACTGATATGACAATCTTTGAGCGGTTTAACGGATCCTTTGCTAAGAGAAATTTAATCCTATAGCCCTCTTACTAAGTTTGAATGGTTTTATAATGATTACGAGTCCTCCCAGTGGATTCTTAAGGTCTGCAGGGTTGTGGAGTCACCAAGTGGAAGTTTTTAGCTCTTTTGGAGGTAAAAGGCGTTATGGTCCACTACCATGTTTTATTGAATCTCAATGTGAACTATTTTTGGATTTTTTTTTAATTTTATTTTTATTTTTTTTCTAGTGGTTGTTAAGAATATGCTAACTCTGTTTCAAAACTTAGCTATGGTTATGAGACAAAGACAGTCTACTCTTATGGCTAAGCTATCTGATTTTTGAAGGTTAGATAAAGTCTTATGAGAATCCTAGGGTTTTCCTAGTTTGTCACTGACTCAAACAAGTTTCATCATGATTACCATTCTTTGGTAGTGCTTGAAAAGGCTACTTTCTATTCACAAGGTTTTATGAAGCGTTTAAGGAAACCTAAGGTGAAAATTCAATTGAGTTCTCTAGTGGAGTCACCATTATGTTGGGGTTCCTATGTTTTGGCCATAGAAAAAAACCAAAAGATAAGACAACATCAAACCACTTTAGGATTCAAGGATCTAGCCCTCCTGAATCCAGAGAGGGATCTCTCTATGAATGAGTTTAAAGATGTGATCTTTAAAGCCTGAAATGTGATTTTAGGCTAGTTATGAAGAGCATGGGTTTTGTTTGTTTGTTTTTGGTTGGACAAAGACATGATGAAGGTGAGGGCAGTTCAAAATAAAGGGTGAAGATGTCTGTAAGTGAAGGAATGATTCGGCTGATAGAAAAGGCAAAGATAGTTTTAACCCATTGGGCTATGGAGTCATAGGAGGATTTTAATTGAACAAAAAGTTGCAAGAAGCATCAATGGGGCAAGTCACTTATGTCAAAGGGTCTCTTAAGTTGATTTTATGGAATGAAACAGATAGGAAATAGAGAGAAAAACAAATGAAGAACAATGAACACCTAAGATCAAGTAAGTACTTTCAAACTATCCTGCTTCGGCATGTACTTAAGGAAAAACATAAAAGTATTCTGAGATCAGGTAAGTGCTTTTAAACTAGCTTGCATTGAAGTACTTTCAGTTAGAAAACATTTAAAAATAGTTCGAATAGCTTAAGATCAGGTAAGTGCTTCTAAACTATCCTGCTTTCAGCATATTCTAGAGGAAAACACATATGATAATCACAAAGAGCAATCTAGATCAGGCAAGTGCTTTTAAACCAACCTGCTTTAATATACTCTAAAGGAAAACATAGAAAATACTCATTTTAAAGAGCAATCTAGATCAGGCGGGTGCTTTTAAACCAACCTGCGTTAATATACTCTTCAAAGGGAACGTTTGAATGAAGAAAACATAGAAAATAAAGCTTTCAGTAATAGTAGGGTACTGTTGAGAGTAAATTCCAGCTCTATATTTGCTACTTTGTATCAGAGAAAGTGGAAAGAGTGAAAACATTAAAGAAAATAACAATTCACAGTGAGGAACACATCACCATTGACATAAATCAGGATCCCATAAATCGGCAGCTTGTATTTGATGTTTCAAACTAGTTACAATCAGCAAGCCCGGTGGGTCTCTACAACTTCAAACTTCTCATATCAGCTTGTGTATCTTCAAGTTGCACACAGGGCATCAGTAACTTCAAAAAACTATTACATGCAATCATATTTCCAGAGACCAACCTTGCTCATCTTCTACAGAAGTATTTATAAAAGAATGAGGGGGTGGGAGGATTTCCCAGGGGTCAAGTATCATTAATTATGTAATCAATGCAATTCCTGGCCTTTGGGAACCAGGCAAGGCATAATGCGGGAATGTATACACTTCTAATTCTCTTTCATAACTCTTTTTTTGCCTTTCGAGGCCTAATGATCGAAAAATATCCGCTTCTGGGCTGTTCTTAATCTTTAAAAATAGTTTTTCCGACAATTTAGAGATAAGATCTTTGATTTGCATTAATAGTTCAGCTGTCTCTAGGCAACACCGCTTGTTCTGGTAGTGATTAAAAACTTCTTTGATTCCTGTGAAACTGCAGGTGTCTATAGGATTTGGAAAGAGTTCGATTGGCCTCTGCTTGTGGCGGTGGAGGCTTTCTCGGCTCCACAAATGTCTTTGTCTTCTCCTAAAACACCTTTAATTTACTTGAGATCTGTGTTTTAGGTCTTCAATATCCTATTCTGGTTCGTTCTGTCTTCAATACTGCTACTCTCTGACTATGCTTGATTAACTATGTTTTTTGGTTCACAGGGTTGTACAGGGATCAAATGGCATCAATGCCTCATGAATCATTGATAAAACGTGAATTTTAAACCCTGCGAATGATTTCTCTGGTGAATCGAAGGCAGGAGGATCGTCACCCTCAGCCTGTGAATTTTCTTCAACATGGTGGAAAAACCATTAAATCCTACAAAAATACAAACAAATGTTATAAAATCTTGCATGTGTAGGTTTACTGCTTAGAAGGCACATGGAGGGAGCATGGCCGTTGGATGGCATCATCCAACGGTCGAGATTGATCAGAGGAATTCAAAGGGAAGGCGGAAGAAGAATTTAAATCTAAGCCATCGATCGCACAAAGATCGACGGTCGGGAGCAAGGGCGGAAAGTCAAAGCGAAGGAACCAGGGCGATGAATTGTGGGCCGTCGATCTGCAAATCAGATCGACGGCAGAGATGCTTTAATGACCGCGTCGTATCCTGGTTAACTGTCGGGCTTCTTTGGCGAGCGATCACCATCTGATGAGCAGCCTCAGATCGGACGGCGCACATCAATATTGTGCCCACTCCACGTCCAAACTTTAATGCACGATGAACGGCAGTTTTGTGAACAGTGGCGAGGCCACGCGTCAGCCGGTGTATGGAATCGCTGAAAAATAAAAAAAAACCGCCCCGCTCTCAAAAGCAGTGCGATGGATACCGCATGGTTTTGCAATGGTGAGTGGATGGCGGGGACCACCGGGCGATGGAATGCGCGTCGTCGATCTGTGGATCAGATCGACAGTGGAGATTGACTGAAAAAAAATGCACCGACGGAAAGTTTATAATATAAAAAACCGACAAATTTATATAGATGAAGGTTTAAAATATTAACTTACAATGCAGCTTGGCGCCCGACTGCAGGGCCTTGGGTTATATGGAGAGTCATGTGACCGGGGGTTAAAGAGGAGGGGCTAATCGCAATTAGGCAATGCGATAAGCACTTAGAAGGCTAGCGCTTGGTTCCACCAAGGCGTATGGAGCGAAAACAACTAAAGACTTAGCCCAATGGGGCTTAAAACTTTACACCAAAATATGTATTTTCTTATGAATTTTTCAATGTTTTTCAAGGGTTTTGAGAGTTTCGACATAGTTTACAAAGGAGTTTTAAAATATGAAAGCTGGAGTTTTATGAAGGAGGAAATGGAACAAAGGAAAGATGAGGAATTTTATGCAGAAAGAGGAAGAAAAATGAAGGTTACTTCTGAGATGGAGGGAAAAGGAAAATGGATTTTTTGCAGCAGCCTTTCTCTTTGAAATCAGCAGAATTTTCTGGGCTCTGAAATGGGAACAGTAATGAAAAAATTTGAAACATAGGAGATGATGTCTTTAAGAGACTTCAAGAGATAACATTTGTGCATAAAAACTGTTTCTTGAAGGCTCCAACAATGTTTTGGCCACCTTTTGATAGAACAAATTTTATAGGTGGCCAATGATACCACCCACAGTTCATCATCAATCATGCCTTGTTTTTCAATGATAAATTGCAGCAAGGGAAGACATGTTCATTTTGGTTTCACTTGAGAGAGTTTGGCCACCACATGACACCTCCTATGTCTATGTGTTTTGTATTGAGTATAATTTGGCATAATGATCTCATGATGTGCATTGATGATGTTTATTTATATGGGGATGATGTGACATATCATATGTCCATTAGTATGATTTTGTTTCATGATGCACATGAGGAGGAGAGAAAGCAGCAAGATCTCTTGTTTCTTGGATTTCCTTTGGGGGAGTTTGGCTTGTCCATCTTACATGGAGGAGATGGAGGATGGCAGCAAAGGGCCTTACTCCGGTGGTTATTGTTAGGAGAATATGGTTTGACATCTTTGTCTACCCATATTACTTCTTCCCTTATTCTTTTGTATAACCTTGGAATGATGGAGTTTGGGTCCAACAAGGCCAATAGGGCTAAGTATGGGAGCATATCAATGCTCAATCTAGTTCATGAAACATGGGATGAAGGAGTGTATTGTATGATGAAGCTTTTCCTTTATGGAAAGAGCTACTTTATCTTATGTCTCTCATGTATTGTTGATAATGTTGGACATCATATGGTTGTCACTTGGTACTT
Source organism: Pinus albicaulis (assembly GCA_034641835.2). Taxonomy (NCBI): domain Eukaryota; kingdom Viridiplantae; phylum Streptophyta; class Pinopsida; order Pinales; family Pinaceae; genus Pinus; species Pinus albicaulis. The sequence continues at coordinate 1,531,944,944 of CM076582.1, forward strand.
CATGATGGAAGGAGGACATCTAACCAAACAATTGGAGGTCATTCTTTATGTTTTTGAAAGACAAATTTGGAACCAAACATACATAACCTATTGCAGCAATTGGAGGAAGCCTTCCTTATGTGGATTCCATATGGAGGGGAATAGATGGCCTTGCATCTACTTTTGGAGTTTCTTGAGGACAAGCAACATTTTTCCGAGGGGGGGGGGGACTGTAATATTCCCAAATTTTCACATTACATTTGGAATATTAAAGTCCTTGATTTTCTTAACGAATTAAGTAAATAAAAGGGTGGAGGGACCCACAATCCTCAATAAGAATAAATATTCACTTTGTGTGTGTGAATGTGGATTAATTTAGACTAGATTTGCAAAAAGAGGTAGTTGAGCAACTACTAATGTGAATGATATTGGAGATCATGTCTCATTTAATGAGAGAGATCATGGAGGGTTGATTTAGTAAACTAAGATCTTGAAGATGTCAAACAAAGGTTCATTGAGCATTAATGATCAAGTGGTGGAGGATCGTGTGCAAATGAAGCACACATGATGGAGGAGGTGTACATTGCACCTAGACTGTTTGGTTGATTTGGTCAAACAACACAGTCTCACTTGGATGATCTTGTCCACATGAGACAACGCAGTTGAGATTAGGGCCAAGGCTTGGGATGGCTCAATCATTATAAAGGAGATGAAGGAAAAGGTGAAAGGCATATTGGATTATTTTGATGTATGATCTTTTAGATATGGAATTTTCAAGTGACATTCCACTGCATTCTTGGGTTGTTTAGCAGAGATTGCAGGTGTTGTTTAGCACATGGTGTTCCCGGGTGGGAATCCCTCCTATTTCTTTGAGTGATATCTAAGGAAGAGGTTTGTACTTCATTATAAATCAGGCTTTAAGCGCCATTTCATTTCTCTACTTTTGGCAGAACATTCATATTCAGAAATCTGCAGATTTCTGACGATCAATTTGGGAGGTGGAGGTTGTCTTCAATACTTCAGTTTGATAAAAAGGTGAGGGATTTTTCCCATCACTTGGGCTTATAGATCAACACCCCCAGAGCCACATTGCAGATTTAGAATCAGGCCAAAATTTATTGACCTCCTAGCAGTAGTATTATCCTCAAGAATAACGCTGTCCATATTGTAGATCTGAAAGGAGGAAGGAAGTTGCTAGTATTTTAGCTAGAAATCTTGTGAGGGATCATCCCCTCACATTGCCATCAGCCTCACCATCAGCCTGGAGTTTATTGCAACATATTTCAGTAGCCAGAAGGCCTCTCTTTCCCTCACACAGCTTTATGAGGCAGTTAAAGCACAAGTACGCAAACATCTTTTGAGGGATTGAGAAGCTTAGATCTGAGATTCCAATCACAGATCCGAGGAAGGGATCACCCTTCATAGATTTGATTTGAGCACACATTTTAGCCATTTTCAGATCTAGCTTCGTATTATCTAGCTTCGTATATGTATTTCTTTATGTATTTCCCAAGAGATCAAGGATAAACCTCTGGGAGGTGATTTTCCAAAGGCAGATCTCGAAAAATCCCTTTCTCGGGTTATCTTGGGAATCCACCACACATCGATGGATCTTGAATCTTGGCATCATCAAAGCTCTAGTTTTGAGTATATATTCATTTCTATTTTCAGCCTACAACCACATGATTATATTCTGCTGAAGAGACAATGCAGTATTTGTTGCAGAGCCTCAACAGTTACGTTATACATGCTTTATACATGTTTTATGGGTGATCCTAGTTGATCTACTTGGCTAGATCTACCTATATCTTGTACTGTTGTAACTGAATAATCTCCAATATAATAAAATGGCTCCACTCTTTCTGCATATTCTGATTTGTACTTAGATTTATTTTTTATCTTGTTGTAAGTTCTTATATTGTGTGAAGTATTACTGCATTCTCCCTTTTGGGATATTATAGTAGTAATGAGTATGATCTTTATCACCAGGAAACTTCATCTTTTTACATTGAAAGAAGAACATATAGATGAGATATATCATGGAGGATGTGATATCTATCACTCCTTTCTTTAGATCCATGCAAGATCTCTCTAAGGAGGTCAATCAAATGAAGGAGGAAGAACAGAGAGAAGATCCAAGAAGAAGATCTGATGAGGAAATCACTTCCTATCAACAGCAAGGAAGACCGGAGAATCCTAGATCTCCTCATAGATCCACTATGCCCACTTTCTTTGGAGAAGGTGAGAGGTATAGAAGTGAAGAAAGGCATAAACCTGAGGCTCATGAGACTCTCAGTCTATATCTTGAAGAGTACAAAGCACAATCTATAGCTTTCAAGGAGAAGGCTAACACTCCAACAATTTTTCCAGATTAGAGAAGAAAGAAGATCCTATAGCATAAATAGAAGGAAGAGGCATAATAGATTCTATTTGCCTACATTTGATGGATCTTCCTCAAGCAATGTCAAAGCTTGGAGGAGGGATTTAGATTCATTTTTCAAGCTACATCCTGTGGCTGAAGAAGAGGTTGTTCAAATTGCAGCACTTCATCTCTTAGATGAAGCAGAAGATTGGTGGTTTGGGCACCTATAGCATGCAAAGGTGACCAAGTATTCAGATTTATTTCATAATTTGAGGAAGAGGTTTGATGTGGAGGGGTCACTACTTTCACCACCTGCTGCAAAAGTACTTGTATCTAGAGAAGAGGCACTTGCATCTTTGCAAGATAGTCTTGAGCTCTTGACATATGGAGTCCCATGCATGGATCAGGAGATACATGAGGAGGAGAAGGAAGATATTAGCGCTGGTACACTTGAAGAAAAGAGACCATCACTCTTACTAGCACTTGAAGACATTGTTGTCCTGTTTAGAGGAAATCTTATGTTCTGTCAAGAGGTTCCCACATATCAGTTGATCCAAGGTATGCATAAAATTTCAGCACATATGGTTTCTAGATCAATGCATAACCAAGGATTAGAACAAGATGTTGATTTGAAGCAGAAACATATCACAGCGCAGAGGACCCTTGATCTGATCAAGGAGGAGACTAAAAACTATCCATGTTCATCATTGTTGAGATACATTCAACCCTTTGAGTTGAGATGTAGAGTTTCAGAAAATGGGATTAGCATCACCTTATGCACAATGGCTAATTATGAGATCAGTATTGTGCCTTAGTTTGAGACAGCATATGTATTATCCTACAGATCTACAACGTTGTCACTTAGTAGCTGTGACAAAGAAAGGGCTTCATCATTCTTGGAACACTCTGGAGGTAGCTTCATTCATGAAGCAATGGAAGCAAAGATGAAAAATGGTAGACATCATGAAATGAGAAATCTTTTCTCCTTTCTAGATGACCCTTTCTCAATGAGCCTCTCGCTGCTCAAAGAGAAACTTCTACTTGCATTAAATCCAAAACTTCTTTAGTTTTGGAGGGCCTTTGATGGAGAGATAATCTCATTAAGATATCTCATTAGAGATACATTTCAACATTTCATGAAATGCAAAGCTCTTCTACAATTTGGGAAGGATGGCATTCTACAAAGGGAGGATGCCATGATTATGCAGTACCTCATTCATCATCCCCATGGGAGTGAATGGGTAAGGATGATAAGCAAGGGGTTGCAGCACCACTTGCAGATTTGTATGGGCCAGCATGCTTGGTTACGTTGGTTTCCATTGGGAGATTTTTTTCACTCTCCAAAGGCACCTATTTTTCTGATCCATGCCTTGAAAAACATGTATGAAATTAAGAAAGAGGCATGGTTGCGCTGGCTGCTTTTGGGTGAGTATGGATACCACCCAATAGCTCATTATTTTCTGAATCATGCCTTGTCTTTCAATGATAAATTGCAGCAAGGGAAGGCATGTTCATTTTGGTTTCACTTGAGAGAGCTTGTCCACCACATGACATCTCCTATGTCTATGTGTTTTGTATTGTTTAAAATTTGGCATAATGATCTCATGATGTGCATTGATGATGTTTCTTTTTATTGGGCTGATGTGAAATCTCTTATGTCCATTAGTATTCTTATACTTCATGATGCACATGAGGAGGAAAGGAAGTAGCAAGATCTCTTGTTTCTTTGGTTGCTTATGGGGGAGTTTGGCTTAGTCATCTTACATGGAGGAGATGGAGGATGGCAGCAAAGGGCATTACTCCAATGGTTGTTGTTAGGAGAATATGGTTTGACATCTTTGTCTACCCATATTGCTTCTTCCCTTCTTCTTTTGCATAACTTTGAAATGATGGAGTTTGGATCCAATAAGGCCAACAGGGCTAAGTATGAGAGCATATCAATGCTCAATCTAGTTCATGAAACATGGGATGAAGGAATGTATTGTATGATGAAGCTTTTCCCTTGTGGAAAGAGCTATTTTATTTTATGTTTCTCATGTATTGTTGATGATGTTGGACATCACATGGTTGTCACTTGGTACTTCATGATGGGAGGAGGACATCTAACTAAACAGTTGGAGGTCATTCCTTATGCTTTTAAGAGACAACTTTGGAACCAAATATACATAACCTATTGCAGAAAATGGAGGAAGCCTTCCTTATGTGGATGCCATATGGAGGGGAATAGATGGCCTTGCATCTACTTTTGGAGTTGCTTGAGGACAAGAAAAAATTTTCCAGGGGGGACTGTAATATTCCCAAATTTTCAAATCACATTTGGAATATTAGAGTCCTTGATTTTCTTAATGAATTAAGTAAATAAAAGGGTGCAGGGACCCACAATCCTCAATAAGAATAAATATTCTCTTTTTGTGTGTGAATGTGGATTAATTTAGTCTAGATCTGCAAAAAGAGGTAGTTGAGCAACTACTAATGTGAATGAGATTGGAGATCATGTCTCATTTAATGAGAGAGATCATGGAGGGTTGATTCAGTCAACTAAGATCTTGAAGATGTCAAACAAAGGGTCATTGAGCATTAATGATCAAGTGGTGGAGGAATGAAGCACACATGATGGAGGAGGTGTACATTGCACCTAGACTGTTTGGTTGATTTGGTCAAACAGTGCAGTCCCACTTGGAGGATCTTGTCCACATGAGATTGTGAAGTTGAGATTAGGGCCAAGGCTTGGGATGGCTCAATCATTATAAAGGAGATGAAGCCAATGGTGAAAGATATCTTGGATTATTTGATGTATGATATTTTAGATTTGGAATTTTCAAGTGACATTCCACTGCATTCTTGGGTTGTTTAGCAGAGATTGTAGGTGTTGTTTAGCACATGGTGCTCTCAGGTAGGAATCCCTCTTCTTTCTTTGAGTGATCTCTAAGGAAGAGGTTTGTACTTCATTATACATTAGGCTTTAAGTGCCATTTCCTTTTTCTACTTTCTGCAGAACATTCATATTCAGAAAACAGCAGTTTTCTGAAGATCAGTTTGGAAGGTGGAAGTTGTCTTCAGTACTTCAGCTGGAGAACCAGGTGAGGGATTATTACCATCACTTGGGCTTATAGATTAGCACTCCCAGAGACACATTTCAAATTTGTCATTAGGCCAAAAGTTATTGACCTCCTAGAAGCAATATTCTCCACAAGAATAATGCTATCCATATTGCAGATCTGAAAGGAGGAAGGAAGTTGCTAGTACTTCAGCTAGAAATCCAGTGGAGGATCATTAATCCACATTGCCATCATTCTTACCATCAGCCTGGAGTTTATTTCAGCATATTTCAGTAGGAAGAAGGCCTCTCTTTCCCTCACAATGCAGTTTTTGGAGGCAGTTGTGTTGCAACAGCTGCAATCATCTTTTGGAGGATTGAGAAGCCTAGATCTAGAGCATCTAGCTCATAGATCTAAGGAAGGGATCAACCCTTCAAGCATAGATCTGATCTGAGCACACATTTCAGCCATCTATTCTTTAGATCCAACTTTAGATCTGTATTTCCCAGCAGATCAAGGATCAAACCTTGGGGAGGTGATTTTTTCCAAAGTTGCAGATCTGGAAAATCCTTTCTGGGTTACCTTGGGAATCCATCACATTGGCCAGATCTTGAATCTTGGCATCATCATAGCTCCAGTTTTGAGTAGCTATGCATTTCTCATTTCAGCCTGCAACTCCATGTTTGTATTTTTCTCAAGAGATAGCACAGTATTTGCTGCAGAGCCTCAACAGTTACGCTATACCTGCTTCAGACATGCTTTCAAGGTGACCCTAGCTCATCTATTTGGCTAGATCTACCTATATCTTTTACTGTTGTAACTAAATCATCTCCAATATAATAAAATGGCTTAGCTCTTTCTGCATATTCTGATTTCACTTGTATATCTGCTCTCAATCCTTTTGCTGCTTTGGGACATTACGCGTATCGTACACGATCTTTGGCTTAGCTTGTGGACAATTCATCTTTTTGCTACTGAAAGAAGAACATATAGATGAGATCTACTATGGAGGATGTGAGATCTGTCACTCCTTTCTTCAGATCCATGCAAGATCTCTCCAAGGAGGTCAATAAAATGAAGGAGGAAGAACAGAGAGAAGATCCAATAAGTAGATCTGATGAGGAAAGAACTTCTTATCAGCAGCAAAGAAGACCGGAGAATCCTAGATCTCATCATAGATCCACTATGCCCACTTTCTTTGAAGAAGGTGAGAGGTATAGAAGTGAAGAAAGGCATGAACCTGAGACTCATGAGACTCTCAGTCTATATCTTAAAGAGTACAAGGCACAGTCTAGAGCTTTCAAGGAGAAGCTAACTCTCCAACAATTCTTCCAGATTAGAGAAGAAATAGGATCATATAGCAGCAATAGAAGGAAGAGGCATAATAGATTCTATTTTCCTACATTTGAGGGATATTCCTCAAGAAATGTCAAGGCTTGGAGGAGGGAGTTAGATTCATTTTTCAAGCTACATCCTATGGCTGAAGAGGAGGCTATTCAAATTGTAGCACTTCATCTCTTGGATGAAGTAGAAGATTGGTGGTTTGGGCACCTAGAGCATGCAAAGGTGACCAAGTATTCAGATTTATTTCACAAGTTGAGGAAGAATTTTGACATGGAAAGGTCACTAATTTCACTCACCCAAGTGTGTTATACTTATTCCAGAAGAGGGCATCAAAACACGGTGTAAGTTAGTCTTGAGCTCTTGACATATGGAGTCCCATGCATGGATCAGGAGGTGCATGAGGAGGAGGAGGAAGATACCAGTGCTAGTACACTTGAAGAAAAGAGGCCACCATTCTTACTAGCAGTTGGAGCCACTATTGTTCCGATTGAAGGAACTCTTGTGTTCTGTCAAGAGGTTCCCATATATCAGTTGATCCAAGGTATGCATAAAATTTCAGCACATATTGTTTCAAGATCAATGCATAACCAAGGGTTAGAGAAAAGTGATGATTTGAAGCAGAGACATATCACAGCACATAGGAACCTTGATCTAATCGAGGAGGAGACTGAAAACTATCTCTGTTCATCATTGTTGAGCTACATTCAACCCCTTGAGTTGAGATCTAGAGTTTCAGAAAATTGGATTAGCATTATCCTATGTACAATGGTTGATTATGATATTAGTATTGTGCCTTACTTTGAGACATCATATGTATTACCCTGCAGATATACAGTGTTGTCACTTAGTAGTTGTGACAAAGAAAGGGCTTCATCATTCTTGGAGCATTCTGGAAGTAGCTTCACTCATGAAGCAATGGAAGCAAAGATGATAAATGGTAGACATCTTGAAATGAGAAACCTTTTCTCCTTTCTAGATGACCCTTTCTCAATGAGCCTCTCACTGCTCAAAGAGAAACTTCTACTTGCATTAAATCCAAAAATTATTTGGTTTTGGAGGGCCTTTGATGGAGAGAGAATCTCATTAAGAGATCTCATTAGAGATGCATTTCAACATTTCATGAAATGCAAAAGTATTCAATAGTTTGGGAAGGATGGCATTCTATAAAGGGAGGATGCCATGATTATGCAGTCCCTCATTCATCATCCCCATGGGAGTGAATGGGTAAAGATGATAAGCAAGGGGTTGCAAAGACACTTGCAGATTTGTATGGGCCAACATGCTTGGCTATGTTGGTTGCCATTGGGAGAATTCTGTCACTCTCCAAAGGCACCTATTTTTCTGATCCATGCCTTGAAAAACACATATGAAATGAAGAAGGAGGCATGGTTGCACTGGCTGCTCTTGGGTGAGTATGGATACCACCCAATAGCTCATCATTTTCTGAATCATGCCTTGTTTTTCAATGATAAATTGCAGCAAGGGAAGGCATGTTCATTTTAGTTTCACTTGAGAGAGTTTGGCCACCACATGACATCTCCTATGTCTATGTGTCTTGTAATGTGTAAAACTTGGCATAATGATCGCATGATGTGCATTGATGATGTTTCTTTGTATGGCATCTCACGTGTCCATTAGTATGCTTTTGTTTCATGATGCACATGAGGAGGAGAGAAAGTAGCAAGATCTCTTGTTTCTTGGATTGCTTTTGGGGGAGTTTGGCTTGTCCATCTTACATGGAGGAGATGGAGGATGGTAGCAAAGGGCCTTACTCCAATGCTTATTGTTAGGAGAATATGGTTTGACATATTTTTCTACCCATATTAATTCTTCCCTTCTTCTTTTACATAACCTTGGGATGATGGAGTTTGGGTCCAAAAAGGCCAACAAGGCTAAGTATGAGAGCATCTCAATGCTCAATCTAATCCATGAAACAGGATGAATATATGTATTGTGCGATGGAGCTTTTCCTTTATGAAGAGAACCACCTTATTGTATGCACCTCATGTATTGATGATGATGTTGGAAATCATATGGTTGTCAGTTGGTACTTCATGATGGAAGGAGGAAATCTAACTAAATAGTTGGAGGTCATTCTTTATGTTTTTAAAAGACAACTTTGGAACAAACATACATAAACTATTGCAGAAAATGGAGGAAGCCTTCCTTATGTGGATGCCATATGGAGGGGAATAGATGACCTTGCATCTAATTTTGGAGTTGCTTGAGGACAAGCAACATTTTTCTGGGGGGGGGGACTGTAATATTCCCAAATTTTCACATTACATTTGGAATATTAGAGTCCTTGATTTTCTTGATGAATTAAGTAAAGAAAAGGGTGGAGGGACCCACAATCCTCAATAAGAATAAATATCCATTTTTTGTGTGTGAATGTGGATTAATCTACACTAAATCTGCAAAAGAGGTAGTTAAGAAACTACTAATGTGAATGAAATTGGAGATCATGTCTCATTTAATGAGAGAGATCATGGATGGTTGATTTAGTCAACTAAGATCTTGAAGATGTCAAACAAAGGGTCATTAAGCATTAATGATCAATTGGTGGAGGATCATGTGCAAATGAAGCACACATGATGGAGGAGGTGTACACAAAAAAAAAAAAAAAAAAAAAAAAAAAAATCTAGACTCGTTTGGTTGATTTGGCCGTGCTACGATTCCACTTGAAGATCATGTCCACATGAGACTCACCTTGAGATTAGGGCCAAGGCTTGAGGGGGCTCAATCATTATAAAGGAGATGAAGGCAAAGGTGAAAGGAATCTTGGATTATTTGATGTATGATCTTTTAGATCTGGAATTTTCAAGTGACATTCCACTGCATTCTTGGGCTATTTAGCAGAGATTGCAGGTGTTGTTTAGCACAGGGTGTTCTCGGGCGGGAATCCAACCTCTTTATTTGAGTGATATATAAGGAAGAGGATTGTACTTCATTATACATCAGGATTTAAGTGCCATTTCCTTTTTCTACTTTCTGAAGAACATTCATATTCAGAAAACTGCAGTTTTCTGAAGATCAGTTTGAAAGGTGGAAGATGTCTTCAGTACTTCAGCTGGAGAACAAGGTGAGGGATTATTCCCATCACTTCGGTTTATAGATCAGCACTCCCAGAGCCACATTGTAGATCTGGCATCAGGCCAAAATTTATTGACGTCTTAGCAGTAGTATTCTCCACAAGAATAAGGCTGTCCATATTGCAGATCTGAAAGGAGGAAGGAAGTTGCTAGTACTTCAGCTAGCAATCCATTGGAGGATCATTCCTCCACATTTCCATCAGTCTTACCATCAGCCTGGGGTTTATTGCAGCATATTTTAGCAGACATAAGGCCTCTCTTTCCCTCACAGCATATTTTTTGGAGGCAGTTGTGTTGCAGCAGCTGCAATCATCTTTTGGAGGATTGAGAAGCTAGATCTAGAGCTTCCAACTCATAGATCTGAGGAAGGGATCAACCCTTCAAGCATAGATCTGATCTGAGCACACATTTCAGCCATATTTTCTTCAGATCTAGTTTCAGATCTATATTTCCCAGTAGATCAAGGATCAAACCTCGGGGAGGTGATTTTTCCAAAGTTGCAGATCTGGAAAATACTTTCTGGGTTATCTTGGGAATCCATCACATTGGCTGGATCTTGAATCTTGGCATTATCATAGCTCCAATTTTGATTAGATCTGCGTTTCTCTTTTCAGCCTGTAACTCCATGTTTATGCTCGCTAAAAGAGACAACGCAAACATTTTGCGGCAGAGCCTCAATAGTTACGGAAGTAACTGCCTACACATGTTTTCAGATCCTAGCTCATCTTTTTGGCTAGATCTACCTATATCTTGTACTTGTGTAATTGATTCATCTCCAATACAATAAAATGGCTCAGCTCTTTCTACATATTCTGATTTGTACTTATATTTATTTTTTATCTTGTTGTAAGTTCTTATATTGTGTAAAGTATTACTACATTCTCCCTTTTGGGGATATTACATTATAGCCTCTCCACAAGTCTGCCTCTCACAAGACTTTGTCACAGGTTTTGCTGCAATGAAGATTGACCTAGATCTGAGCTTGAGGCAAATAAAGCAGATCTGACTTATGTATATTTAGCTTTGAGTGACAGCCCAACACAAAAATTAGCCCAAACATTAAACTTTTATGTCCTCTCGACCTCCTGTAATTTTTGTGCCTCCTAACTATGTTCTTCGCCGAAAATTGTTGATCAAATGAAGTGTTTTAGACGTCTATATATATTGGTTTTGGAGTTATATGAATAGACACGTCGGTTGGGTGAAGGAGTATGAGCATACACAAGTCGGCTCAAGTCGGCTAGGCAAAAATATATATATTTTTCAACTTAAAAATTCAATTTCTCACAAACTATTGGGAGTTTGAGGGCAAGTAAGGGCTCGTTAGAAAGAGGAAAAAATCCTCTTTAAGATGGTGTAGGATTCATTTGGAAAGGATGCCTCCAAGCTGTCCAAAATTATTTTTCTTTGTGACGGCTTCTGAAATCTTTAGTGCAGAAGATGATTAGGACAGTATGGCTTCTTTGTTTGGCTTCTCCATTGTTTGTCTTCTCGATTGTTTGGCTTCTTCATCATCATAGGAATATGTAGGACATCCATGTCATCATGGTAATGTCCAGCAATGAGTGCATCATTCATGTCATCACATAATGGTGCAGTGATATGTTATAGTGAGGCATTATTAGGAGAACTCCAAAATAGTCTTCCAACCCTCAAATGATCTCCAACCATGATCATCATATGTCATCATCAAGTGTCAAAGTGTATGACATCATCACATAACATCAAGGGTTAAGTTATAGATCATCAAGTGCATGCAACATTAGATCAAGGACTTCTTAGGGCTTCTTTCATTAGTGGTTTGACTTCTTCGTGATTTGACATCTTCATTGATGGCATGACATCATCATCTTGAACCAGACATCTCAATAATATTGACATCTCAGTTAATGCCATATTGACATCAATGACAACCTTGACCAACTTGCAATGCAGTGAGTTTAAACACGCAAATAAATGGATAAATGCCTTATCAAAGGTTTTATTAAAACATTGCAGTTGCATTGAATGCAAGTCTTATCAGGAGGGTCGTTTCGGAATTTCAAATGGATAGGACACCAATGGTTATCGCGCATGTTTCTGGTGGTAAGCAGTTTTAAACTAAACCCACATGATCCAATGGTCGAAGGGCACGTGGAGGAGAGAGGAATGGGCAAAACCACCCATTTCGTGCGGCTTTGGCATTTGGGTGGTCTTGCATCTTTTCTATGTGATATCGACTTCGGACATTTAGATCTGATATTTGGATGCAAACGGTCGAGATCGTTTCGGGAGCTGCTTTGAAATGAGATGGTGGGACCAGGCTTTTTATTATATAAGCGGATGGGTAAAAATACTTTTTAAACCTTTATGATATATCTGACGGGTAAAGATTTAATTTATACATAGAAGAAAGAGCTTTAACTTTTATAAAAGTGTTTTGAATAAAGGTTAAGCCTTAAGGCTTTATATAATATGGCGGGGGAAGAAATATAATGCATTCAAAACAAAAATGTTTTTAATGAAACATATCCGAGGCCGGTTGTAGTTTATTATATAGTTTTTAAATCTTTTCAATAGTTTAAAGACCATAGGGGCGGGGTATTTGAATAACGATAGTTTTTAGACCAAAGGGCTTATAGTTTGGGATTTTTTATTTGGGCACATGGGGATAATAGAATTTGGTCTTAAACATTAAAATAGTGGGTTTTTGGGGTATTTTAAATATAAGGGAATTAATAAATATGGGAGGGTACTTCTTAGGGATTTAATAAAAATATGTTAAAAGTTAATATGAAAGGGTAGTAAAATGTAGTATAAACACATTTTATCTCCAAGTAAAGTGTATATGATAGACAAAGAAAAGGAGTATTGTCTTTTTTAATATTTCACTTTAACTTAGAACAAATTGTATTTTGGGGGTTTTATGAATGCTTTTGAAGGGATGAAGTTAATCATTTTAGGGTTACAATTTTACTAAGTAAGAATGTGTCTTTACTTAGGAAAAAGGGGTTTTAATGTATGAATGAACGGTTAATGATGATAAATCTGGGTTTAACATAAGAACTCAATATTTTTAACTAATCAGTCATCGAGCCTTGGGTCTGGTCCCAACAAAAGTCAGAGAAATGCTCTGAACCTATTTGACTGATAGCTTAGAATATTGAATACTCATAGGGGAGGGGAAATTAGTGATTCTGCCTGATGATGTTTTATTTACATGATTGCTCCACTGCTTTATACCTACCCAACTGTATTTCTAACATTTTTTTTCATTTTGCAGGTGCATTTAGACTTGCAACCTTAAAACATTTTCTTTCAAAACATAAAACTATCTAAATCTACCTTATTTCATCCAAGGGCTCAGATTAGACTGTTGAGCTCCTCATTATTCTCTACCTATCTACTAATTTGTCAAGTTTAAACTGTTTGACAAATCTTTATTCTCTATCTAAAACTTGAAATTGAAAGCATAAAAAGTTAAGATTAAACTATTTAACTAATCATGGATTATGGCATTTATTGACACTCTGCACATAATCATTATTCTTGCAGTAAAAATAAAAAGTAGTGGCATTTGGATTTTCTCACTTTCAGATCTTATTTCTTTTATTTTGGGGTTTATATTTTTCTAAGTCCTTTGATCTTTCTTTTAGGATTTTTTACCCTTTTTTTATTTTTATTATTTTTCATTTTTTCAAAATATGGGAAAACAACTTGCAGAAAGCAAGGTATGTACATATTTACAAGACTATCAAATTCAATTCAAAATTTATGAACCCTATTATTATAGGACCCTGACAGTGGCTCCAAATGGTGATGACATTTCCTGGTGAAATATCAAGAACTTTGAGACTAGTATCCTTTTGAAATTTGATTGTGGTGACCCTGTAAATGTATTTTGATATCTGCAAATTTTTCATCTTATGATATTCACCTTTCAAAGCTTAGGGCATTCTCTTCGGGCTTCAACTTCGTTAGGGAAACATCCAATCCAATCTAAAATTTGCAATGTATATGTACAATGATCAGAGTGAATAAAAACTAACTGTTTGTTAACTCATGAGAGTAGTAGTGCTTCAGCATTCTGCCATTTACTGTTTCTCCTTGCAGATCTGTTCCATCCATTTATTTCAAAAAGAAAGCATTATTACCTCTATATCCATAAATCACATAAGGTCACTTCCATATAAAATCAAATTTTTCATGTTTTCCTTTGTCTTCTCTTCTGGAATCCAAATTTAACACTTTATCTCCTATGTAGAAATCATCCTCTTTAGTCTTTTTATCAAAAAAATTCTTGATTTTATCTTGAATGACTTGAGATTTGATATAAACTTCTTCCCTTGTTTGTTGCAAGTGAATAGTTTGATTGATTCTTCTTTGACTGTCATTTATTTCCACTTGTAACTCTTGGATAATCTTCATCACTAGTACACCTAGGGAGGATGTAAAAATAGCATCCATTCCATAGACAAGTTGGTAAGGGGAAGTACTAATAGATTTTTTAATGGTAATTCTATCTGCCCATAAGGCATTGACTAACTTCTTATTCCAAATCTTTTTATTGCCTTCAAGTAACTTTTTGATGATATTTACAAGGCTCTTGTTTGAGGATTTAGCTAGGTCATTACCTTGGGGGTAATATGCAGTGGAATGACCTAAAGTAATATGGTATTTGTGGCAAAAGTCAATCATTTTCTTGGATTTGAATGTTGCTGCATTGTCAGTAATTATCTTTTCGGAGCATCCAAATCTTGAAATAATGTTTTTTTCTAGGAAGGAAATAATGGCAGTATATGTGGCTTGTCTAGAGGGTATGGCTTCAAACCACTTAGTAAAATAATTAGTGGCTGTCAAAATCCACTTATGTTGGCCTGAAGAAGGAGGGTGAATTTCACCAATGAAATCTAAACCCCATTGTTGAAATGGCATTTTAGTCGAAATAGGCTTTAAAGGGAGGGGTAATAATTTCTTCTTACCCTAAAAAATTTGACATTTATGACATGAAGTTACATACTTTTTGACATCAACAAACAAGGTAGACCAATAAAAACTAGCTCTCAGTATCTTATCTACTGTATTTTTCCAATATAAGTGTCCTCCACAGTCACGTGCATGAAATTCTTCAAGTATATTATTAGCTTCTTCCTTTAGTAAACAATTTAATAAAATCCCACTATGATCTCTCCAAAAAATTACATTATCTAGAATGCAAAATCTTACTTCTTTAAGTTTTATGAATCTAGCTTTAGTTCTTGAAAATCCAGGAGGAGATTGTAAGTTTTGGAGTACAAATATGATATATGTATACCAAGGTGATTTTTAAAAGGCTTCACTGATCGATGGAGTCGCCATCTCTTCCTGATTATCTACTTGAGCAATAAAATTTATGTCTAGGGCATTGCAGTTAGATTCATCCATAAGTCTGGCTAATCCTTGACCTTTAATGAGTTTTGTGGGTTTTATCTCTATGTAATATTCTAAGATAGTGGAAATCCACTTACCTCTTATTCCATCAGGACCATCCTGAGTAAGAGTGTCTTTTACTACAGAATTTGGGACATAGGCAATGATATGAGAGTAGAGAATATAAACTCTGAAGTCTTTAATGGCCTTAACCAAAGCTAGGGCTTGCTTTTCTATAATGTTTTACTTCAAAGGGGCATCTCTAAGGGTCTTAATGATAAAAGCTATGGGTTGTTCAAATCCTTGGTCATTTTTCTGCAATAAAACTGCAGCAATGGTGTGTTCTGAAGCAAATGAAAAAATTATGAAATATTTCTTAAAGTCAGGACTTATTAGGACTAGAGTTTTGGTTAAGGCTTATTTTATAGAGTCAAATGATTTTTTAGCCTCAATATTCCATATAAGAACTGAATATTTTTTTAGCATGTTATTTAGTTCTCTAATTATCTCAGTTAAATTAGATATGAATCTTCTTAAGAAATTAATCTTACCTAGAAAGGCTTGTAATTCTTTGATGTTTCTTGGTGGACTGATGTTCAGAATTGCTTCTATCTTAGCAGGATCTATTCTAATTCCTTCTTTTGAAATTATGTGTCCAAGTAAATTACCTTCTTCTAGTCCAAATAGACTTTTCTTAGGATTTAGAGAGATGCCACATTTCTTGCACTTGATAAAAACTTGTCTCAAATGATCCAAGTGTTCATTATCATTTGGAAAACACAGTAATGTCATCTAAGTAAATTACTAAGAACTCATGTATTTCCTTTTCAAAAGCTATGTCCATAGCCCTTTGAAAGATTTCTCCTACATTCATTAGGCCAAAAGGCATTTTTACATACATAAAAGTGCCCCAAGGAGTAGTAAATGTTGTTTTAGCTTGATCTTCTTTTTGGAATAAGATCTGGTTGTATTCTGAAAGACCATCTAAAAGAGACATCCTAGAAGAACCAACTACCCTTTGTAATATATGATCCATTTTAGGTAAAGGGTAATTATCCTTAAAGGATGCCTTGTTTAGATTCCTAAATTCAAGACATAATCTTATCTCTCATGTTTTCTTCCTGGTTGGAACTAGGTTTGAAACCCAATCAGAATATCTTATTGGTGCAATGATCTGTGCATCATACATTCTTTTCACTTCTTTTTCTATCAAAGGTAATAAAACAGGGTTAATTATTCTCAGCTTTTGTTTAAATGGCTTGTGATCTACTTTTATTGAAATTTTATGTTGGATTATGCTGGTATCATAGGATTTGAGATCCTCATAATTCCAGGAAAAGACATCTTGATATTATTTTAAAAGAGTAATGTATTTTTCCTTCTCTTGTTGAGGTAAAATTTTAGAAAGTTTGATTTTTTTGGGTTTTAACTCTGTTCTAATGTTGCATTCTTCTATATCAGATCTAACTGCCTCCATTTTATGTTTTCTAGCTACATCATTTTAGTCAAAAATATCTTCTAAGGGAGTTAAACCTTTAGGTAAGAAATTATCCTTAAGATTCAATATGTATGATTCATCTTCAATAATTTCTTCAATCTCTACTTTCCCTAAGCTATCTATATCATCTTGACTAAATCTAGTTGGTTTATCAAACTTTATTCTATTTACATCTAAGTTATTTAAATCTATTTCACAATCCAAATCATGATTTATAGTACAATCTGTATCTACATTACAATTCTGAAATTTTCCTTCATTGTTCATAAAGTTGTAAATATGTTCATCCTGAGAAAAAAATTTCCAATACTTGAGATTATCTGGAACTATTGGCCTATGCTTGACTTCAGCAGTATATCTGTGATTAGGTTGGAATGGTAAATTGCATGTACTAGCAAAAGTTGCAAGACAATGAGCTTATATATTTTGTTTTCTAGGTATAGAAGCAAATTTACATTCCAATAAATCATCAATTAAATCTATGACAGTGTCTCGATATCTGCTTAGTCTAGGATTGTAAACATAATAAACTCCATTTACTTGTTTTATGATCAACTCTGAATCTCCCATGATTAAAATTCTTTTACCTCCTGAGTTCCTAATGAATTGGAGTCTTAAGATGAGGGCTTCATTCTTGGCCATATTATTTGTACATTTAAAATTGAGCCTGAAAGTATGGCCTTCTGAGTGATTAGTCTCCATATTTGTTATCCAAAATCCTGCTCTTGCTCCTAACTTATTCATTGAACCATCAAAGTCTAAATGCCATAGAGATTCATGAAAAATATTATCATTGTTTGGTGCTCCCTTTTTCTCTACTAGTTCAGTTTGGACTTCATTAGTTTCAAAGTTACATAGGATAAAAGAATCAAGGTCAGTTGGTGTAGAGTAAATGGGGTAATTTATAGATATAGCAGCACTACTGACCATGTACTTAATTAATGGTTCCCTATATAACTTTTTAGGCTGGCCAAAAAATGATATAGTAGCATAAGACATGTCCAATTGTAGAGATCCATGTAACTTTGCTCCCCATGAGCGAGAAAGTAACATTCCATATTTAGGTGGGATATCAGCTACTACAATGTCCATTAATATACTCTTACCAGGGTATTGAACTAATGTTACACACAAATCTGTGATTAAACCAAGGCATTTAACTTTACTTGAATCAAAAGAAAACAAATCTTTATATGTTCTTGTAATTTCTAGATTGAGAGTTTCCATTATGGCTTTAGGCATTAGATTATGGGAGGCTCCTGAATCTAGCATGGCAATGTGTAAAATTTTATCATGAATGGTAAGACTGATATAAAATGGAGGAACTACTCCATCTGCATGTTTTTTATTTACATCTAGGCCAAAAATCAACTCTAGATGATCATCATTTAGATTTATGGAGTCTTCTCCATCATTCATATCAAATGTTTCAGTTATGGTTGATTTATACAAGTCATTTTTTACCAATTCATTCAAAGGAATTGGTATTTTAAGTTTTTCAATTTCTGATTGTATGTTGAATGTAGGTTGAGTTTTACTGATTTGAATCAATTCTTCTTTGGTAACTGTAGTTTGTGTTGGTTTTTCTTGTTTTTCTATAGTTGTTTTTTCATTTTCAAGTGTTTTGGGATTCTCTGTTTATGTTTCTTGTGTTTTAGTACCTCTTAATTTCTTTTCAGGGATTGTTTGTGAAGCAGTAGATGTTCTTTCAGACTTAGAATTTTCAACAGATGTTTTTAAAGTAACAGTTTTTGGATCCACTGTTTTAGGATCAGCAGAAGGTTTTTAGGATCTAAATTTGTTGTTTTTATAGAATTAGAAGCTTTAGCAACAATAGATTTTTGTGAATCTTTTGGAGCTTGAGCAACTTCATCAGTAATATCAACAATTTTAGGGCCTAATGCTTTTTTAGGAGTAGAAATGTTTTGGGAAGAATTTGGGTTTTTCTTATTTTCCCTTGGGAGTATTTGCAGAACCTTTGTTTTGGGAGCTTCTACTATTTTCTGATTATGAGTTTGGGAAGCTTTCTTGGTAGAAGATTCAATGTTTTTCTTGTTTCTAAGGTTATATTGACTGTGTATTTCATTTATTGCATAATCATTACCTTTTTTATAATCAAAGGATTCACTAGAATCTAATTTGAGTTGTTAGAGTTCAAATAATTCTTGATCTTCCTGAGTAAGGAAAATAGTATTATTGTCATCTATTCCCATTAGATTTATAGCATCCTCATCATCATCCTTATTCTAATAACTTTCAGCATAGTTCTCTTGGAATGGGGGCCTTATTGTTTGGTCTAGGGCTCTTTCTTTTTCTTTTCTAGAATTTATGTTTTTTCTAAAATTGGGATTTCTAATTTGTTTTTGGTTATCCCACTAAGGTCTTCTCTCTATATTATCTAGTCTATCAATCACCCTTTCTAATTTTTTAGCTACCACATCCATTTTTGTGTCTGAATTAGCATTATCTTCTTTAATGGTCACTCTTCTTTCATTTCTGAGTCTAGCTTTTCTGGCTAAAATGTTCACTTCTACACTAGCTGCATCTGTTTGAATTTTTTCTAGGGTGTCTGCATCTCTTTCCCTTAATTGGTAAGCCATATTTGTATCAAATCCATCAGGGAATTTAAGTAGAACTGAAAAAGGAGTAGGTTTAAGATTTACAGGGATAGAATTATAGACACTATTATATCTGGTGCAGTAATCTTGGACTGACTCATTTGGAGCTCTTTTCAAATAATAAAATTCAGACAGTATTTGGAGGGGGTTCTTTTTCTTTTCCCATTTATTTAAAAACAATATATGAAGCACAACTAAATCAGTTACACTACCAACAGCTAAATCTTTAAACCACTTCTTAACTTCTCCAGTCAAATTTTGTGCAAACAGCCTCATTTGAACATCTGAATCATCAATTTCATAAATTTCAAAGAAGTTTGTCATCTTAGTAATGTGTTGTTGAGCAGTATATTGAGTAGTGCCATCAAACAGTGGTATTTTATTCTGATAGCCTTGAGGCATGTCATGAAGATGTTATGGTAAAACTAGGGGAGCATATCTAGCAGCCATAGCTTGAAGCTTAGCTTGGCTAGGAGGTAAAGTAGAACTACTTGGAGATGTACTAGAAATGATAGCATATGAACTAAATATTGTAGTTGAAGTGATGGGAAATGAAACTGGAATGTATATGGAACTACTAGGAAATGAGGATGATGTTTTTAAGAAATCAAAAGGTGAATTGATGGATATAGTGGATGAAGTGATTGGTGGAAATAATCATGTAGGTTGTAAAGGTAATCTAGGGATAAATGAATATGTAGATGAGTTGGTAGTGGAATTTATAAATGATGTAACAACATAAAGAGATGAATCTCTAGCTGGAATTATTGTGGTACGAAATTGAGAAACTAGAGGTTTATTTGCATATGTCAAAAATTGAGCTAATTCAATAGCTTCATCAATATCTTTAGGAATAGTAAGATTAAGTTGTTCAACTTTAGTTTGATCTTGAACTTTCTGTGTTTTGAAATCTGTTGTAATATATTTCTATTTTGTATTCAAAAATGAAATGAAAACAGGGTCTAATACAGTAGTTTTAAGATCACTTTCAAATTTTATTTTAAATAAAGAATGCTCAAATTTCAAATCAAAATCAATATCTTGCATACTTACTAGATCTTGTGGTAATGAATTGACTCTTTTCAATGATACTTCAGCTTCTAAATTTTCTAACTATTTTTTCTTTTTACCAATTCGGTCTGGGTTATCTACTATAACTGCAGGCTTAGGATCTGGGTTAGACCTGGTATAATAGACTTTCCTAGAAGCCAAAATTACTTTTTTCAATATACACAACTTATAAAAGCAATCTTAAAGTAAAAGGATGTATAAAAAGATTTTCTTTAAGACTATTTTTAAAACTAAAGATTGGTTAGGTCCCCAATATGGTCGTCAGTATGTAATCACTCTAGTAATTATTAAGTTGTGTGATTTTGGTTTTTAGTCAAAGAATTCTAGAGATAACCACAAACCTACTCCAAACTATAGGATCTATCCTTACTAGGGTTCAAAGAGGGCTCTCTCTTTAAATTTTAACTTTGTTTTAATTTGTGAATATTAGGCTAGTTATGAAAGTGCAGTTTTTGTTTGATTTTGTTGGATTTGGTTTGAAAAATCACTTGAAAGGATGGATAGTGGGAAATCTATTTTTCCATTGGGCTATTGAGTCAAAATTAAGCTAGCAGGACTAGGATCAAGGACAAAAAAGGTCAAATGTCTTCAGGGCAAGATAGATAACCTATGGAGATCTTGGAAAGTTGTTTTTGTGAGGTGGTATGATCAGGATAAAGAGCACTTAAGAATCCTTAAATTCGGAAAAGGGAAGTAGTAGGAGACGTCAAACGAATGAGGGAGAAATTAATAATTCCCTACACTGGAAATCAGAAGAAAACATATAAATGATAACTAGTTAAAAACAGGGTGCTATTAACATATCCTGTATTAACACTCCTAGTTATACATTCAGATTTAGCATAAACATAAATGGATGAATGTAACAGAGAAAAGAAACAATGACAAGTGAAGAAAACACTTCACTCCAAATAGCTCATCATAGGGATCCTGAAGTATGATTTCAATTTGATTTGATCCAGCCTGTTACTCAAAGTTTTGACACACAAAAGCTTAAAAGTCCAAGAAGAAATGACTATAACAATCCCAGCAATTTTATTCCACACCAAATACTTCTAAAGATGAAGTATTTATATATAGTGTTTTTCAAAATATCCTAGATGACTTCTACGAATAATCTTAGGAAAATAAAATATCATTACAATAAAAATAGAGACAGTTGCTTAACAAATCAGCAAGTTGTCCTATTTGATCCATAAGAAATAGAAACAGTTTTGAGGATAAAGCAGGTGGCTGCCTTGGTGTCCTCCTTGCTGGACTTTAGATATTTTCTGAAATCTGACTTGCCTTGACTGATACTCTTTCTTAGATACTCTTTATTCACTTATACTCTTTAACTGATACTCTTTATTCACTTAGTCAAAACTGTTTACTGTTGTAAATAAAATATGTTTTGACTGTCATTCTGAAAATTACCTTTTGTCTTCTTTTCTCCTATTTGTCTTTTATCCTTCACAGTAAATATGTGAGAGCTTGCCAATCCTCATTTTTAGGAATCTGTTAATTTCCTAAAATTCTCATCAGCTTCTGTATATCTAGCAAATGTGGGCTTGATGATAAATAAGTGCTTGATCTCATAATGTAGGTAAAATAAATCTTCAAAACTTTTCAACAATACTTTTCCTATGGGAATGCCTTGACCTGTTGGCTTGTTTACCTGTTCCTTGGCATATTCTCTTATCTTCTTGTCATAATCATTTTGAGGCATCAATTTATCATTAATAACCATGATATCAGGAAGTCCTTTTTGCCTCAAATTGGTGAATTTAACCATAAATCTAGTTATGGCATTATTCATACCTTCACATTTTTCTTCAAGCTGCCTCATGAAATTTCTTTTTGTGGTGATTTTCTTGATTTCTAGGATAGCGGAAGTTCTATCTGTTATTTTGAGCTCTTTAAATTCCTTTCTACTCTTGCTGTTGAGGATATTAATTAATCTTACAGCCTGTTCTGGTTTTTCAGCTAAATCAGTCTGAGTCTTTTGGATTTCTGCTTGGGCTGCCAATAATAACTCTCTCTGCTCAAAAATTACATGAATTGAAAGTCATACATCATGGATGGCTTCAATTACATTATTCCATAGGTAATTTTTTATGTATGATATCTGATATTTGAGATTTAATTCTTTTTGTAACTTATTTACCTCTTCACTCAATCTATTGCCATTTTGTTCATGTATTTTAGCATTTATTTGTCTTCTCAAGATTTTCAATCATCTTTGTCAATCTGTTAATTTTATTTGTCTTCAAAGACATCTCTTCCATTACTTTTACTATCTTAATGGCATCATCTGTAGGTTGTACTGTTGTGGTAGATTATTCATTGGCTGATGTAGTGGAAGAAGTCACTGGCACTGCAGTAGCCAGTGGTTCTTTGGGTGCCAACTTTTCTCCTAAAGTTGAAGGCACTGCTGTTGTGATGACTGGGATGACTGTAGGAATCATTGGTTCTTTTACTGTCTCCTTTTCTTGGACAAGTTGGTCCATCTGTACTTCCATTTCCTTAATCTGAGTTGTCAACTGAAGAATTAAACTCATCATTTCATCTTTTTCCTTCTGTTCCTGTAAAACTTCCTTTGTCTAAGGATGCTCACTTTGAGGAAGTTTGAGTTGTTTCCTCAAGGCTGCTATATCCTCATTTTTCTTTTTTATCAATGCTTTTGCTGCTTTGATGTTTGTAGGATCATATCCTACCTGCAATACTAATTCTTCTAAGGCTTTTATCCTTAGATCCTTTGCATATAATGAAGCTTTATCCATCTTCATTTGATCTTGCATATTAGAGATGGTGTTTTGAAGCTTATGAACACTCATATATTTTGTTGTAACTATGGAATATAACATCTCTGAGGTTTTCCTATGAAACTCTTTTTGATCTAATTCATGGATTTTGTCTGTAGCTACTTCTAGATCAACTTTCTTATAGCAACTGCCTTTGGCACTGATACTGTGGGATGTAATACTGACATAATCAATTTTTTACTTGAGTAATCAAATGCTGATAGGAGTTTGTTTTGATTACCTGGCTTTTGTTTCAAAAATTGAGAGTAAACTTCAGTTTTGATTTCCTCATTTTTCAACTTGATTTGCTTGTATTTCTCCTTAATATCCAAATCATTTTCCTCGGCTGAATGTGAGGAAGAAGCCTCCATACTTTGTTGCCTTTCCATCATCTGTGTATCTTCATTATTCAGTTGTTCTTCATTATGATTTGGCTCACTGATAACTACAGTTGCTACATTTGTTTCTTGCAAATCAGTGTTGGTATTTAAGCGCTCTGTTTCTTCAACATCTATTGTCACTTTACCTTTACCTGTTGTATCTAATTTTGGCCTTTTGTTGTAAATAATTTTGAACTTTGTTTCTGTTGTAGTCTCTGCCACATATGCTCCTTCTTCCCTTATTCTTTTCATGGACTTATCTGGTTTATTTGCAGTCTCTAAGGTATGACTAGTATTACTTTTTCTTACTACATCTATTAATGTGTTTTCAATCCATTCAAGTTGATTGGAAAACTTTTCTATTTCTAGTTTAGCTTCATGTATAAAGGGTGTTAATTTTCATTTTACCCTTAATTTTCTCAAGATCCCTTGTGGATCATAGTTCCAAGAGAAACTCTCTTCAAATTTTTATTCCAATAGTTGATTTGATGCTTCCTTTTCTGCATCTCTCTGATTACATATGAATGACCCAATTTTATTTTTAAGTTTGAATTGCGTCTTCTTCTTGGTTGCCATGAAGTTGATTGAATTGGAATTTAATATCTGCCTGATATATTCCAAGGCAAAGATCCTCATTGGAGGATGTTTGGGTAACTTGTAAGGCAACAATTTTGTCCCAAAAACTTTGATTTCAGTATATTTCTCATATAAATACCAATCGCCAACTTTACTCTGCTCTGATAATTGCAATATTTTATTCATTTCCTCACTTATTCTAAGCTGCTCTGTTTTGGTCAACATGGTGGTCACTAGATGTAAAAAGAACTCTGCAAACTCTGAATAACTGAAATTTGTACCTTCTTTTCTGAGTATGGATGTCTAAAAAATGACAGATAGAGGTTTTCCCTATATGTCGAGTTTTTGAAGAGTGATAGGAAAATTATCTGATTGGAAGTATAAGAACATGTGGAAAAGGTATGAAGTATATCTAAATACTCCCTCAAGTTATAAATTGGTCAATTGATAGTGAATACTAGCTGCAATGAAACCATTATAATCAAAGATAACTGAAGGTGGTTGACCTGGAGAAAAGGTGGACAAAAATCCCAAGATAGACTCATCAGTGTGCTCATGAGTGAAATACCCAAGTATGAAGGAAAGCATGGAGATTACGTACCTTGAACCTTCAGGGAATTTAGCAGTTGAATATGGAGGATTTAACTTCGGAATTTCAACATGCAAAGGCAGAAAAGTCTGAAAAATCATAAACCTTTTAGGAAAATCTAAACCAATGTATAGCTTAGTGAGGGCCTCAATAAACAAAGGGACTGCTTGGGGGTCTGGTTGAAGCTGCAACACTTGGTTAATTGACTTTGCAGTGATGGTAAATAGGACTTCTTTACTGGCATTCACAATAGCTTTTTGTTCAGGAATATAGTACTAGTGACATAATCTGATAATCTCTTGACAAGGGTGAGTCAAAGGGACTACATACTTGGGTAAATGGGATTCCCAAATATGGATTTCTTCTTGATCATCTAAAGACTTCTCAATGCACCAGTTATGGATATCTAGCAGATTGAATTCAATTATAGGATCAACTATTTTGTAATCAATATCAGCAAGGGGAATGTGTTCAATATCAACAACTGGGGGTTGTAATGGATTGAAAACAACTGCAGTATTTGGAGTTATGGCAGGAGTAGGTTTAGGAGCTTTAGAACCTTCAGGCTTGCTTACAATCTGTTTTTTAGGCATCTTGTTCTACTTCTGCAAGTTTAAATAGTTTGCAGAGGTAATTTTACTATAACAGCGGCTTAACTGGGAAAATTTGGAAAAATAGAGTCTTTTTTTGGGTCTTCTGCTCAATTAGGTTTATCAAAGAAGTTCTGAGACTTTGAAACTGGTCTAAAACAGAAAACAGGGATCATCTGAGTTTCTTGACTAAGAAATTGGGCTAAAACTCTGTTGAAAAGGGTTACAGAGGGTTCAGGGTACCTGCAAATATTTTCTGGCCTTTTAGAGCTTGAAATGGATCATTAAACTGTGAAATTTTTGATAAATTTCCTTGAAATAGTGCGTAGCAGACAAACAGGGTTTTTGGACAAAATTTGCCAGAGTTTGGCCTGTTTTGGGGACTTTTGGGCAATTTAATTAATCAATTTCTTAACTTAAAATGTTTCTCTTTCTTTAAAAATGGTTTTCCAACTTGATTGCAGGTTCAATTTTGAGAAAAATACCTGGTATGATGAAGGTATCGACTTCTGAAGGGTTTTTTGAGGTTCTGGTTCAGTTTATGGTTATAGATTCTTATCTGGAGCAAGGTGCAGCTTCTCAGTAGTCTTTGGAAGTTTTAGGGAAAAAGTTTGCAGGTTTCAGGCATAAAAATGGCAGAAAAGGCTTTAACAGGGTTTCTTTACATTCGGGGAGATGGAAATGCAGTGGGTTTAAACGGGCAAATAAATGGATAAATGCCTTACCAATGGTTTTATTTAAACATTACAGTTGCATTGAATGCAGGTCTTATCAGGAGGGCAGTTTCTGAATTTCAAAAGGATAGAAAACCGGTGGTTATCGCGCAAGTTTCTAGTGGTAAGCGGTTTTAAACTAAACCCACACGATCCAATGGTCGAAGGGCACGTGGAGGAGAGAGGAATGGGTGAAACCACCCATTTTGCGCAGCTCTGTCGTTTGGGCGGTCTTTCATCTTTTCTATTCGATATCGACTTCCGACTGTTAGATCTGAGATTTGGATGCAAACGGTCGAGATCATTTCAGGAGCTACTTAGAAATTAGATGGTGGGACGAGGTTTTTATTATATAAGCGGATGGGTAAAAATAATTTTTAAATATTTATGATATATTTGAGGGGTAAAGGTTTAATTTATACATAGCGAAACGAGCTTTAACTTTTATAAAAGTGTATTTTAATAAAGGTTAAGCCTTAAGGCTTTATATAATATTGCGGGGGAAGAAATATAATGCATTCAAAACAAAAATGTTTTTAATGAAACATAAGCGGGGTGGGTTTTAGTTTATTATATAGTTTTTAAACCTTTTCAATAGTTTAAAGATCATAGGGGCGGGGTATTTGAATAAAGATAGTTTTTAGACCAAAGGGCTTATATTTTGGGATTTTTTATTTGCACACATGGGGATAATAGACTTTGGTCTTAAACATTAAAATAGTGGGTTTTTGGGGTATTTTAAATATAAGGGAATTAATAAATACGGGAGGGTACTTCTTAAGGATTTAATAAAAATATGTTAAAAGTTAATATGAAGGGCTAGTGAAATGTAGTATAAACACGTTTTATCTCCAAGTAAAGTGTATATGATAGACAAAGCAAAGGAGTGTTGTCTTTTTTAATATTTTACACTTTAACTTAGGACAAATTGTATTTTTGGGGTTTTATGAATGCTTTTGAAGGGATGAAGTTAATCATTTTAGGGTTACAATTTTACTAAGTAAGAATGTGTCTTTACTTAGGAAAAAGGGGTTTTAATGTATGAATTAAGGGTTAATGATGATAAATGTGGGTTTAACATAAGAACTCAATATTTTTAACTAACCAGTCATCGAGCCTTGGGTCCGGTCCCAACAAAATTCAGAGAAATGCTCTGAGCCTGTTTGACTGATAGCTTAGAATACTGAATACTCATAGAGGAGGGGAAATTATTTATTCTTCCCGATGATGTTTTATTTACATGATTGCTCCACTGCTTTCTACCTACCCAACTTTATTTCTAACATGTTTTCTTCATTTCGCAGGTGCATTTAGACTTGCAACCTTAAAACATTTTCTTTCAAAGCATAAAACTATCTAAATCTACCTTATTTCATCCGAGTGCTCATATTAGATTGTTGAGCTCCTCATTATTCTCTACCTATCTACTGATTTGTCAAGTTTAAACTGTTTGAAAAATATTTATTCTCTATCTAAAATTTGAAATTGAAAGCATGAAAAGTTAAGATTAAATTGTTTAATTGATCATGGATTATGGCATTTATTGACACTCTACACATAATCATTATTATTGCAGTAAAAATAAAAAGTAGTGGCATTTGGATTTGCTCACTTTCAAATCTCATTTCTTTTCTTTTGGGGTTTATATTTTTCTAAGTCCTTTGATCTTTCTTTTAGGACTTTTTACCCTTTTTTATTTTTATTATTTTTCATTTTTTCAAAATATGGGAAAACAACTTGCAGAAAGCAAGGTATGTACATATTTACAAGACTATCAAAGTCAATTCAAAATTTATGAACCCTATTATTATAGGACCCTAACAAGGTGCTTGCATGACTTGCTTGCCCTTGTTATGATGAAGTTGCGGATGAAACTTCCAACACTTCTCAACCCAATGCCCATTGATATTAAAATGAGTGAAAAAAAATTTGTGAGCCTCTCTTGGCACAAATGTCTTTAAACTTGGATGAGAATTTCCCTTCTTGGTCTCAATTCCAATTGCCACATTCATCTTTTTTACTATTGATTTCATTTTTTGGCACTTAGCTACACAATGGTTAGGTGCATGACATAAATTGCGTGGAAAAAGGTTCCGCGGCATGTTATTCAAATCATCATGTGGTTCGTCATCATAAAAAGCCTTTCAATAATCAGGATGCTTAGACCTCCCATGGTTTTCCTTTGGCTTATGTTTTTTACATGAGGAACTTGAATGGTGAGAAGAAATTGTCTTAGTCTCTTCTTCAACTTTATCATCTCTCTTTGGCGATGTTTTGCACTCCATGTCCTCTTTTTTCTTTAGAAACCAAGCTAGTACAAATTCCATATGCAAATCCCAACATTTTTCCTCCTCGTGTCCTCTCTTATGAAAAAAAGAACAAGATACCCAAGAGCTATCATTGGAAGGCCATTCTTCCTTTTTGACATAGCCCAAACCTTCATATCGAGGCCTCTCCTTTGCCTCAATTGGATGGATAATTCCCTTATTGTTCACACCAAGGCCTCCTCCCTTGAAACCCATATTGGACAAGAACTTTGTTCCTATGCCTTTTCTATGATTTTCAAAGGCTACAAAAGAACTTAAATCAACATTTTCATGTAAATAAATTGCATGTAAATTTTTACCGTAAATTTTTACCACTTTCCTCATCTTTTGACTGAGGGTCAAAGATTATTTTAAACTCTTTCCTGATTCTTGAGGTGTCCTCTTGGACTCTTGGTCTTTCTTCTTTCAGCTCTTTGGACTTTGGTGTTGATAGAACCTCATCCTCATCATCATGTGGAAAAAAGGTGCTGACTTGGCCATCTTCCTTCTCTGAGGGAATTTCTGCACTATCCTCTTGTATAAGAGTTTTTTTGGAAAAGGATGACGATGATGGAGAAGATGGTGGTTTATCACCATTATCATTGCCTCCTCCTCCTGGAGAACACTCTCCTCTTAGAGATCTGGAGCTTTCACCCTGCAGTCTGGTGTTCCTCTCTTCATAGAGGACTTTCACCATTTCTGTCATGTCAAAGAAAGCCTTCCTAAAATCCTTCACATACTTTGACATACTTGCAGGCTCTCCTCAATGTGACATGATTACTGAAGCCTTAGGTATAGCAGGAGGTGAAACTTGTGGTGGAGATTGTGGCAACTCTGCCCTCCTTCTCCTTGCTCCAATTTGAGAACTTGCACCCACAATCTTGCCTTCTCCTCTCTTAAGCTTCAACCTTGTAAGCATTTAAACACTTGCAAAACAAATTAATACTCCTTGCACAAGTAAACCTAATGCTCTGATACCAACTTGATCTGAATGGGAATATTAGTTTTGTTGTGGTAAGATCCAATTCAGAATATAAAGAAAGTGCTTGAGGATTGCGAGGTTAATTTCAAGTTTAATATGAGTTTTTATGTGAATTTCATGAGCAATTTAATAGAAATAACACACTAAAAAATAGCATATAACAAATATGAACATCGCCATAAATAGTCACACAATAGCACATGATGAAGGAGTTCACCTTGCCTGGGCTACGTCTCCTTGGTCCAACTTCCAATGGCTTGGCCCTCTTCTATTATGCTCAAATGTGTGATTACATGTGTTTAAATTGCTCAAAAATCTCTGAAACCTATTCCATCAGCTCCAAAATGCCCAAAAAATATTTTCTAGCCTCTTTTTGCCTCGAATTTGGCCAAAAAATAGAGAAGTTATGACCTCCCCAATTTTCTCCACTAACCGCTCCACAAATTTCTCCATGACTAACAACATCCTACAATTTCACTCTTTATCTGTGCTAACTAAGCGACAATCTGCTTGATTTCTAGGCGAAATTTTCGCCTCCTTAATTTTTCCTCTACGGGCTAAGGGCGGAAAATTTGTTTTTAAAATAGTAAAGGTCGCTGACGAATTTTCTAACCGCCGGCATGTTGCCACTCCTCCGTTAAACGTGGCATATTATACGAGGGGGCTTGAGGCTATCCTCTTGCCTGAGGTCCCTCCAGTGGCAATGACCAAGTGCTGGGCTAGACCCCGGCCCCTCACCCAACCCTCCGGCCATTACAACATAAATACAACCGACGAACTTAGAAGGTTAAGTCACAAGCAATGGTGTAGTGGTATGTGTTGATGTTTGTTGCACGTAAGTCAGCGGTTCGACTCCCTGGGGCTCCACTAAACCCTAACCAAAATTTTTTGGCCCCACTGTGTTAGTTTTCCGCTAAACGAGTTGCACCAGATTCAAAAGGACGAGATCTATGCGGTTGTTTAGGTTCCACAACAATTCGAAAAATTTGTTTTTTTAACATAATTTTGAGCACCTAATTAGTAGGCCTTCCCATGAGGTGTATTTATATCACCCCAAAATAGGTGATTCAGTTGGGATATAGTTAGGCCATGGGCTCCTATAGGTGGGCTTTACGTGAAACCCGTAAACCCCGCCCAAAAAATAGGATTTTTATATTTTTTTTCATATTTAAAATTATATACGCGAGTTATATATAGATGGACCCATGTGTGTACACGCTTTTTGAAGGGCAGAGCCGCAAATGGAATTCAAAATATTGATTTTTAATAAAGTTATAAAGTCTTAAGGGAAAGGGTTTCCTAAGGCCATAGCAAAAAGCATCAAGTCTACAAGAGTTTTTAATAATGCTATAACATACGCCCCCTAATATATGAGGTCAGAAGGGGTACATGATCACTGAAATGTATTAAGTGTATCAAAATAATCATGCGAGGTCTTGGGAGGAGATCACTAGGTTCCAGCCTGCCAAAAACCAGTGGAAGAGATCAGAAAGAAATCTCATGTCTGAGGCAAGTATACCCATGCTTAGAGATAGTAAAGCATGTATGCAGATCAAGTGTAGAGAGGATCAAATATGTATACAAGTACAATGAAATTTGAGAAGTACATAGAGGATCATCTTATCATAGCCGCATAAGAAAAAATCAAGGCCATGTCCCAATATCACATATAGAAAATCTGATCAATGATGCTCAAGGAGATGTCTGATCACTAACGTCACATAACTGATTCTCAAAGTACCAAGTCATAAAGGTGGAAAAATGGTACTACATGCGACTCAGGTGCCAACATATAGGATGTTGCTGTGATGAACTGTAACAATAAGGTGGATGCTGTCACTGGAAAAAAACTGAAGGAGCTGACAAGTGAACAAAAAATGCTAATGCAACCCAAGGTCTTCACTGACCACAATGGTACATTTCTACACTATGGGAATGAATGAGCTAAAGTCGACCATGTGAGAAATCGTTTGATTACCATTCATTGATGTATACCATTAACAAACATGAGACAACTCATTGATAAAGATGATGTGAGTCAAGGTACCCCAGTACAATCTAACAAGTGCGAATAAATGAGTTTAAGTTGAACACTTGAGAGAATCTACCAATCATAAGACATTGATGTATTCTCATTGTCAATAGCGAAGGAGTCTGACACTGATGACTGCAAACCCTAATGTACTAAAAAAGGACTCTAAATCTTATTCCCAGAGCAATGACTTATAGTCGATGGGAAAAAATCCGCTAGAAGGATGGAATTAAGGCATCCCACATCAATCCAATGGGAGTGTAACCCGCAGGCCAATAATTTGGAAGGAATCAGACAAAGTGAGATGAAGTAACCATTCCAAATCATGTTTCTAGAGTACACAAGATGTGGCTAGCGCACGATAAAAACCCTTTGTACCAACCAATAATGAAATTTGACACAAAGGCGAGGAATCCACCAATAGGGACAAATGGAAACCAAGGTACTGCAAAAATCCCAATGTGTGATAATGTAGGCTGACATCGAACACAAGGGAAACCACTCAGTCAAAGACCCATGATATTGATCGATGTTGAGCACAAGGTCACCTTTAAATGGTGGAAATAGGGCCAAGGTGCGGCTTTAGGCATACTCTCAGAGCAATTTTTCGAAGCTGATAAGAGCAGACTTGGTAGCAAGAAGTCAATGGAGACTTTATTAACTAGCACGAGCAAAAGACCAAATAGCTAATGTGATACTGAACATAACTTTGACAGACCAGGTATGGCTGACTAAAAATGAGTCAAGAGACACCACAAAAAGGTCGACTCAAGTTTACTTCCCTTGAACAAAAGCATGACTAAAATATGATTGTATGGCATCATATGATAACTTTGTATAATTTTTTCATGTAGGAGGCATAAACAAACTCTCTGTGTGATTGGAAGAGATAACCAACTGGAGGAGTACTGACTCAATGACAAGGTTAAGGCTCTCCTAAGTCAAACTAAAGCCCATCCCAATGGAGGAAAGACTTGTTTTGAGTGCTTTGTTCAAGAGTGGCACAAACGACTCTTACTTCCATCAATTATGGAAGTAATGTCCTGTTCCCACTATTTTTGAAATATATAATTTTTTTTTATTTTTCATGTTTTAAAGCCTGAAAAAGAATAAAATAATTCCTATAGTACCATGGAAATAACGAGTTTCCAAGTAAATATGCCCTAGTTCCTGGGACTGGAATGTTCTTATGCTCAATGCAAGGTGATGAAATTGGTCAATGACACTCAAAGGAATGTTCTTTCCTTGGGAAAAATGTTTCAAGTCACAAAGGCTAAGTGATTGTATGGTTGATTTAGCATAAAGACATGGTCAAAAAGTGGCTTATACATGAGTTCAAATGAATCCAAATTAAGGCAAAAATGGTACAAATAGTCAACATGCAATGCAATAGTACAACTTAACATGTGGGAGCCTCTAGGTTATAAAGCCAGAAAAATAGCAAAAAAGAAGGAGAACAAAGCTTCATCGCAAAGTCATGGTGGGACTAAAGAGGACTCCTGAGCCTACTCAATATTTGCAGCATGGGAAACATATGCTAGCAAGGATCTAACTAGGAATCCCATGTAAAGGATGGCTCTACCATTATAAGGCTAGAATGCATAATGCAACGGAAAAAGCGATCTTCCCTAACCTATATGCCAGTGACGAAAATGATACCTGTCATGATGGGCCAACGATCATGCAATCGAAGTGGTGAAAAAAATCTCAAATTATTCACTTTTACCCTGAAAGACAACCTGTTATCACAAAATTGGACCTGATAGGCTGTTTGATCAGACAATCTCATGTAACTATTTCAAACCTAATATTTTGCCTAAGGCTTAACCTCCTCAGCTTGAGAGGGCTCTCTCAAAAGGTTAATGATATGGATAAAGATATAGATGGCTAACTCTATTTAGGAAATAAATTGATAAATGATAGATGTAGGTTGAGAATCACATCAGCATATATACATTGGGCTTATGGAGTCAAATCAATTCAGTAATTCAGTGAATCTACTTAACATGGAAGTTGAGGCATATCAGGGTTTTTAGTCATAAGGCACACACACATGAAACATGTAAAAACACAGCCAGTTCATTTATACAGGAAGTCATAGCATCTAATAGATGAATTTTTAGTAATATAGATGAACACCACTGCAAATGAGATATATAAGAGACACAAAAAGAATAGGAAAACACTAAAAACCCCTTAAGAATCTCAAGTTGGTCAAGTAGAAGATCTTTGTATTAGCTGAAACAGTCAATTCACAAAAAGCTCGGTCTTTTACCACTTATGTCCAACCCTTAACAAATTCGACCCAATGGCCTTTAATAGACCTCTTACATCATCAGATGATCTACCTCTAGGCTAGATACATCGAATTTTTGTCCACTTACACCTTGCATAACCATCAAACATGGAATTTATTACAAAAAGACACCTATCCTACTTAACAGGCCTATTTCAAAAAGGACTCAAACTCCTTATCGCTATCTATAACAACCTTATCTATTTGAAATCGCATTATTGAAAAGTGTATCATCACATGGTCAAATTTGGATAATGATATTCAGCTCTTCATGACCACTTTGCTGACCTCCACAAAAGCAGGAAACCATACCCTTTTTTTTAGGTATAGGATCTTTTTCCTTCTTTGAACATTCTGACCATCATTTAATCTTCATTTCATGGTCCCTGGATGTTGAAGATTAGCTTGACATGTCCCATCACTCTTTCCTAGCCTCTAGCTGTCCAAAACCGCTTCAAAAACTGTCCAAAAGGCTGTAATATGTTTCACTACGAAACTATTACGAAAACACAACACTTTTGTAGCGCTTTCTGTAGCGTTGCCATTTCAAGCCTTTATTCTCCAAAAACTTGACTCCTTTTTCTTGCATTGTTTTAATTACCTTTCAACACACCCTTCATAGTAATTTCAGCTCTTAACCCATCTTTTAACACCTTAAAATCTGACCAAAAGAAGCAAAAAAGGAAGCTACAGCAGTTTCATAGCGCTTTTCTGCTTTTTTACACTGAATGTGCTATGAAACTGCTGAGTATGCATTTTTTTCATAAATTTTCCAAGTGAAAACTGTAGTTTTTCCCAAAAACTCAAAATATACTTGTCTTCAGTATTTGCAAACCATACAAATTGTAAACCCACTTCAGTTTAGCTTCCTTGAGGCATTCTTTCTTCATTTACACTTGGTTGACCTATTGTTTCTACTGTGACTGTCATTTTAATGCCTCTGCTCTTTAACTCATCATGAATTAACTCTAGCTGCTCTTCTAAATATTTCACCTGGTCTTTAAGTCTTCTGTTAGTAGCTCTCAAATGGGTGTTTATTATTCTAACAAATTTAGCTTCTTTTATTGTTGGAAATCTCCACTTGAAAGGTTGCTCTGTATTTTCTAAAGTTTCAGGAACAAAATCAACTTGTCCTTCCCACATTGCCTTCATCCTTTTAAACTGCACTTTCTCGGCACTATGTTTTCTAGCTCTCTTTTTCATAACAGCAATTTCTTGGTTTGCCAACTTTAACTTTTCCTCAAGGCGCTGGAACTCTATTTTCTTTGTCACTTTCTCTCTTCCCCTTTTTAATTTGTTGATTGTATGTTTCACTTTGGGTGATGAGAGATCAATAATATCTTTAGGTGATTTAGCTATCTCAGTGGGCTTTTGAACTTCACTGCTGCCTTCCATTAATTTCTTAGCATGCCTTTTCATAGGCTTTCTTGCTTGAAAAATGTAACCTGCATCTTCCCCTCAAAATCTAATCTCTTTGCAGGCTTGAACTTTTTCAACTTATGCTCATCTTCCCTAATGAATTCAGCTTGTACAATAGGTGTTTCTTCTATGTCAATGGCATGAAGAATATCCTCTAGACTCCCCTTTGTTACTAAGTTGTCTTCTATAGCCACTGTCTTTCCTTTAAAAACCATCGCTTGACTTCCAGTTATTCTTTTGGTCCCCTGTTTGCTGATAGCTTGTTTCTATTTTGCATCTTTGACAACCTTTGATTTATGTTTTGCAAGTGGGAGAGTTTTCGTATCAAGCATTATCATTTGCTCTGCCTTTTTCTCAGTTTGTTTTCTTGGCTTTAGTCTTGCAGGTTCTTTTGGTTTTACAACCCTAGGTTGACTTGGTTCTACTATTGGTGATGATGGAACTCCTTTAGATTTAGGGTTTCTTGCAGGAGTTAGGGTTTCCAACTCAAAACCATTTATAAACAATAATGATGACCAATCTCTGCCTATCTTCTGAAGTTCATCTAAAATTAATAATTTCATTAAGCCATGATGAAATAATGATGTTTCACACCCCTTAGAATTTTCTTGCACCTTATCAGCCATATTTACAAGACTTCTATGCAGATGAAAAGGTAAAATCAAGTGAAATCTTACCAGTGAAGTGTAGAATCAACTTGAAATGATATGAATAGACCTTCTGATATCTGCCTTCACAGGTAAAATATTTCTGAATGTTGAGTAGTAGTTTTGAATAATTATCACATTGATGCAGCTTCTAGGGATAGCATTGTTAAGATCCATGTCGGTGTGCTCAGGCTTCATGAATTCTTTACACTGCTCCATATCAAATTTGAACCCTTTGAACTAGGTTTTTTGACCTCTTGGTATCTCTATAACGGCAGCAATGACCTCTGGTGTGATAGACACACTTAGCATCCCGACTTTAGTGGCTGTTCCATTGAAATTCATAGAAAATTCCTTGTATATCTATGTGTGACAGCCCTGCAACTTCTCACAAAACCATAGACAACTTGCTCTTCCGAATGCTTCCATCATTGTTGGGTCTTCAGTTATTGCCTTCATATCTTCAGGTTCATGCCTTAAGCGTTGTCCTCCTCTGTGTATTTTTCTTTCCTCTACCATATTCTTCATAGAAACTCTCAGCCTCGCTTGAAAAATTCTTTCAGCCTCACTTGATATGGATGTATAAACCTCACTTGAATAAATGTAGCAGCAGCCTCGCTTGAAATGGATATAATGAACCTTTGTAAGAACCACCCACAGGTTTGGCTTGACACTCAGAGCTCAAACATTACGAATGAAAGGCAAAAGGAATGAGGGTGACTAATTAGGAAAGAATTTGAAATTCAAATGTCCTTTCATAACTGAAAATGATGACTCACTCATACCTAAACTGACCATGATGACTGCAAACGTGGGTGTGTACTTTGATTCCATCCTTACATGACTCGACATGCCACTATCCTACCCTTTCCCAATGGTTTCTGACATTTGACAACTCAACTGACAAGACAGTTACAAAATCGCGCTTTCGTAGCGCCTATACTGTAATTTTTTTAATTTGCGCTACAAAACTATCAGCACTTTCATAAGGCAAAGTGACTTTTTTCAGCAGGTGGCACTATGAAACTGTGGTTTCTTGGCTAATTGGGCAGTTTTGATGCAAAAACTTTGGGAAATGAAATGAATCCTAAAATGATGAAAGACTTGACATGAAATACCTTAAAAATGAATTTATTTAAACACTAGGGTAGGCTCAAACTTAAAAAAATTAATACTTCCCTTGGTCAAACTCGATAAATGACTCCTAAGACCCTATTTTGACCCATGATCATAAGTAATCTTGTCATAATGATGTTTTGAATTTTTTTTTAAGTGATAAAACAACCTATCCTAACACTCAAAGCCAAAGGGTCATAAAGTTTATAAAATTTGTAAAAATAAAAACATAAACTTTGCAAAAGTGGGTTTTAAATTTTATTCTGTTTGTTATTTCAACAATAATTAGGACCTTTTGACGTACCAAGTATCATATGTATTTGAAAAAATTGAGTGCTAGAGAGCTTTGGAGCAAAACCTTGGCAACCACAATCCACTAGATCTCTCGACCATAACATCAACCGATCTTCCAGGTAATCTTCAATTCGATTTCTCAATGAATTTAACGCAATTCAAGTATTTTTCAAGAAATTTTGACGTGTATATCTATATATATATATATATATATATATATATATATATATATATATATATTAGGATTTAACTCTGCGTGTATGCGGGTTGAATATTGGGAATTCGCGTATTAAGAATCCCTATACGTGACTGTGTATGAAAGGAATCCGCGTACGTGTAGTCCGAGATCTAAAATCGTGATTTTTAATGGATGAAAATGCTTGATTTTTCGGGATGACAATTAGCTGGAGGGAAAGAGAGCACATTGAAGTGGATAATGAGGTTATGAATTGATCTAA
This sequence comes from Pinus albicaulis, assembly GCA_034641835.2. Lineage (NCBI taxonomy): Eukaryota > Viridiplantae > Streptophyta > Pinopsida > Pinales > Pinaceae > Pinus > Pinus albicaulis. Next base: position 1,531,982,515 of record CM076582.1, read on the forward strand.
AAATGTTCTGGATAAATTGTATGTATTTCAAGAACCTACCACTCAGTTTTAATTAAAATGATCTAGCTTTTTCTTGACAACTTTGCGGAATTATTTACTTGAAAGCAGTGTATGAATTTTTACTATTTATGTGTCTTAACTTCATTTGTTCTTGCTTTAATTTAACATGTATGATAGTAACATAATGCAGCAAATAATCATTCAAACACAACAACAATTTTAATCTAGGAGTTCACCCGAAAACTCATGGGCTACGTCTCCTTTGAGCTTTGTCAACATGAATCAGCTCTTTGGGATTATGGTAAGTTTTTTTACAAGTAAATACTTAATTCCAATGAATACAAAAATGATCCAAAGGACTGAAAATACCATAAATATCCCTCAATTGGTTGTCTAAATTTTGCAAACAGCTTTAGGCTCTTGTTGACACGATTCCTTATGTCGGTGCACTAAGCTACTCTGAGCTTATAAATGGCATAAAATCCCTCAGAATTATATTTATGTCACTAAAAACACCACTAATATATCCAACACACATCAGACACAAATTGAGCACTTCATTCCCCAAATAGGTTATCCTCCATGGTTTTCCCAGGGTTGCTCAGAACTTCACATCAGATTTTTGAGCTCTATAAGTTCTCAAAATGTTCTGAAACCACTTCCATTGGTTCCAAAATGACTGAAATAGTCAATATATAGTTTTGGTTCATCAAAAATAGCCTCTGGCTGCTCCGGTTTCCCCTCAATCACCTATCGGCACCGCTTGGCACTAAGGTCAAGGAAAACTTCTCTACTGAGTTTTCGACCTCTATAAGTCTTCAAAAATTGCTGAAAAATATGTATTTAGATTCAAAATGATGTTTTCAGTCAAGAATGACTACTATTTCACTGCAAATGGTCTCAAACAACTTTTTCTAAGCCCTACACTGCTGCTGGCAAAAGCTGGCACTAATGACCCCTAGAACTTTACTGAAGCTTTTCGGCCTTCAAAATTTCTCTAAAGGCTCTAAAAACCATTTTATCAGATTCAAAACATCTGAAATATCCAATTTAGACTATTGGAACTCTGAAATAGGACTCTAACTCCCTTAGTTAGGCCTCAAACTGAATTTGTCTCATGGTGGCCCTGATGGCTCCTTCATATTCCCTGAAGAAAAATATGTTGTAGATCACCTCCATTCGACCTAAAACTTGTCCCAAGGTTTTCAAGAGGTCGAAGAGACCCAAAATTGACCAAAATTTCATCCAATTTTGTTCAATAATGAGAGATTTATGACCAAAACAAATTTGCCCCAATTTCCTCCACTAAATGTGGGGAAACTGCCTGTTAACTCCACTAAAAGTGGAATTCCACCTAAATTTGGGAGCGCCTCCAGAATCTCCACGATATTAAACTCCACTTAACTGAAGCTTAATTAAATATTAAACCTTATATTAGGCTTCTTAAGCACTCTTAACATTAAGCTCCCACACTAGTCATATGATGAGGTTCCATGGGAGGAGGATTGGCCCCTCCGTGCTCCGTCGGACCCACTCGGCATTCAAAGTGCAATAATTCTTCATATGGTGTCCATTTTTCGAATCATTTGTGGCACCGGAATTAGGAAGACGATACCTACGCAACCATCATGGTTTCAACCCAATCCTGTAACTTTGAATTTTGAGCTAATCCTTAGGTCCTTGATCCAGTTCTACTCATGAATGATCCATTATCACTAGATGCAATAAGAGTGTGTGGATTGCTAAAGTTTTTCAAAATTTCAAACATGAAAACCAACACAAAATTTCTATATATGTTCGTCAATTACTGGGATCCGAAAGAAGATGCATTCATGATTGATCAGATTCCCTTGCGAATTGAACTAGAAGATATACATTTCATCACTGGAATTTCCCAGAGAGGAGATCCAATCAAATTTCAAGGGAAGGCTCGAGGGGGTCTTAATGTGCATGATTACATTCACATTTACTATCCACCAGAGACAGAGAAGGTTGGCTCACATATCCCAATCAAGGAGGTGGTGAGACTTCCCATAAAGATTCTCCTTTTTACCATTATGAAGGTATCATGGTTAGCTTCATTACACAAATCTTCTCATCCTACCATGTCTTTGGCATTGGATTGCCTCACAATAATTTTTGACTGGTGCACAACACTTTTGACCAATATGAAAAAGCAACTCACTTCAATCAAGAAAGGTAAAACAAAGCAATTTTTTATGGTACCATTCTTTGTACTTTCTTCTTTGAGAGAATACGAGGTCTTCAACCCAAATTGAGTTCCACCATCAACATCCCTAGATATCCAAGGATAGTTAGATGGGTTAATCTAATGAAGAGACTAAGGGGTGGTGAGGTCCCTAGAATGACATTTGATGACGAGTTCTTCCTTTGGTGAGAACAACAAGTCATTGCTATCGAGGACTACCCTTACGCAAGCATGGATTTTCGAGCATATCTAGATCTGGTGCTTCCACCTGGTGCTACATGGGGTGCCATCGGTAAAATTTTGCTTAAGATTTTATGTAATTTTTTTTTTTTGGATTTCAAAAATATGAATTGAAAATTCTTTTTAATGAGACAAAAATCTTACAAGGTTATTTGTGTTAGGTCCCTATATTACTAATTTAGTCCCTTATTTTTATTAGTGTAGCCCCCTTATTGTTATTGTTGTACCTCTGTAAACCCAATATTTTTATTATTGTGCCCTTACATTATTATTGTTAGGTCGGCTAGGATTATATTGTGGCCCCATGGACTCCTATATATAGAAGGAGGTTTTGGTCATTTGTATCATCTAATAATTGCTCATTTATGTAATGTATTGGAGGTTGCCCCCTTGAAGTCGATGATTTCTAAGGTGTTGATCTCTCTTTTCTTCTATTTTTGGAGCTGGTTTCATAACATTTGGTATCGGAGCTTTGGATTCTAGGGTTTCGCTGCTCCAAACAGGTCATCGTGGAATTTTTGCAATAACTTTTTTTCTACGAAGGTTCAGAAGCTGAAATTTTATAGAGCGAAGCCAAAATTCTGAGGAACATTTTGGAAAAATTTCAGATCTTGGTTCACAAAATTTTCGGAGATATGATCTGTGCAAGTTAGGGATTTTTGCAGGCTCCTGAATTTAACCTAAACAGGTCATCATGGAATTTGCGCTATAAATTTTTTTTCTACGAGGGTTTAGAAGCTGAAATTTGCACAGAGCGAAGCCACAATCCTGAGGAACATCGTGGAAAAATTTCAGAGCTTGATTCGCAATATTTTCGGAGATAGGGTCTGTGGAAGTTAGGGATTTTTCAGGCTCCCGAATTTCATCTCAAAGGGGTGACCGTGGAAAAATAGTCATAACTCTCTCTTTGAGCATTGGATTGGAATTCTGTAAAAAGTGGCCACAAGAAAATGGACTATAGTTTTCTCTATATCAATTTTAGAGCCAAAGGAGGAAACAATGACACGTGGCATGCCGTACAAAGTCGCTATACTGAACCAGTCCATAATTATGTCATTGTGGGATATTTGGCATAACTTTGACTTGAAGAATCCAAATCAAGTTAGACCTATATATGAAATTTGAAAAAAGATTCATAGGGCTACTGCAGGGCCCAATTTTAGATATTGAAGATCTGAAATCACAGAGATAATTCAATTTCAAAATCGAGCTCCTCAAAAGCAAGAAAAATGTGTGCATTTTTTTCGAATTACATAAGTCTCATTTGAAAAAAGTAGTTTGAATTTATTCCAAGGGCATATTGAAGAAGAGATATCAGTATTTGGTTCTAAAATGCCCCCTAAAAATAATTCAACACCCATTAAACCTTCAGAAGGCTCTACTATGACTCATGAAGACGAAGAAATGCAACATGAGATATCAAAATTACAAGAGCAAGTGCACCTATCGCAAAGAGAAACAAAAAATGAAATGGAAGTTTTGAAGAAAGGCGTGGAAACTAAGTTGGATGGTTTGAAGAAAGGCATATAAACTAATATGAATGGTTTGGAAGCTAAGATGGATGGCATGGAAGCTAAGATGGATGACATGGAAGCTAAGATCAATGAAAAAATGGAAAACATGAAGAATGATCTAAAAGTAGACATCGAAGGTTTGGCAAAGTGGATACAAGAAATGTTTCCTAATGGCGAAAAGATAGTAGAGGAAACTCATGATGAGAACAAAATAAATGTTAATCGTGATTTCATAAACTCTAATGTTGGATGGAAGAACCACCATATTCCAAAGATGGATATGAGGAAGTTTGATGGCAAGGATCCCGTAACATGGATAATATTGCATGGAGCAATATTTTGATCTCAATAATGTGAAAAACACACAAAGGTACGCATTGCAACTTTACATTTAGAACAAAATACATTTGTATGGTATCGATGGTTTTGCTCCCGTAAAAAATGTCACTTGGTCAATTTTACGAAGGAAAATGATAAAGTATTTTCGCATGAGGATACAAAGAGAAACACCTTCTTTAGGCAGTTGATAAATCTCAAACAAAAGTGTTCAGTGATGGAGCACATTGAGGACTTCAAAAAATTGAATATAAGGGTAATTGATATTCTAGAGGAACACAGGATTGATGCCTTCATAGGGACTTTAGAGGATAACATCCAACATGAGGTTCGTGTTTCAGAACTTGATTCATTGGAGAAGGAATTTAGGTTGGCAATAAAAATTGAATGTAAAATTATGGCAAAAAGGAAGCCTACCATTCACATCTATAAGGATGGAAGTGTTCCTACTTCTAGACTTCCACAACCTACAAGGTTGACACCACAACAATTGGAAGAAAAAAGAGAAAAAAAGGGCTTTGCTACAAGCCAGATAGCAAATACACCGAAGGTCATAATCATGCTAAGAATAAATTATTCCACATGGGGACAGAACAGGAAGAAGAAAATGAATAAGAATCCTCAAAAGAAGACGATATACACCAGGAACCAACCCTAGAAGAGGAAGAAATGAGTTCGACCATATCATGTAATGCATTGGCAGGAATTACCACTCCTAAAACTCTCAAGATAGAAGGACATATCAAGAAGAAAAAGGTAATAGTGTTGATTGATTCGGGTAGTACCCATAATTTCATTCATTGTAAGGTAGCCAAGGAATTGAATTGTTTCCTATACCCAACACCAGAATGTCAAGTGATGGTTGAAAATAGAGAAAATATAAATTTCTCTGGAAAATTTCATAATATCAAGCTAACCATGGGGGAATATGTATTGAATAGTCCAATGTTTTCCATTCCAATGGGAGGTGTTGATGTTGTACTAGGAGTATAATGGTTACAATCTTTGGGGACGGTAGCTTTTAATTTTCAAGAAATTTTCTTGAATTTTTTTCAAAAGGAAAGGAAGTCAAATTACGGGGTATTGTGGGGAAGCCAGGAAAGATAATAAGCTCTAATTTCATGAAAAAGATTCTAAAGAAATAAAAACGAGGCGTAATTGCACAATTATGGTCACTAGATGTTCCAACATCAAAATCATCTATTTCTTCGTATCTCCAACAAGTCTTGGACAATCATTCCAAGGTGTTTGAAACTCCCAAAGGACTCCCACCTCTTCCTGATCATGATCATGCTATTCATTTGATTCCAGGAAGTGTTCCTCCAAACATCAGGCCTTATAGATATCCTTACATCCAAAAGAGTGAAATTGAACGTATGATTGCAGAAATGTTAGAGGCGGGTATAATTCAACCTAGTCAAAGTTCTTTCTCTCGGGCCCAAATAGTATTGGTGCACAAGAAGGATGGACTGCAGCGCATGTCCAGATTACTATGGGGACTCAGTCAAGCTCACCAATAAAGACAAATTTCCCATTCCCGTGATCGATGAATTATTGGATGAATTACATGGAGCAAATTATTTTACCAAGTTGGATCTTCATTCAGGATATCAACAAATTAGAATGAAGACTGAAGATATTCTGAAAACAACATTTCGAACTCATGAGGGTCGTTATGAATTTTTGGTCATGCCTTTTGCCTTACCAATGCACCTTCTACATTTCAAGGGTTGATGAATTCCATTTTCAAACCCTTCCTTAGAAAATTTGCGCTAGTATTTTTTTATGATATACTAATCTACACCGGGTCTTGGAAGGATCATGTTCAACATGTTGACAGGGCGCTCAAACTATTGGAGGAGACACAATTATATGCAAAAACCTCCAAATGTTTCTTTGGAGTACAAGAGGTGGAATATTTTGTTCATATTGTATCTCAGGAGGATGTTAAGGTAGACCCTAACAAAATCAAATCCATTAAGGAATGGAAAGTCCCCACAACCATAAATCAGTTGAGAGTATTTCTCGGGTTAACACGGTATTATCGCAAGTTTGTTAAGAATTATGGGAGAATAGAAACACCTCTAACAATATTATTGAAGAAATGTGCATTTTCATGGACTTCTGAAGAAACTAAGGCCTTTGAACATATTAAAGAGGCAATGTGCCTAACATTGGTCTTACCTATGCCAGACTTCACAAAAACCTTTATTGTGGAATGTGATGCCTCAGAAAATGGAATTGGTGTTGTTTTAAGGCAAGAAGGAAGACCCATTTCTTTTGAAATTCATTCAATTAAAGGAAATTATTTACATAAATATATTTATGAGAAGGAAATGTTATCAATACTACATGCTCTAAAAATGGCGACCTTACCTAATGGGAAGACACTTCAAGGTAAAAACTGGTCATGATAGTCTTAAACACTTTTTGGAACAAATAATATCTTCAAAAGAGCAGAAAAAATGGGTCATAAAGATGTTGAGTTATGACTTTGAAATAATCTACAAAAAATGGAAGCTAAATGTTGTTGCAGATGCACTCTCAAGAAAGAATGAAGAGGTGGAAGCATTTCTTTGTGTCATTTCTATTATCCAACCAGACTGGATAACTGAAGCAAGGGATGAATGGAAGAAGGATGAAGAAGTGTGGACACTCATTCAAAAGTTGCAACAAGATCCTAGTACATCCGATACATTTAGTTGAAAAAATGATTCCCTATGGTACAAAGATCGCTTATACCTTTGTAAGAATTCCCAACTAAAACAAAATATTATTTTGGAATTGCACACTTCTCCTTTAGGAGGACACTCAGGATTTTTAAAAAATTACCACAGGGGTGAAGAAACAATTTTTTTGGGATGGCCTTAAATCTCATATTCAAAAGTTTGTGGTGGAATGTTTGGTTTGCCAGCAAAATAAAGTTGAGACAATTAAGACCCCGGGTCTTCTACAACCTTTATCCATTCCAAGTCAACGTTGGGAGGAGATTTCACTGGATTTTATCACAGGTTTACCTAAGTCTGAAGGAAAGAGTGTAATCATGGTGGTAGTTGATAGATTTACCAAGTATGCACACTTTGGTGCATTATCTCATCCATTTAAATCAAGTACAACATAATACATTTATGGACACAATTCAAAAGCTACATGGAAACCCAAGGATTATCGTGAGCAACAGAGATCCCAGAGATCCGATTTTTACCGGAAATTTTTGACACGTAGTTATTTTCTTGTTTACTCTTCACTAGCTCATATCTCATCTTACCATCCTCAATCGGATGGTCAAACTGAGATTGTGAATAAATTTTTATAAGGATAACTTTGTTGTTTTGTATCTGATAAAAAAATACAATGGATCAAGTGGTTACCTCTTGTTGAATGGTAGTATAACACTTCCTTCCACACTGCAGCAAAAATGACCCCATTTATGGCACTTTATGGATATCATCCACTGCCCATCACATCATCTTTAAGAGAAAATTATAAGGTTCAAGAAGTGTAAGATCACATCGAGCATCAACAATAATTTCTCCTTAATTCCTTAAGCACATGTTGGACGAAGAAATAAGCACAACATGACAGCGTATGATGGATATGAAATACTCCGATGGTCTAATTAAAGTACTGTAACAGAGACAAAAAGAGAGGCCGCAACTAAGACTAAGAGAGTTCTCCATGCCATGCAGAGGAACTTGGAGAGTCTGACTCGCTAGGTTCCTATGGCAGCAGTAGGGGATCTACCGGAGGTGATTCAAAGACGCATGGTAGGGGTACGATGAGATTGGGTGCGGATATTCTGACAAGTGGCTAATGCCATCGTCTTCTTCCGTGACGCTCATCTAGGGCAAGGCACATAGACATAGATTATAGATGACCGATATTTTTATGGACATGATTGGGCCTAAGCCCTAATTTTGTAGGACATTTTTTCCTAATTTTGTATAACTTTTTGGACATATTTCTATCTATATACAGATGGTTTCATGATGTGATGATCATCTGTACAAATGCTTTTTGATTAATTTTTATTTTAATGTGATGAATGATTAATATGCCAATCTAATGCTTGATTAGCTATGAAAATAGCAAATGAATTTTCTAATCGTGGAATATGAATGAAAGTAATAAAATTAAATGATCTTTGTAATAAAAATGCTCTCATAAATTGGCGATATAAATAAGGATATTTCACACGATAGATGTTTTTTAATTGAGACACCAACAGTTGCAAGTCCAAGTATACTACTAACGATTCAACACCAAGAGATATTGCTTCAGATGGTAAGTTAAAAGACATATTATATTCGACCACATTGTTTGATGCATATCCAATACATATGCCTCTTGAAACTAATAACTGACCGAATGGATAGTAAATTACCTAAGCCACGGAAGCTGAATTCCGGGTATGTCGACTAGCACCATCGGTGAACCCTAAATATACCAGATCATCCATTGATACCTACTAAAGCATATCAAAAATATTGATATCACTATGAAACCTATGGAAATATATGAAAAATTATATACAATATCTACAAGACAAGGAAAATGCTAGGCAAAATCCTAAGCATAATACTTCTTAAGATAGAGCCCATTTGTAGGCTCCGCCAGCGCGTTTCCATTGAAATCAACCAACTCATAATTTCCTTTCTTCAATACCTTTTTAATGATGAATGGACCGTACCATATGGGTTTGAACTTGCCTGCCCCCAAGGTGTATTTTTCTTGGTCACAGACCAGGAAAAGGTCACATTCAGAGAAAAATCTAGGACACACAGTCTTATTATATTCGACTTTTACTCTCTTTTTATAAGCTTCGTTGTTTGTGGTTGCATCTCGATCCTACTCGTCAAGATGTTCCAAATGAATGAGGCGTTCTTCAAGACTAGATGTGTCTCGAAGAATTTCAACAACTAATTTAAGAGAAGGAATCTCACATTCCACCAGGAAGATTGATTCCAAACCGTTAACTAGTTGAAAATGAGTGAAACTCGTAGCAGTCTTAATCGACATTCGGTATGCCCAAAGCGCAGGATATAACATGATGTGTCAATTGGATCGAGCCTTATTAATTATCCTTTGCAGGATTAATTTTAGGGATTTATTCACAGCTTCAACCTGACCATTGGCTTGAGGATAGTAATGAGATGAATGCTCCTGCCGAAAACCCAATTTGGGAGCTAATTCGGACATAATCTTATTCTAGAAATGACTACCATGGTCAGTGACAATCTCCTTTGGAATACCGAAATGAGAAATGACTTTGTTGAATAGAAACAGAGATGTTGTCTCACCATCATTCACGAAAGTAGGCATAGCTTCGACCCACTTATTAAAGTAGTCCACTGCTACAACAATATACTTATGAACCTTTTTCGAAGGTGGGTTACAAGTTGTAAAATCAATACCCCACTTTGTGAAAGGACCGATGATGATAACAAGAAAAGGCGGAGCTGGATGAGCATGCATTTTCCGAGAATAAACTTGACAAGGATGGAATTTTTTGACCGCTTCAACACAAAATTTGAAAATCGAAGGCCAAAAATAGCCTGCACACAAGATTTTTTGGGTTGTATCAAGCCTAGATAGATGACCACCACAAGCTCCATTGAGGTAGTCATTCAGCACAAACTCAACTTCTTCTAGGGTTAAGCAATTTCTAAGGATTGAATCAATCCCGCGACGATATAAAGTGTCACCAATAATAATATAACTTTTAGCCAGGTGATGCAATTTTATGCATTCATCCTTCGAAAAAGCAAGAGGAAACTTTGAATTTTGAAGATATATTATGATATCTCCTTACCAAGGATCTTGTGAAGAAATAAAGAAGAAATCCTCATCAGGAAACGATTCTTCATAAACAAATTCTTCTTCACAAGGCAACTCCAAGATTAATTCTGCAAATACTAAATATTTCTTAAATTTGGATGACATGAACTCGAGATTGAATTCTTGTAAAATAACAATCCATCTGTCATATTTTCCCCCAATCACTTGCCTAATGAGAACAAACTGAAATGGGTTGACATCAACCAAGACAAAAAAAATTCTAAGCAGAATATAGTGTCGATGTCATTGGACAGCATGAAAAACTGCCAAAGCTAATTTCTCTACAGGAGAATATCGTAGTTCGGGAATGACCAAGCCTCAGCTCAAATAATAAATCACGTGCTCATAGAGAGCATCGTCCTCCTAAACCAGAACTATACCTATGGTTGATTCTGTAGCAGAGATATATAAGAGGAAATCCCTGCTATAATCAGGTGGACTCAATAAAGGAGCAGAGGTCAATGATTTTTTCAAAGCATCGAACGAGAGTAGAGCGAAATCGTCCCATACAAATGGAACTCCTTTCTTCATCAATCTCATAAATCCTTTTGTAATCTCGGCATAATTGACGATAAATATACTCAAGAAATTTACTTTTCCTTGGAGAATTTGAAGTTGACGGATAGTGGACGAGGGAGGCAATTGAAGTATTGCTTCAACCTTGAAGGGACCAACACGAATCCCTTCCGTAGATACAATGAATCCCAATAACTGACCAGATGTGACAACGAAAACACATTTATTTGGATTCAACCGGATTTTTAAAATAATGACATTGTTCAAAGATAAAACAAAGGCGGTGAGGATGATCAATTATCTTTTGAGAACGAGCAGCTAGGTCATCCAAATAAGCTTGGATGATATGTTTGATATCTTGGAAAGCGTAGGACATGGCCCGCTGAAAAGTCACTCCAGCATTTTTAAGGCCAAAAGGAATCTTTTTGTATGCAAAGGTACCCTAGGGGCAGATAAAATATGTCTTATGCCAATCTTCAATACGGATAGTAATTTTATTACATCCCGAGAAACCGTCCATGAAGGAGAAAATCTCATTTTCCGCACATTCATTAATAATATGATCACTAAAAGGTGCGTGGAAATTATCTTTCAGGTAAGCCTTATTTAAATCCCTAAATTCAATGTGTAGAAATTATATGCACTAAGCATTCATATATCCAGACTCTCCTGATCTCACAATATTTATCTTTGCAAAATACAGAATCCTTCCACTATAATTCTTGCGGAAATTTAATCAACAATTGCAAAACACATGAAGCAATAAAAACACACATAACACAATTGTTTAATGGGAAAGCCTGAAGCTGAAAACCCCAAATATATATTATGTAACATGGAGATCATATGAAAATCTCATACAAACATACAAATCTTATCACAAGCTCTCAGTACAGTACAATCGTTATACACTAATGAGGACCAATCTTGCAAATCCATGCACCGATCTTTGCATCCTACTAGCCTGCCTCCACTACGTAATCCAAGTTGATTACAAAGACCAATTCGATGTAATCCCACTCTCATTGTCTATGTTATTATCATTGGCAACTCCAATGTATATGTAGATGCAAGTCATGCATCACTAGTAGTCACAACGGATAGTCTATCTTTCCCTTTCACCTATCTCTCCACTGGTCTCCACTGAAACTGCCATGCACTGTAGTTAACTGATGTATTGTTTAGTTGATTAATGAGTTATTATTTGTGAATTAATTCACTCCACTCTCACTAGTGTATCAATCAGTTAGACTAGATACAACTAGCTCAACTGAGTCTAACTGAGTTAAACTGAATACAACTCCATAACTACTTCTTCCAACTGTGTCATAACTCTGCCACTTGAGTTCTAACCGAGTCCTCCATGCATTAGCTCCAATAAACCCTCAGGAATAGCGTAATTCCTTCTGTCAGTTGCTGTGCCACATCTGTGCACTGAACTAAAGTGCTCCAAGAGAATAAGTTGTTGTTTAGAGTCTGATTATTATTAAGAGCTAATAATAATCAACATGCATCTATTTTTAGATTGACAATCTATAAATATACTTGCCTAATCTTCTAAAAAATAGAATTTCATATATTTTTCACATTTCACCAACCATCTACAACAGCCTCCTACATATAGAATATTCTCACCATGTCTAAAAATAGACTTTGCGCCAAAAATCACCTGTGTGGGCCCCACCTAGTTTAGGTGATTATTTTCCAACAAGGATCAAGGATGATGTTTCAGGATGCCTCCTTCACTTTTTCTTGTTGCAATCTTCAACACTCCCTCTCAAAAAGAAAGGATTGTCTTTTCATGTGACATGAAACTCCATGCATTCGCTCTGCAACCTTTGCAAGCGCCCTGCAACTCCATGCATCTGCTCTGCAACTCTTGCTGCAACACTTCTAAAACTGAAAGGCTCCAAAAAACTCAATCAGTCTAATGCATCTATCATCAAAGTCTTTGAATTCTCGCCGTGCCCAACCGCACATGTTCTCTGCAGTCCACCGCGCCGTTGAACTCGCACCCATGCACTCGCACTTGTCGTCAACTTTGAACCACGCTCCGCACCGACACCTGCCACTTCGATCCGCCCGCATCAATCCAATCGATCATGCTATTGCCGCTCTATGGGCACTGTAGGGCTAGGTTCAATCTACAGTATCCACACCATCTCCATGAATCCTGCCCTGAAATCTCCACCTGGGATTACTCATGCATGTCGCCCCACCTCTCACCTGGTGGTATAGCTGCATGCACTCCCTCTGCCCATCTGGCATGAAATTTCTCTGCATGAGTGGTTTCTTCCACTCCATGATCCTCATCTCGTGGCTGCTCCACATCCAGAGGTTCACTCTTACCTGCATGACTTGCTCCCTCTCAAGCATCAATTGCATGTCTTTCTTGCACTTCCCAATAGTAGGAAGCTCCGTATAAATCCCATCTACATCAAATCTATAAAGATTCTTCTCCATTTTTATTTTACTGAGCTTTTCTTTAAGCACCAACTTCCTCTGGTCGCTTCTTCTTTGGAACAAATCTATCAAAGCCTTCCACATAGCATATGGAGTGGCTTTCCCATTAAGGCTTGAGACAATATGGTCTCTCACATCTTCCAACAGAATCCTCCTCGTCCTTGCTACTTTCTTTTGCCATGCGTCAAGTACTGCAGCATTCGCTGAAGTGGGCTTAGGAACATCTCTCTCGATGAATTCCTTCAAGCCATTATCCTCAAGAACTGCCTCCATCCTATCCTTCCAGGCTATGTAGTTAGAGTTGCCCTCGAGTGCATACTCCAACTGCAACCCATTGAAAGACATTTCAATGTATACTCAACTGTCACACCAAGAAACTCCTGCAGCAAATTCGAATTTTCCACCAGCACAAACTCACTTCACAATTGCAATCTTCAATCAAAAATGCTCTGATACCATGTAGAAATTATATGCACTAAGCATGCATATATCCGGACTCTCCTGATCTCACAATAATTATCTTCTTTAAAAATACAGAATCCTTCCACTATAATTCTTGCGGAAATTTAATCAACAATTGTAAAACACATGAAGCAATAAAAACACACATAACACAGTTGTTTAACGGGAAAGCCTGAAGCTGAAAACCCCAACTATATATTATGTAACATGGAGATCATATGAAAATCTCATACAAACATACAAAGCTTATCACAAGCTCTCAGTACAGTACAATCGTCATACACTAATCAGGCCCAATCTTGCAAATCCATGCACCGATCTTTGCCACCTGCTAGCCTACCTCCACTGCGCAATCCAAGTTGATTACAAAGACCAATTCAATGTAATCCCACTCTCATTGACTGCGTTATTATCATTGGCAACTCCAATGTATATGTAGATGCAATTCATGCATCACTATAGTCACAACAGATAGTCTATCTTGCCCTTTCACCTATCTCTCCACTGGTCTCCACTGAAACTGCCATGCACTGTAGTTAATTGATGTATTGTTCAGTTGATTAATGAGTTATTATTTGTGAATTAATTAACTAATTAATTCACTCCACTCTCACTAGTGTATCAATCAGTTAGACTAGATACAACTAGCTCAACTGAGTCTAATTGAGTTAAATTAAATACAACTCCATAACTACTTCTTCCAACTGTGTCATAACTCTGCCACTTGAGTTCTAACTGAGTCCTCCATGCATTAGCTCCAGTAAACCCTTAGGAATAGTGTAATTCCTTCTGTCAGCTATTGTGCCACATCTGTGCACTGAACTAAAGTGCTCCAAGAGAATAAGTTGTTGTTTAGCATCTGATTATTATTAAGAGCTAATAATAATCGACATGCATCTATTTTTAGATTGACGATCTATAAATAGAATTCGCCCAATCTTCTAAAAATAGAATTTAATCTATTTTTCACATTTGACCAAACATCTACAAATAGCCTCCTGCTACATACAGAATATGCTCACCATGTCTAACAATAGACATACACCTAAAAATAACCTGTGTGGGCCCCACCTAATTTAGGTAATTATTTTCCAACTAGGATCAAGGATGATGTTTCAAGATGCCTCCTTCACTGTTTCTTGTTGAAATATTCAACACAATGCATATGCGCATCATTCCTTATTTTTTTATCAACAAATACTGGATTTGAGACCCACTCAGTTAATGGAACAGGGTATATGAAACCCGCCTTTAGCAGCTTTTCAACCTCGGCTTTGATAACTGCAACTTTCCTAGGGCTTACCGGCCGAATATTTTTCTGTATAGGCTTAGCATTCTCATAAGTCTTGATATCATGTCGGAATACCGATGGATCACTTCCAGGCATTTCCTCATAAGACCTAGCAAACACATCACGAAACTCTTTAAAAATATCGGTATAAGTCAAAATTTCTTCAGGGGAGCACTAAGATCCAAATTAAAACATTCCCAATTATATTGGGATCCCTAAAGATGTTCACCGAAATAGTTTCCGAAATAATAGACATATTACCTTCAACATAAATCTGTGTCGGGGCCAAAGGGTTTAAGATTGTTGAACATTTCAAGTTGAAGAAGGATTAGACAAACTTGATTCAAGTTGATGCAAATCTGGAAGAAAATATGATCGGTGATGCAAGTCATCCCACAGTCTTTCTACACCCGTCATTGCTTATAGGAGTTCCTCCTCATATGGTAAGACAATACCAAAGCATTCCATAGAGGAAGTAGAGTCAAGAGTCCATTACAGAGCCACATCTCCATCCAAATCCTTCATTGAAAGAGTAGGAGAGTAATATGCAGTGTTAATTATAAATTGATAAGTGATTTCAGTTACATACATGGGGTATGTCATTCCACGCACTTTCCCATCCTATAATGTGGTCATAGAGGAGTGTAAGGGCCAAGGATCCAAAAAATAATGAGTTCTGAGGACCCTCTTCGAGGAGGGGCCTTGGATGATGAAATGGCATTGATTCGAGAGATAAGAGAGGGAAGATAAAAATTACCCATCAATGAGGAATACATTTTGACTCCTAAATTCTCCACAGGAGGCTTGGCATTCTTCACCAAGGGAATGGTAGAATAAAAAGATGCATTGGATTATTTAGGAGAATAAGCCATCTGATCAACAGTAACAATTCTCCCTTCATGGGGAAAGCATAGGATGTGAAATAAAGACGATACAATGGCATCTATTTCATAAATCCAATTTCGTCCCAATAAAATATTATAATACAAATTGGCATCAACTATTTCTACCTCGATATTGACTACCTTTCCTCCAACACAGATGGAAATACTGGAACAATTCCGTGCGGCCTATGAGAATGACCATCAAATGCAATCAGGAGAGTAGGTGAAGGAACAACTTGAGGAGATCTGATAGCCTTCCAACATGCAATCGACATGACACATGTGGAAGCTCCCTCATCAACTAGAGTTCAAAAGATATTCATTTTCTGATATTTAGATTTGATCTGGAAAGCCATGTGATGGGGGAGTCTCTTCTTAATATTTGACATATCAAATGTTACAATAAGAGAGTTTTTCAGATCTATCGCCTCGATCGTAGTGAGAAACACACTCCATTGTGCCAGGAAGGACTGAAGTACCACTAACGCAGACATCACACAAGGGCTTTGGACCAGATCTTCAACAATAGAGTAGTTCTAGGCAGCCTTGGCATTAGGATTGATAATCAAACGTTTTTCGGAGCCTTTCGCCACCCTAGGTATAGGCTCAACTACATGCCTCTCAATATGGAGCAGCTCTTGAACATCAAGAGAAGCCTTCGCCTTAGAGGGTTCTGGTTCACCATAATCATGTAATCTTATATCAACATCAACATGAGAGCTCACCGTGTATACATTCAATGAAGTTTCCCCTTCTTGGTTGTCCCTTGTGGGGGTCCCAGTATTGGTGTTTGTGGCAGCAAGAATTTGTTGCCCTTGGGGAAAAAGGTTAGTCAAAACAGCCTGGGAGCTAGAAGAACCCTGCTGAGTGTCTCAAATCTTAGGAAAAATATGAGTTAAATGATCTCCATTGCATAATTTGCATGGAAACTTAACTTTATTTTTCGACTCCTTTTTACCCTCCCTAGTATTATCACTGGGTTTGTTCACATCGCCCTACCCATCCTTATCTTTCTTCTTGCCACGTCCCTTTTTCTTCCCATCGGATTGTTGATTTCCTTTGGGGTTCAAAGATTGGACAATGTTAATATTTAAAGGTTTAGAAGGCATAGGCACTGACCGGGATGCCTGAATCTAAGAAGCAGTTTGTAAAGACAACTGATGCAATTGACTTAGTGGGTTAGCCATGCTATTATCGATCGATCCGACTAGCCCGTCAGCATGGGGACCATGCTTGGGTTTGGCTAAATCGATCTTGGATTGAGGAGCATCAAGAAAAATCTTGTAGAGGATTCTAGATTGAGAATATATAAGTTCTAACTGTTGGGCTCTAAGGATGGCCTATTTTCAGTTAACATTTCGGGTAATGACACATCCTTAGAAATCTTTGGCTATAAAGATTTTAAAAACCATTCGAGAAGGAATTCATTAGGTATATAGGCCTTAATGAGCCTATTCCTTCTTCATCATTCCTGAATATGGGCATAAATGTGAGTTGCTTTGTCTTGTTGGAAACTAGCTAATAGCTCAACTCCAACATCATATCGGACGAGCAACTAAAAATGGTTTAAAAACATAGTAGCCAATTCGCCAAATGAAGCAAAGGTACCCCCATTAATATCTATACACCACTTCGCAACATCTCCAGTTAAGGTGCATTGGAATAATCTCGACCTAATTGAAACGTCAATTAGGGAGTTGGATGAACACCATAAATGGAACGTTGTTACATGGTCAAGTGAATTCTCCCCAGAATTTCCTTCGAATTTGGAATATCGGATGGAAGTTTGGTGGGAACCAAAGGCCAAGCTGGATTATATCGGATTAGATCAATTTTCAATTTTGAAAGATCTGGAAAATTTAGGGTGTCAGTCATCAGTATTTTTTGCATGTTTTGATGACTAGATTCCTTAGCTAAGTTTTCTAGAAGCTAATATCAATCTGTCAATTTGTCATCTAGAAAACACCTCAAACAAATTTTTTTCTTCCTACCCCTCCCTTTCAACTTGTGATGGGAATGGTCTTCAGTTTTCAAGTCCTATCACAATTCAGCAAAACCTTCTCTGTCTATAACTGTCATAAGCTTTGTTTTTATGCTATCAAAGTCCCCCGTTTTCATATAACTCACTGTCCAACATTAGAAAAAGTGTCTACCCCTTTCTCACTGATCATTTTGTCATATGATAGCCTACTCATGCCTAAGAAACTATTCATAATCTATGACAAAATCTGTAGGTCTAGGTGGTGGTGTTTAGGGAAAATTCCTGGACAAAATTGTCTTAAACCAAAAACCCTGTTTTCAGCATCAGTCAGCCATCATTTTCTTCCCATCCTGCAAAACATCACCTTGGTCTATCCTTAGGTCATACACCACTAAATGGTTGCTTTGTTTCATTTCAGCAAAGCTCAGAAATACTCATTCCAGGAAAAGAGTAGAATTCTAAAGTTTCATGAATGAAGAAAGTTATCAGTTCAAGCATGATTTTATGACAGTCTCTCCAGAAATCATAGACATCTACCAAATGCATCTCTGCAGGAGTGTATTGAGTGATGATAGTATGCTAAATGGGAGCAAAGGAGCAAATTCAAACAAGGTTCTCATGCTGTGGCAGTTGCTATCATAAATCAGATAAAGTGCAGTTATTGAAGAAAGAAGACATACAGGTTTCAAATCCAAAAATGCCAAAAGACAAAGGTCCTACATCATGACAAATGAATACAAAGATTAGATGATGTCTAACTTCAGCGCTCCATGCTAACTCAAAGAGAATTGTTGCATAAGTTCTCAAACATGTGGCCAAAGCCCTGCAAATCACTCTTGTTCAAACAAGAAAGACAATCTTTGACATAATAGAGGTTTAAAGCAATTAGGCATCATTATGAGGATATAAGAAGGATAGTTGCTTTTTATATCTTACCATAACCTGGACTCTGAAAAGAATTTAAAGACAAATTTGCTGCAAAGATGCACATAGTGAGCATTTATCATTCATAAATGCATTATTTACTCCTAAGCTTCACAGTGATTTTGTGAAAAAGACATATACCATAATCAGGGCTTCATAAAGGAAGAGGACAATGTGTTTAAATGACTTCATCAGTAATAAGTGGAAAAGGCTCACAGTTTGTTTTCCATTAGTCTTTTTAAATAAACAAACAAAGCGCACAATTTTTAGATGAAAGAAGATTTTTGTGTTTGATAGGACCTCCTTCATGATAAGCAAAGGGTCAAAACACATTTTGAAGGCCTCCTTCATAACAAGCAGAGGGCCCAACAGTGGTTTTAAGTGACCTAGGTGGTTACATTTGTATGGCCTCCTTCATAACAAGCAAAGGGAAAATCACTAGGTATTAACTTTGTGTTTGAGAAAAATTGTCATTAATAGACAGAGTTGAGAGACATTATGTAAAGGAGTTCATTTAGTGATAAACCAAAGCTAAAAAAAACAGTTTTGATAGCATATCCCTTTAAGATGGCTAGTCAAAGGCATAACACACACGGACAGTTTTTCAAAAGGGAAGTCCTCAAAAGGAACAGCAAAAATGAAAGATGAAACTCCTTCATGGCTAGTCAAAAGCATAACACACACAAACAGTTTGTCAAAAGGACAATCCTCAAAAGGAACAACATAAATGAAAGATGAAACTCCTTCATGGCAAGCAGAGGTTAGCAACTATTCATAGTTTTAAATACCGCTGTGCCAGGACCTCCCTTTTGATGATAAAACTCAAAGGAAAAAGGTTTCAAATCCATTTAAAAAGGGGGGGAAAGTCATTTTGAGATATCATTCAAAAGGAAAAATCTCAGAGAGCCCATTCAATATTTACTTGGCAAAGAGAGAAAATTCGGTTTTTTTTTTTTTTTTTTTTTAAGAGTTTTGGGCGACCATCGTGCAAAAGAAATAGGTCGCGACGTGCTTGTAGACATTCTCTGAAAGAAATTATGAGGGGTGCAATGCGCCTGTGCAGTGGCGCGATGCCCCTGCCTCCTCGCCCAGCGTGCAAGGTTTTTTTCACCCGGCGCCCGGCCCAGCTTTGCCCGGCACACCTGCACGAGATTCCACCCGCCCCACTGCACGCAGTGCCTACAAGGCAACGTGCAGGTGCTACGCACCTGTGCACAGGAGCGTAGCACCTCTCCAAAAGCCTAAAAAAGGGCCAGAATTGAAATTTTTTCACAAAATTGGATTTTCATTTAAACAAAAGAGTTTTGGAAGCCCTGGTAATGAAGGTGAAAACAAACAAAAAGGTAGTAAGGACAGTAAATATAGTGAGAAAAGTGAAAGAGGCGCTTATCAACAATGCAATGATCATGAAAGCAGCTCTCAAAAGGGAAGCACAAAAAGCACAAGTGAAACTTGAGGAATACATGGGCGAATTTGATGATGATGAAGAAGAGGAAGGACCTGCAAGGAAAAGGCCTAGGACCACGGGTCTTAGGAAAGCATTGGAGAAAGAAAGGGAAGAAGAAGAAGCCCTTGCTCAGCAATATCCTCTCACACAGCTGCTTACCCAAGAGATAGAAAATGATAAAGAATCTTGGCTTGAAAGGGCCAATAAACATTTGGAGGACAAATTAGACAAGGAAAACAAAGATTTGGGCCTGCAAAGGAAGATGACCGGGTATTACAAGATGATGAATCAATTTTCCCGAAAGAAACTAAAGATTGCCCAAGAAAAGCTCAAAACTGCCCAAAGGAGGCGCCTGGTGGAAAAAGGAGGAAAAGACATATCTCGGCTTGGAATCTTGGCTCAAGATTCCATACATGCTTCTAGAAACCCTTAAGGGGTTTGTTCACCAAAATTGAGCATTTTTTGACATGATCTTGTTTTTTGAGATTTTTAGGCCTAATTGCACAAATTCATGGGCGCTGTCGTTTTTGCTTGGAGCATCCTCAACTGATGAAATTTATATTTTTGGATGCATTAAATTGGAGGGAATATACTCAGAAATTTTCAGATCAAAAGAAGATGTTTTGATCCCTCAAAAAGGCAAAAAAACAGTAAATTTTTACCTTTCTGCCTCAAATATCAGCAGGTGCTACCCTCCTGGGTTTTTTCACTCATTTCACTTTTTGACAGATTTCCTAGCATTAGTTTGGAAAAACTCAAGTATTTCTAGAAAGTAGACATCAAGGCTTTCCAACTCCCCATCACGGGCCTCGTTTTGACATCGAAAAGTCCCTCAAAAGTCCTCTGCAAGACAAACTTTTTTCTGCTGCTACGCTCTTGTAGAATTTTGCTGAAAAGTAGTTTTCTGAGTATGACTGGCCAAATGTGCGTTAGGAAATTTTATCTCTTGTGTTAGGCCCAAAAAGTGATTCCTTTTGCTATTTTAGTTCGAAAATATATTTTTAGAGAATATTTTATGCCTTGGACCTTGTAAGGCCTCAAGGACAGTTTTAGATATTTGTTTTTGGCCAATGGCCTTCTAGTTGCTCTAGGTGGATTTCCTCCTCTTTGGCCTATATAATCCAAGAGAATTCATTGTAACCAAAGGCAGAACTTGAGTTATACAGAGAAATACATAGCACTATGAGCTTTGAAGAAATATTTGTTTTATGAAGTGGATGATCTCTTGCTTGACTTGATGGTGGAGGAGGATTGTGTGTAGGATTCCATGGCTTGGTGAATGGTATTGTGTTTCTTATTTGTTATGTTTTTTTAGTTTCTCATATATGTTTTCATGCTTCTTGCTTGATGTAGTTCAGTAAAGAATAAGTTTGAGATATGCCCATGGAGGCACCTCAAACTTCCTGATTCATTACAGCTTAAATGTTCTTCATCTTTCTTGGTTATGTCAAAGAATTCTTAATTGCTCTTTGGTTCCCTAAGAAATTGTTATCAGTTTCATTAATGGTTATTATGTATGTTGTCTAGTATGATTCACGGTATGCCCTGCTTACTCATAGCTAATCAAAACTCCATTTCTGAAATCTCTCTCAGAATTATTGGTTGTTTTAGTTAAGTCAAAGAGGTCTTGTTTCGATCTTTCCCTTTGTCCATGCTTTGCAGTCTTATTTAAAAGTTCCTGATAGCTCAAGATATGATGTTTAGGAGTTCCCTCTTCATAGATTGAGTTGTTTGTTTATTTTATTTGTTTTCCCAAAAGCCTGAAGGTGATTTTCCCAAAGTTAGAGGGTCTTATACTTCTATGTATCACTGGATTTTTTATTTTCTACATCTATCAGTTTGAGTTTTGTTCATAGAGATTAATGGTCAGCCCTAACTCATGAATGCTTGCTGTTTAAATTTTTATGCTTAAAATCTCTTTGTCTTTCACAAACTTAATGTTCATCTCATTTCACTTTCACCCAAGAATCCATTTACCTCGACTAAATCGGCCTTGTAGTAATACCTTGTCCATCATTAAGACAGTCTTGACCTTATCTGACCCCATAGCCCAATTGATTTGCCGAACTCCATATCTATTTGTCTTTTTGATCAGTTCCCCTCAAAAAACCCAAAACAAACCAAAACATACTTAACAACTAGCCTAAAATCAAATATACATAAGCAAACAAGTTTACATCCTTTGCATAATAGAGAGAGCCCTCTCTGAGTCCAGGAAGGCTAGGTCCTAGGGCTCCAAAGCTTGGTCTGATGTTACCCTGTCATTTGGTTTACCAATTTGCCAAATTACGGGACACTAACATAGGGTTTCCAGGAATGGCAAGCGTTGAGGAGCTGGAGAATTCCACCCACCATAAGTAGGGTTCCCAACTTTAAGAAAATAATACACTGGATTTGCAGAGGTAGTAGGTTGTCAAGAATTATTCGTACAAGAGGTTGAACCATAAGGAAATCCTTGTGGTACAGAAGTATTCAGAGGATGTCCACCCCCTGTCAAAGGGTTACCAAACATAGAGAAATCCTCCCCCCCACCCCATTGAAGCATTAAAAGGAGAGGAAATCCCTTGATAAGGGTTCCACACATTAGTGAAAGGAGAAAAAACCTAAGAGGTCCCAACAGAGGGGAAAGGAATATTCCCTTGTTGACTAAACTAAAAGGACCGATTCCCAACTCCCAAACCACTAAAACCAAGGTTAGGCCATCCTTGACCTCCTTGAAAAGGATTAAACGTTGACCCTGACTAGAGAAAGGTAATGATCCTATGTTCAAAGAAGGGGTGGCATGAGGTATATGACCACTTCCAAAAGGAAAACCCTGAAAGGCTACTGATCCACTTAGCATAGAAGTCATTGTTGTGGATGCAACGGGTGGAAATGTTAAAGGAATCGAGGGGATTGCACTGGATGGAATCCCAAAAGGATAGGAACCAGCGTGGGAAGCAAAATATTGGGTGCCCCCACTCGAATATGGAATGGAGGTAGAGCCAAAAATTGTGTACTAGGTGTGATAGTGGATATAGAAATTTTACCTCCTCCTTCAACTGAAAGAGGAGTATGCACACCAGAAGTATCATAGCTGAAATTGTGCTTCCAACAGTGGTCATATTAAGAAAAGAAGGAGAAAAAACAGGGCTTTCCAGCCTGTGATTCGAGGTCCCAACATATAATATGACGTTTAGAAAATAACAAGGAAGGGGTGAAGAAGGAGTCACGGGGGACTCAGGAATATCTTGGACCTCAACCTCGTCTTTAGACTGGAAGAGAACCCTAGAAAGACCTGGAGTGTTCCTGTCCAAATCATGACTTACATTAGGTTCACCCTGTGAAATAATATCCCCGAGCGGAGGATCAATCTCTAATGCATTTGTTGCTACTAGTTGAAAATCACCAGCATAATTTCTCCTACGCCTTCTAGAACAAGGCTCAACACTCGCAGGTGAGAGCCCACGAAGCCTCTTAGACTGAAGAACTCGTCAATCAACCAATTTTAATTATTAAGAGAACTTGTAAAGACTCAAAACATTATAAAGCTACGAAAATCTAAGAGTAAAGAGCACTCACTAAAAAGTCCCTAAAGATACAATCAATCAAGCTACTTCCAGGTATTTCCGCTCTGGGTGATTAGGACCAGACACCAAAATACAAGAAAGTGAATATAAGGACCTTCCGAAAATATTCTGGGTAATTACACCCCAGGCCTACTAGCGAAGGTAACACAAATAGTTACATTGACCTCCAAACAAAAGCCTTTGTCAGTGCGAGTATCTGAGCTTCACACGGGCGCCCTCCAGAAGTACTAATGAGAGTGATACAATGTCTACCTTAGGTACCACAAGTGTTCCCCCTGCAGTCACCTATGCAGTCCCTATGAAAGGCAACTAAGGTCACTAGTTCGCATCGGAAGTCGGGCGGAACAGTCTTTGGCCGAGATCCAATAAGTAGGAGAGGGGGTATCTCTCTTCCCTGTCTTCACTCGCCCTTGTGCTTAACTCCCGTATAAGAAAAGCTTTCCCAGACAACTTAATGACACTTTATTTCACTCTTTTAATCAAATTCTATGTTTAAATTTAGTGGCCTTGGAGAGTTAACTCTCCACACACCTATTCCAAGGCTCTAAATGACCTAGACTAGTTGATGTATATATGACAAATCAAAAAATTCTAGTTCATTTTAATTTAAGCACTTGATTTTAATGGTTGTTTTTTAAGTCAAGGGTAAATGGAAGTGCAACTTATGATATTTTTTATGCAAGAAGAAACCAATAGAAAACATGGCTACATGAAAATGCAACTCTTTTTCTTCGATGAAAAGTAATTTCTACTCAAGGTTCTACAAACAAACTCTTTTCTTTTCTTCTTAAACACACACTCACACCCTCAAAATATATCAAAAAAGACAATAATTCTTACAATGCAACTACCTTAATGCAAACTAAAATTCTTAATACATGATCCTATGGACTACTCTTAAAGCAAGCAAATGTGTTTCTCAAAGAAATCAAGAGGCCAAAACTTGACAAGAAGGAGGAACAAATTCAAACTAAGCTTTCCCAAAATCAAGCAAATTCAACCTAATGAAAAAACTTCACACTTGCTCAAAAACAAAAAAGAAGACCAAAACCAAAACCAAAGAAAAAGAAAGGCAACAAATAAGATGTTTTTATCTTTTTTCTTTTTAAGGACAAAAATAGTTTTTGAGAAGACAAAACCACCAAAACTTCAAGATCAAATTCAAGTACACAGGAACTCAAATCTCACAAGCCATAATAATCATTGAAATGATAAGACTTAAAGTGAAAAGAGGCTACAAAATCAAACAGATTGATTTGAACAACAACATAAAAACTCCAGCAAGCAATAAAGATCTCAAGAAGACCAAAAAAATTTCAAGATTGCAAAAAGCGCTTCTCAAGAACAAAGAAAAAACCAAATAGGTCAACTTTCAAGAAAGCAAGGCAAAGCAATGAAAAGGCTAGGTTATAAGTGAATTGAAACCAATTCACTATCCCAAAAACTTAGAACAATCAAGAACTTCACCAAGAAGTCCTGAACCCAAACTTCAAAAACAAAAACTTCACCAAAATGAAAACCCTAGGTTGACTAGGTCATTTCACAATTAAAAGAGATAGGAAAATGATAATCAACAAGAAACAAGACTCTTCCAGACAAACAAAGACTGCAAGGAAGCAATAAAAACCAGGCGAGACCCTTTATTAGAAAAAATTCAGTCAAGACCAAACATATGCGACTTGGTAGTGACATACATGCGTATATATGCGCATGTGCTCAAATAAACTCGTGTATACACACGTTTCTTTGGAAAGAAGCACGTGTGTACGCGACTGTGTGAAATAAAAACCACATATAAATAGACCATCAAAGAAAAATAAAAATTCAAGTTTGGCCCAGAAGATCATATTACTTTCCTAGATTGCAAACAAGTTAAAGGTACTGGAAAAATCAAGAAATCAAATAAAAAGGCCCAAATCAAGGGAGAAACAACCCTTACAAGGGAATACAAGATTGTATTCCCTAGTGGAGTCACCAATTTTGTTGCGGGAGAAAACTCCCTAAGGTCAGGGTTGAGAACCCCAACAGATCGAAGGGAATCTATCAATAAGAAGCAAACAACCAAGAAGTCCTAATGCATAAACTACTAAAGTGGGATGAAGAGAGAGTACCCGTAGGTCCTATGTTTGAAGTCGTTCCCGTAGGGTTCAAACCCTCTACTTCCTCCAAAGCCTCAAAACTTGCAACACAGTTCAAAGAAGCATATATACTAGCAGTAGTTCAAAGCATGTACAAGATATGAATGTTAGATCATATAAGCATAGAGATATAAACCGGGAATCATGCAAAATAAGATCATAACATGAGTTATAGCATAAAGATCATAACGTTCAGGAACAAGACAAAGCTTCTTTATTGATATGAGGAAAGAAATGTGGAAGATAAAATATGATTCGACCACGGCTCCAAATGAAACCTTCCTCCAGATTCGTCCAACCCAAGCCTCAACAATCCTCTTTCATGCATATACACATAGATGTCATATAAAGGAGATGAACATCTCTTTGAGGAAACAAGGGTTTCCTATGACTAGGAATGCAGGAGGCACAAGGAAACTCAGACTTGATCAGGGACCAATTGACTATAATATCAATATCCTATATCTATCTCCCTTTAGGCCTTCCCATGAGGTGTATTTATATCACCCCAAAGTAGTTGATTCAATTGGGATGTAGTTAGACCACATGCTACTGCAGGTGGGCTTTCGGTGAAACCCGCAAACCTCGCCAAAAAAATAGGATTTTTATATTTTTTTCATATTTCAAATTATATATGCGGGTTAGATATAGATGGACCCGTGTGTGTATGCGCTTTTTGAAGGGTAGAGTCATGTATGGAATTCAAAATATTGTTTTTTAATAAAGTGATCAAGTTTGGAGGGAAAGGGATGCCCAAGGCCATAACATAGAGCATTAAGTCTACATGAGTGTCGAATGATGCTATAACACCACCATATCACCAAAAAAAAAAATATTGAATGCCCTTCATCAAACAACATAGAACACCTAAAATGAGACAAAAGTAATCTATACATACAGTTTCCTCTTACTAGAAATTGCCCATTCTAGAAAATCAATATTTCTTCACAATGATTTAAATCTTTCATTGGTAAAATAAGTAGTAAAATATATCTCGATCAACCTTCATCATCTCAATATTTCAATTATTATCTTAATTGTGTATTACCAACTTAACACAAATACACTAAACAACCTAAATCTAATACAACAATAGTTAATTCAAATCAAAGTACAACTTTTCCAATTCAACAATTCCAATTTAAGAATCCTATCAACACCTCTTTGCACGTTTTAAAACAATAACTACTTATTATTTATTTAAAATAAAAGAAATAACCAAAAATACACCTATACAAAATTCATACACAATCCACTGCTTTTGTTGATTATATAATAATAATTTCACGCTTGCATTGTTTTTTTGCTACTCTCAACTTCAAATTAGATAAAATAAGAAATTTTTTGTCCCAATAATTTCACCATTACATTGGTTTGATTTTTGCTACTGTCAACTTCAAATTGCATAAAAAGTAAATATTTAAAGTTGAATCATTTGATCTAGTCGTTAAAGGTTCAAACTGCATAATTGCATAAAAAGTTAATATTTAAAATTGAATCATTCGATCTAATTGCATAGTTTTAATATTTAAAATTGAATCATTCTATTTGATTATTAAAGGTTCTTTTGTTTACATTGACAAATATGTAAAATAAAATTTCATGTGACATTCATTCATTAAAAATCATTGTAACATAGATAAAATAAAAATAAAAACTTCTTCGGACCTGAAAGCTATCATTAAAAAATCACTGCGACATAAATAAAATAAAAACAAAAACTTCATATGACATTCACTGAAATCAATCATTACGCCTTAAGGAGTTCCTCTATGAGAATAATTCTCCTAACTGCCACTCTGTACTGTTCTGCAACGTTGGATATAGCGTTAGACGATTGAAAAAAGATTAACCATTGGATCTACCACTGAATTCTATTTGAATTGTGAACCGACTGCTTCAGTTATCATCTGACTCATTGCTCCTATGGCTTTTCAACTTCTTGAACTGACTGCTTCCGTTATCAACCGACTCAATGTTCCTATGGCTTTTAAACTTCTTCAACTGTCCATATTTCCATTGTTTCTTCCAAAGGAGGTTTAGGTTTGCTTGGAGCGGGCTCCTCGGGTTTTTCAATTTCTGTTGGAGGTTCCTCGCTCGGTTCATCTTCTGATATTGGAATTATTTCCTCTTCTTGACGAGGTGGCTCCTCCTCTTCAGTCATCTCGAACTGAACAACTATTTGTTTTTGAAATCAATTTCTCTACTGGCAATTAAATTTCTTGGTAATCTTGAAAATAATAGGAATAATATTAAATGAGTTGTGAATTTTTCACACTTTAAGTAACCCATTTAAAAAAAAAATTAAAAAAAAATTAAAATAAATAAATAAATAAATAAATAAAATAAAATAAAATAGTTAGATTATTTCTCTGTATTGTTTCTTCCTATAATTTATCTATAATACAATAATTTTATTCAAATGCATATCTTGTGATAATGGCTAAGAAATCATGATTGTTTATAATGGCTTGATAAATAATTTTGGAAATGGTGAGATGTACTTTTATTGGTGATACTTTTTTCAAGTTGAGAGGCTATCCACATGAAACAAATACTTAATTACATTTGAAGGAAGACATTATTATTCAAGAATTTGAACAATTTCTTGATAAATAATATTTGAAAACTAATTAAAAACAAATAATCTCAACAAATTCATAACATAGCCTAATTAATTATTTGTTAAATTTCAACATTATTCATTCTAATAGCCTGCTTAATGGAGAAATGAATTATTTTAAATTATTTAACTTACATTCATCCACAATCGCGTTTTTTTTCCTTTCTTTCAGTGTTATAGATGATATTACCATAAGTCTCTTGATATGGTTTGTTTTTATCATTGTTGTATATAACTACTACCCGCGGGACATTGTTTATAATAATAATTATTTATTTATTTATTTATTATTTTATTTTATTTTTATTTTATTTATTTATTATTTTATTTTTATTTATTTATTATTTTTTTTTTCTAAATAAGACTACTTTCTATTAATGTAACATAAAAATACAAGGAGGCTCGGGCCTCTGCAGTCCTAGCCTATTTCGAAGGCATAATTCTCAAAAATATCAAAATTGGGACTGCCCACGAAGGGGAAACCAGTCCAATAAGTAGTTTTTTCGCTGCCTATAGAGAGGAAACCAGCGTTACACATGGAAAACTGATAATTGTTTGCAGACCTTAAACAAACATTGAAACCAGAAACTAAATAAACAGACCCCAAAACCTTGGAACCAAAAACCATAATCCAGAAATAACCTGAGACCTTAGGTGTCATTTGGAGAGGGAGGTGTCTCTTCCACAATTAGACACCTGTACTCATCGATGTCGCCTACTCGCTTGTCGTGGGTGGCGTCCTCTGCATTCCGGGGCTCCTTGGTATCACGAGCTTTTCCAAGAACATCTTTGCCGCTCTTCCATTCATCACTGTCGCTGTTGGAACCTTTGCTGCGGCTGTTGGAAGCAGGGTCACTCTTCTCGATTGCAGAAGGAGCGCTTTGGTTGGAGAATTTCTGCAATTTTCTAGGGCGGAGGCCAGCCACACTAGTAGGTTCCTCTTTGAAGGAAACAATGATAGTAGCAATGACGCGTGGGCAGTCCATGGTGCACAGGAACTGAAATTGAGCAGAATGGGTGGAAGGCGGAGAGGCAGTCGTTTCCAGCCGAGGTAGCGGTGGGGTTGTGGTCGTGGCAGGAGTATGTAGAGCAGGTGAATAGGATTGGCCTGAAGTTCCAGCACGGCCACGCCCACTGCGAGTGGCCAGATAGCGTCCATGAGAAATCTTCAGAGAGGAGGGAGTAGTGTCAGTGTGGGACGAGGGAGAGGAGTAAGCGGCTCGCCCTCTGCTACTACCGCGTCTACAATGCATGCAGTGACGAAGACGAGGCATGGTGGAGCAGTGGGGAGGGTGAGTACTCTGAGCCGAAGAAGCAGCAGGATGATGGATCCAAGGGGCTGAGGGCGCTGAAGCAGGGGTGAAGTTGTCCGCCGAGGTGAAATTCAGACGACAGAGAAGGATTTGCGAGAAATGGAGGCAAGGGATCACCTCAATGCAGAAGAGGAGACTGCAACGCCGCCCTGTAGGCGTGCGGGAGCTCGGATCCGCGACTCCAGGGGGGAAATTGCAGCTCAGAGGCTGAGGCGAAGGAGGAAAACGACTAAACGAAGGAGAAAAACAACCAGGCGGAGGAGGAAGACAACTCTGCGCATTCATTTTGAAGGAATGACAATGGCATTGGCAACTGGGCTGAATTAAGTTGCGAGTGTGGGAGTGGTTGGAGCAATTTAATGCCCGCCGCTGAGACCTGTGGGTGGCCATGTGGCTATGCCACTTGCCAACCCAAAATCCCGCCCACTTATTAGCATTGATGAACCCCTGCATCCGGGAATTGTTTATAATAATATTAAAACAATAGAATGTTTTTATTTTTAGTTGATATTATACATTTCATTAAAATGAAAAAATAGTTGATAAAATAGTTTTAAATCAACAATTCTTAGAAATACCACATGTTGCAAAGAAAACGCCATAAGGCTGTAACACAACAAAGAGTAGAATAGAAGAAAGTTCTTTTTCATTAAAGCTGCAAGTTTTATTTAAAAGAATTTCATTCGAAAGAAGCGGAAACATGGAAGGCTGGGTTACACTTTTGTGAGAATCGGGGCGAAATTTTTTCGTGACAATAGTTAAGTGAACTTCTTCTAAAGTTGGCCAAACTTCTTCAAAAGTTCGGCGAAATTTCTTACAAAATTCGGCCCCGAATTATTCAATCAGATTAAGATTGACGACACCTGAGATGGTGCGGGCAAATAGAATTTTTCTTTGGAAGTGGAATCTGTAACAAAATTTCGTAGAACTCCATACAAGTTAGTACGAAAGTAAATGGAGACATGTACAACTTTTTTTTTTTCCAGATATTGCCTATCTTTAATAGGATCTAAATGGTAATGTACAACTCTCTTTCACCGAATACATAAAATAAGAGTTTGTTTTTTTTCCTTAGCCCTTTTTTTCTTATTTAATGTGAATACAATACTTGAATTATAGTATTTCATACTTTTCACATCTTTTTTTTTAATTGTCCAGACATATTTGTCTAGATTAAGGCTAGTAGGGGAGTATCTTAGGCTTGTTATTTTCTTTCGAAGCCTATCCTCTATCCTCTCCGGTGGCTGGACATCTAATTTGTCCATTAATTACCGAGAAATAACCCAAGTAAACCTTAAATTTATTTATGTTTATTTTCTTTCGAAACCTATCCCCTATCCTCTCAAGTCGCTAGACATCTAATTTGTCATTAATTACGAAGAAATAACCCAAATAAACCTTAAATTTAATTTCAATTCAAAGGTGTCCTAATTTTTTTAATTTTAATTTTTTAAATTTAAGCCAATAGATGTATTTATCGTTGTGAGAATTGTTCTCTCTACAGACTGGATCGACATTGTTGTTCCTTATACAATATACTTTTGTTGTCGTATTTAGCTGGAAAAGAAACAACATCGTAAGTTGCTTTTAAGCTACTTAATTTTAGCTTAATCATTTATTCATACTTAGGTTTTCTCTTGTTTTTACATTTTAGTTGGTTTTCTTCCGATAAAAGTAACATTAATCATTCCTGCAGGTGCTAATTGTTTTACATGGAGTTTTAGTATGGTAAAAATCATTTTTATTAAATTTTGAGTATTTGTATTTTTTAAACCTTTTTTATTAAATGATAAAGAGCTCACACTTAAATTTATATTTTCAATCAATTTAATAAAAAATATTTAAAAGACATTAAAAATAAATATATATATATATATATATAATAAAAATTATTAGAAAAAATATAAAAAATGAAACAAGTAAATAATATATATATGAAAGGAATAATATTTAATGAGTTGTGAATTTTTCATACTCTAACTAACCTATTTAAAAATATATTTTAAATTATATATATATATATATATATATATATAATTTAAAATATATTTTTAAATAGGTTAGTTAGAGTATGAAAAATTCACAACTCATTAAATATTATTCCTTTCATATATATATTATTTACTTGTTTCATTTTTTAATATATATATATATATATATATATATATATATATATATATATATATATCATTTAAGTATGAGGGTTTTCCTCAATGCATTATATTAGATATCATGAATGACTTACTTAACCGAGTCGAATCTCAAAAATGATATCTAATAAAAATCATTTCCCAACAAAAGTGGCAAAAGATAAAATAGTTAAATTATTTCTTTGTACTGTTTCTTCCTATAATTTACCTAGAATAAAATAATTTTATTCAAATGCATCTCGTGATAATGGCCAAAAAATCATGATTGTTTATAATAGCTTGATAAATAATTTTGGAAATGTTGAGATGTACTTTTATTGGTGATACTTTTTTCAAGTTGAGAGACTATCCACATGAAACCAATACTCACTTACATATAAAGGAAGACATTATTGTTCATGAATTTGAACACTTTCTTGATAGATAATATTTAAAAACTAATTAAAAACAAATAATCTCAACAAATTCATAACAAAGCCTAAGTAATTATTAAAAAATTTCAACATAATTATTATAATAGCCTGCTTAATGGAGAAATGAATTATTTTGAATTATTTACTTTAGCACATCCATCCACAATCATGTTTTTTTTCCTTTCTTTCAGTGCTAGATGATGTTACCATAAGTCTCTTGATATGGTTTGTTTTTATCACTGTTGCAGATAACTACTACCCCCATGACATTGTTTATGATAATATTAAAACAATAGAATGCTATTATTTTTAGTTGAAGTTATACATTTCATTAAAATGAAAAATTAGTTAATAAAATAGATTTAAATCAACAATTCTTAGAAATTTATAGTTTGTATTACATTTGCAAAATTTAAGTATCCATGCCTATAAAAAATAAAAGGAAATAAAAAAGGAAGTGAACTCATGAAAAATTCAAGCATCCATGCCTATAAAAAATAAAAGGAAATAAAAAAGGAAGTGAACTTAGGAAGATTTTTATTTAAATATAAATTTGAATTTCCAAAGAGTACGGTAATTTGAGATTTTCAACATCCTTGAATTCAAAAGATTCAAATTTTGGCTTCCACTTTATCTTCTTATAATTTATCCAAAATCATTCGATGCAGGTCACTATGCCAATCATTCGATTCATGTCACTATAATCTGGTCCACAAACATATAAAAAGGACAATGATACAAATGTTTCCTATAGTTTGAATTTGGGGGACAATGTAAATGGATCTAAATGAAACCCAAGGGAGCTATACCAATTGCAAAAACTCTTGACTCTCAAATAAAGTTGGCCTACACAATAGGGTGTGAATAAATTCCAATCATTTAAGTAGGGAAATACTTTAAACACAAGTGTTGTCAGTGAAAATACATATAGATGTTTAACCAAAAGACTAAATCGAGTTCTTTTGGTTAATAATTGCTAAGGATAGATATCGTTGTTATCTCTACAGTGATTAAATCTTTGGAAAATACACTAAATAACTATAAAGAGAGAACCTACGATTGTGGACACTCATGTCATGTCAATGATGCAATTCCTGAGACCCCCTCTTTAACTAAGATCCAAAATTCTAATTACACCCTTTCGCAACTTATGATCACACTTTCATTGTCATCATGGAAGAGTAAAACTTTAATACTACTTTTTCCTACACTACTGCTTTAAGGCGTTTCCTTTACAACATCTGGTGCAATTGCTAGTTTAAAAATCATTGCAACATAAACCATTCACAAAATCAACTTAATTACGTCATAAGGCGTCACTATTTGAAAACAACTCAAACTAGCTGCCACTGTGTCCATGTTTGAGCCATTAGATCAAATGTTAGATGATTGAAATGTTTTAGGCCATTAGATCAAGTAAATATTTTTATATATGTTTTTTATAATGCTAGTTTTGAATTTAGGTTTTGGTGATTTTTAAATTAAAATGTTGTTATTAAAAATTTGTTAGATTTTAACCTCAATTTTTTTAATAAAATTTAAATTAATAACTTAATAAAACTAGATTTAACATAAATTAATTTAATGAATAATTTTTTTTGTAAAATACATAAACATTAAATTTTTGGGTACATAAGCATAAATTTTTTATTTATAATAAAATTGATATCATAAAATTAAACTCCTTATATTACATGGATAAAAAAAACAATATAAAAAAGGAAAATAACTATTTATATATTTACATATTACATTTTTGTGCTACTATGCTCTCCAACAAAGTATGATAGAAAGGTTGTAATGCAGTGTTTAACATTTTGACTATGTCAAATTACACAAAATTAAAAATAAAAGTAAATTAAATAAAAAGATTGACATAATGTAATGAACATTTTAACTAGGTCAAATTACAATAAAAAATAAAAATAATAAAATAAAATAATGATAAACTATAAATACAACCCATGGTATTGACCAATGATATTCATGTGGAATGTAGTTTCTTTATGGGAGGAACTAAGATAGCCTAAATAAATCTTAATTCTCTAAACTAATTATTTAATAAAAATATTTTTAAATGTTTATAATCATTATTCTTTTGAAATTTTACTTAATAAAATGTATCTAAATTTTCATACATCCAAATATACATAGTTTTCTTGTT
Organism: Pinus albicaulis; assembly: GCA_034641835.2. Taxonomy (NCBI): domain Eukaryota; kingdom Viridiplantae; phylum Streptophyta; class Pinopsida; order Pinales; family Pinaceae; genus Pinus; species Pinus albicaulis. The sequence goes on from CM076582.1 coordinate 1,532,016,990, forward strand.
GTGTATTATTTTTGTTACAACTATTTTATTATTAAAAAAATACATGGTTTTTTTGTTATATATTATTTATGTTACAACTGTTTTATAATTCATGAGTATTATTTCTTAATATATAAAAAATTAAATTAATAATGAAATTTTTTAAAATATTTGATCTTTTTTAAATTTCCAAATAATTTGAGAGAATATTATTTATCTTGAGCAATAATGATGAATGTTCATAATTCTCATTTCTTAAATAACACTAAATTTACCTTTAAAGGGGTCGGTAACAATTGTTTGTATCAAAGTCAAGGATACAAAAGAAATAAGCCATGGTGAAAAGAAGCTTTCAACCTTGCAACAAGCCCTAAATAGGCATAATGTTGAATGTATGGAATCCATTTTCCTTGATACACATGAGAAGTGCAATGAAAAATCTTGGAATTTGGAAAATGTCATGAAGCTTATCTCATGCTCCATTCATTTAGATTTGAAGTATATGGAATAAGAAAAGTAGGACAATGGACACTTATCAAGAATGTATGATTCTTTAGAAGGAAACGACGTTAACAAGGCTATGGATAACCAAATAGCAGAATTAAAAACAGAAGAGGACTCTTTAGAAAATGGGTTACTAAAGGATTTTGGAAATCAGATGAGCTACATTATCTCATTGATTCAAGCAAGCACTAAAAAAGAGACAGACAATAGTGATATAGAGACAATTTATTCATAAATAAGAGAAATCTAGAATTATAACTCGAGATAGAGTTATAGGAATAGAAACATTCCAATTGTAAGGAGGAGTCAAAGTTACATGAGTAGTAGTTAACTCAACATAATTGTCCACTGCTTATTCTGGAGGAGAAAGTTCCTACTACCTCATCAATTGAAGAAGGCCCACTTGAGAAAATCAGTAGAGATTCTTCAATGTTATTTTCATTTGACATTCAGTCACCCTGCTCTTTTTTGACTAGTAGTCTCTTTACCTCTGCCATTAGATTCATTGACTCATAAAATACTAGACAAAAGGCAATTACCTATTGCAATCAGTTGAAATAAAAGGTATCTCTAAAGGGTCACTTGCGGAGGAATCTATTATTTAAAAGACTGGGAAAATAATTTCATTTCAAAACAAAAATGCACTATCATTAGCGAAGGGAGTTATTACATTTAAAATTTGTTCCTATTCTTGTCACTACAAAATTTGATTGTTGCCTTTTATTTGATGGGAAAATAAATGATCTTTAAAATGCATTAAAGTCTTGAATTATGATCTTTAAAGAAGTCGCTAGGTTCCCTAATTATGAGCTGATTTTTTCTTCTTACTTTTGGGTCTTCATGATGTTTGTTATTCTGATTGATGTGAAAAGTTCCAAAGAAGTGGAATATTGGTCGTTTATAGAGGAATTATGGAAATATGATTGTAGATAATTTATTAATATAAATTATATGAATTGAGATTAATTAATCATCCCCAAGAGTTAAAAGGGCCCAAATGTCTCTTATTCATAAAATTGACGATTAAGATAACTCTATGCTCTATGTTCAAATGACAGGTGAATGTGGATTTACCATACTTAAGATTCTTAGTAGTCTCTTATGAAGTACAACATGTCATAGTGATATGTTTTTGTAGAGCATAGTCAGAGTTCTAGGAGTAGTATCAGAGGAATTCAACAATGCGTATGTCATAGAAGCAAATAATTTCGTGGAAGGTTGAAGTCTGCCCAACTTGGTCATAAAAACCAAGTGCATCCTTCATGCATAAAAAAAAATAAACATGCATATTTCGTCATATAGAGGTTTTAGTACTTAGGCCAAAATGTCTCATCCGTTATGAAAAGACACATCTTACATGCAATTAATAACAAAGAAGTTGTTCCATATCAATTACCTAATATGGATATTTTGATTTGAGGTCCAGTAAACATAATTCTCCACCCCTTATCTGTAGGATTAGTTGGAGCCGAGAAAGTTTCTACTACCTCTTCTTTCTTATATGCTATTCTTTCCTATACCACAACCTTACGGCATTTCCTTTGCAACATTTGGTGTTATTGCTAGTTATAGCATTGATAGAATATAGCGAAAGCAAAAACATCACAGAAAACATTAAAATGGTGAAAAAGGATTTTCAAGACAGGTCAGCTAATACGCCACATTTTCTCTTGACAAAATAGATTTTATAGTGAAAAATGTCTTAACTTAATTACACTATTAATTTAATTTATAAATTTATTTATATAAATTAAATTGTTAAATCACATTATTAAGTTTTCGTCTAACATTACTATCTAATATTTTGATTCATAGTTGCTTATTAAAAAATTTAATATCATTCATTAAACTTAAAAAATTATTTAAAAAAAATATCTCGCACAACTTATCATTATTTCTCTGTATTTTTATAATTCAGGACATTATCATCAACATGATAATGAACTGTGAATAATGAACTCCGAAAAAATCATTATTTTAACCGATTTTTTTTCTGAAAATTCTTATGGATCCTGAATTCAATCTATGATCGAAGTGTTGAAATTATCTCCACACAGAGTCACTCTGTTTCTTTTCGATATAATTTTCTTTGACTAGGGTTTTTAGTTACTGAAACTAATTGCTGGTTCAAACCCGAGTTGTCCATCGAGCTCCTTAGGAGGCCAGGGAGAAAGGGCTATCTAATGCGAAATGCAGGTGGCCGCCACGGCACGACAGGGGCAGTTTCCCACAAAACATTAGGTTTCAGAGGGGAGAAGCGCAGTGCTTCAAGCCCACGGCGTCTGGAATTGTGTAATCGGTTCCATTAATAAAACAGTAAATATAGAGGAAATCAGGGAATGGTAATAGTTGCTCCAACAACAACCTCATAAATGTGATTAGAAAGCTACGCGATTATCTCTCGACGAACAGACAATCACTTCGTTGAATTCTGAGGTTCCAGGTTCGAGCCTCGAGTTCGCTGTTGTCAACGGCGATGGCCGCAGCACTGACGGCAATGGCAATGATAACTTCGCGGCAGCACGTACCTACCACCCGCAACCTCCATCTCAGCACTGCAGCCATTGCTCGTAGTTTTTTCAGCGCCCAAAAACATCGATACTTAGTCAAGTATCAGCCTTTCAATACAAACCTCAACACTAGTCCGAGTTTATGTACCAAAACTGCCCAAGCGACAGTAAGCGAAATTCAAAGGGACAGAGAGCTTCTCAGCGTACAGAGTAATGTAATTGACATTTTGGAAGAACGGGGCTTGATCGAATCCATTACCCACCAAGATCTCAGGTCAGCTTGCTCGAACGCTAGGACTAAACCCATTAAAATTTATTGTGGTTTTGATCCAACTGCAGAGAGTTTGCATTTGGGAAACTTGCTTGGTATTATTGTATTGTCATGGTTTCAAAAATGTGGCCATGTGCCCGTAGCTTTAGTTGGGGGAGCCACTGCTAGGGTTGGGGACCCCTCTGGGAAAAGCTCTGAACGGCCTGTACTGGACGAAGAGACTATCAGTAGGAATTCTGGTGGTATTAGGATGATTCTAGAGCAGATATTAGGGAAGAAGAATGGCACCGATGATGGAAATTTAGGGTCTCATCATTCTTCCGCTATAGTGATAAATAATTATGATTGGTGGAAAGAATTCAAGCTGCTGGATTTTCTCAGAGACGTTGGGAAGCATGCAAGAGTGGGCACCATGATTGCCAAGGAGAGTGTGAAGAAGAGGTTGCAGTCAGAGGAGGGGATGAGCTTCACTGAGTTTTCATATCAATTGCTGCAGGGTTATGATTTTCTTCACCTATTTAAGAATGAGGGTGTTTCGGTTCAGATTGGGGGAAGTGATCAGTGGGGAAATATAACTGCGGGGACTGAATTGATTAGGAAGGTTCTTCAGAAAGAAGGGGCTTATGGGTTGACATTCCCCCTTCTTTTGAGGAGTGATGGGACCAAGTTTGGGAAGTCAGAAGATGGGGCAATTTGGCTCTCTGCTTCCATGCTTTCCCCTTACAAGTTTTACCAACATTTTATTGGGATTCCTGATGCAGATGTGATAGTATTTTTGAAAAAGCTTACTTTCTTGAGCCTGGAAGAAATTTCTGAGCTTGAAGAAGGCATGAGAAAGCCTGGGTACGTCCCCAATTCTGTTCAGAGGAAGCTTGCTGAAGAAGTGACTTGTTTCGTTCACGGTGAGGAAGGGTTAAAGGAGGCCTTGAGGGCAACAGAGGCTCTGGCTCCTGGTTCAAAGACTCACTTAGATTGGAAAACTATAGATGCCATTGCAAATGAAGTACCATCCTTCTTGTTGTCGTATAATGCGGTGTTGAATTCATCTCTGGTGGATTTGTCTGTGAAAGCCGGGTTGCTGCCAACTAAAGCAGCAGTGAAGCGTCTCATAAGACAAGGAGGTCTCTACATGAATAACCAAAGAGTAGACAGCGAGGGGAAAATTATTGAAGCAGCTGATATCGTTGATGACAAAATGTTGCTTCTATCAGCAGGCAAAAAGAACAAGCTGGTTGTAAGAATAGCTTAATTCATGCACTTGGCTTTCAGGACATTGATTGTTTGAATGGATAAAGTATCCAAATTTGTTTCAAATCAATCAAGATAGCAGGCTTGAGACTGTTGCACTTATGTGTGTCTTTTGCTTCAAAGGACTGATGTAATCAAGTTGCGAATGTTCATGTTTCACAGTTCCCTGATTTCAAATAGACATTTGTAGGTGAGCTGTGCTAGCTTGGCACAATTTTCGTAGATCAACAGATGCACTATGAGATGTATGTTCATTCTTGTAACACATCCCTCCTTATATGCTTTCGATGTCCAAAGGTGGTTACGATACTAATCTTATTCCCAATGTACAGTCATAAAAATGGGATATAAAGTTTTCACCTTTTTTTTTTCCTTCATTTTTCCATATTGTTAAGCCTTAGACTTTGTATCCTTCTGTGTGTAGGCTAGATTTGCTTATATCATGAATTTCCAGAAGTTGTTTTAGCATCCTACTTTGTATTCTCACTGATGTACTTAGCAGTCCCATTGACCTATTTGTAGTCATTTATCACACACCAATAAACTAAATCTTATCTTATCTCAACCACCTGGGCTAGACCAAAATGACAGTGAAGGTCCATTCTGACAAGACCTTGAAGAAGCTACCAGCAATTTGAGTATAGAGCAAGACTGTGATGCTTACAGCACTGGAAGAGGACCTTGATAATACTATTCCAAAATTGTTGCCTTTGTTAGAGTACCTACTAGGTGAACACCATGACTCTCTCACCACCGCTATAGCAGATAGATAAGATAAGATAATTATATTAATATCCAACGAATGACGACAAAAGTAGGTCAATGGGACTGCAGAGTACAATGATGTCGATACAAGGAGTACCAAAAGGTTTCCTATATAAAGAGCAAGAAATAAGAAATAAAGCAAGAAAAACATAATGCCTGAAAACCAAAATGAGGAAAGTCCTGGACTCCAAGTGCAGAGGGCACAAGATAATGGTCCACTAAATCTCTCTCCTAACACTCGAGGTTGAATGCAAAAAACTCAAGATGGAGTGTTGTCCCGAGGGAGGGCTAGGGGAGGATCTGGAGCCTCTGTTACGCCGCTGCCGAGAAGAAGTCATATGTCGCTGATGACTGGGCGATCTCATCTGCCTGCTAGTAAGAGATCTGGTCCGGTAATGACTCAGGGGTCCCTGTGCTAGGGGGATGGCCCCTCTAGCCCGCACTGATCTAGAGTCTGAGGCAACAATGTTATTAACTTGTCGCTTCGTGCTTCTTGCTGACGGGAGCACTGTAAAAAATAATGTAATCCGCTGCGCAGGATCTGCTCTAGGAGGAGGCTGGAGAATCTGTGTGCGAAGTCTCGTGGCCTCCTGTATGTACAAGGCTAGACATCTCTGGTTTGGGTATTGAAAGAAGCTTGATAAGGTCTGGATCCCTCTGAACAAGCAATGGAATCTCCCACGAATCTCATAGTAAATGGGGCAGCGGAAGATGAAGTGCTCCTCCGACTCAGTCTCTCGGAGGTGGCACAACTGGCAAATCCTGTCTAACGTTCAGCGTTTGCAATTGGAAGAAAAGATAATACAGCAGGATGATCAGCAAGAACAAAAGCTCAGTTAGATGAATTGTGCCAACAATTGGCAGCAAAGGAGGCATTGGCCAAGTTACATGTAGTTATGTTTTTGGTCATGGACTCATGTATGCACATTTACCAACTGATTACATAAGAATGAAATTGGTGACCATGATGTTAACCCCCAGTTCAAGCCCATTTTTCCATTAAATAAAGGACAGAAAAACTATTGTGACTACCTACGTTTTATTATATATGACATAGCCGGAATTGTCAGTTCTTTTGGCAAAGTCCATAAAGCATTAATTTGCTCCATGGCATCTATAGGGCTGAGATTTGCCCACTTTTCCCATTTTAAGTGATAGAATTAAGATGAAATAATATCCAACAGCTATGATGGCAAGAACAAATAGGTTTAGCCACTTTGAATTTTTTGCGGTTGAAATATTATATGAATCTCAAAGGGCTTGCGCTCCTGAAAGTAATCCAATTTGACCCAAAGGAAAAGATAATCCTAGGTATTCATTTTCAAGAAGACCCTCAATAGCATAGGTATGGATTGCCAAATAAGGCAGTGGATATCTCCAGATTGGCCTAAGCGGTTCATCTCTATGTCTGAAATAACCTGTATCCAACATCATGATACCCTGAAGAAACACCATAATCATAATGCCTTTGAATGTTTTTTGTGAGATTAAAGCGAGAACCATCAGCATGCTTTCATTTATATAAGGCACATGACTATGTTCATCACGAAGTACACTAACAAACTGAAATCTGTTCTCAGACCAAGCAAGAAGTATATAGCTGCTGAGCATGAGGTGGAAATAAGAAACAGACAAGGAATACTGGAAAGCAAATTTCCTAGCAAAAAGGCAACTGCTCCAGAGTGTCCAGTAGCTGTCTCATATGTATATACCTTAATTTCCTTGATGTGAGAAGAAAAACCGCCAATACTCATGAAAGATGTGAAAGCTACTAAAATGAAATTGGCAGCAACTCTTACCCTTACTGAGTATAATGCATAGCCTAAATGTGGAAAAGCTGTCCCCATGCAGATCATGAGCAGCTAGTCGGAGTTAACCATAGCAGAAATTGCACTCTTCAATTTATCTTTACAGAGTTTTAGAATATGCCAATCTAAAGTTTAACATGCACAATCTAAACTTTGAGTTTTAGGACCTGTAAAATTCATCCCGAGGCCAGATCTGAACTATAATGTTAACAACTGACAATATTATCTTCCAGATGATCCACAACAGTCAGTTTTCATTGTCAACATTTCAAACCCTAATCGTGGTCCATCATCAGGCCAGCTAAGATGTCTAACATAATCCACCATGGAAATCTTAGAACTGATGAAGCATTATGCTCCTGACAATTCAAGGAGTGCTCGTTAGGCTTGTTATAAGTTATAACAGTTCCAGTAGGTTGTTGTGGGACTATCCATTATGAAGAGGCCTTTGATTACACTGTAGCCCTCCAATTGATAAGAATGCAGGCCAAGTAGGCTAACTGTCAGTTGCAAGAGAGTGGGATGATCAAGTCATTGAAAAGAGCAAGCTGCATATTTGTTGCTTGCCTTTTGCAGAGAAAGTATTAGTTTAGAATGAAACCCAACGTCTGGACACGTTACTGTAATATAGCTTTTAATTATGGGTTCTAGGTGTATAGCAATGATAAGCTATTGAAGGGTTACAAGGGCAACATCATCAGTACTACAGCAGCGAAGATATCACCACATTAACTGGTAGTTTTACACTATAAGGCCAAAGTCTAACATAACTTTTTGGTTTGGATAAGGTATTATAAACAATCTCTTCTTCTTATCATTGTCTAATGATCCATGACACAGATTAGCAGCATCATGTGGAATGGAATCTACAAAATGTTGTGTCACAGATCTACAAGCCCAGAGATGCCAATATTTTGAGACAGTGGAAGACTTCTACAGGCATCAAATCTGATGGCCAAATTTGCCTCTACAGCGATGGGTACTCTCCAACAGGCCAGAGATGTATGCTATACGCAGGCACACACATCCATGCCCAATATCGAATATCAGTTTAAGCCTAAAGGCTGCCTACATGCCTGTAGGTTACCCACATCAAATACAGCCTCAATACTTCTCAAGTCTTTGTGAACATCGATCTGTAGTACTTTCATTCATTCTTTCTTCAAGGTGTTTATTATAACTGATGCAGCAAAGCTGCAACTTTACACAATTTTCGGACCTGTGGGTTATGGGCCCACACAAATTAACACTATGCACGGCTCATCGCAATACTAGATCGTATTGCAACTCAACTGCTTATCACAAAATCACAGTTTCCAGGGTTTATTGCAGATCGCATAATTAAGACTCATCGCAATATCGGCTATCGCATCAATAGGTGACTCCTCATCGCAATCTCGAAACTCCTTCTGCCAAATACGATATGCGATGAAATTTCCAGCTGACACGTGGCTCCTCATCGCAGTCCCGAGGGTCCTTTAACAACCTTGTATCTCTGATATTACTCCTCGTCTGCCCATCTCTTACTTCATTCCTGCGACGCGATCTTGACCGTTCACCATCCACTTCATTTCTGTGATAGGATCTTAACCACCCATTGCTCTTGCTTCAGATCTGCGATATGTTCTCGTCCGTCCATTCAACCTTCAACAAGTTCTAAAACGAAATAAGCCTTCTGCGCTCATGAATTGCGTTCTGAACCGACAGATCAGATCCTGGTAGTTCAAAGACGTTCGACTCTGTAGCTCCACACCAACTCACGTCCATGCTACAATACACATTCACGCAGGTAGACATCACGAATAAACATGCCAAAGCAGATGGCGATGAACGTAACTGATTGCGAGATCTCCAGTCCTTCACACACAATATGTGTTTAAGCCTGATAACTTATTTCATAAAAAGCACACAGATAATACATGAAACATGGCATTTCTGAATACATAAAATACACGCTTTCTTAATTTAAATCTCAAGCTTGATATTACATTTTCTGTGGCCTCCCAAGGCCCTGGTTGTCACTCGCCGATCTACATTGTAGATGGCCTCCCTCATACAAAATAGACTTTGTATTTAAAAGAGATTACAAAAGAGTGGATCATCTAGGATCCACGATTTCCTCCCACAAATCGCTTAACTAATCCCTAGAATCACTCTAATTTAATTACATGACAGATTTAGAAAACAAATCGTAATCTTCTAGATGCCACATCGATTCCACCTTTGAGATAACAAATTTATCATTTTAACCGAATTTCATGGAAATTAGCACCCCTTTTCAGATCTTGTCCACGTCTCTTCTTTCACAGCTTTGAATTTAAATTTTGATTAAGGGTGGTCTGATGCTCCTGCATCAATAACTGTCATAACATGCTCTCGCTCTTAACTGGGGAAACATACCCTTTCTTCTATCTATGCTCCCTCTCAACTTGGGGAGATCAACAACTTCATAACATTTGAGAAACTTCATTCTTTCAAGGCTTCATTTCTTTCTTATGGCATCAAGGTCATCTTGATCATCTTATAGCTTCCTTCATCATGCTCACTATTATCATCTTTGTTGGACACCTAATCCACTAAGGGTTATGGTGTGGAATGTGAAAGGTCATTGAAGTCCAAGAGACCACTTCGAATATGAAACCAAGGGTCACTTGACTTGTATAAAATTGTATATCATTGTGAATAATATACATTCGCGTTTATCTTATTTGTTGTCTATTATTTTGGTGTGTGTTTAACATAGTATCAGAGCTGCAAGTGTATTCTTGCTCTGCCTAATTATTGTGAACCACTGGTTTTGTGGCCTGCAGATATGGTCTCATTAATTAGTTATTTTAAGAGGGTTCGTTCATTTTGTGACCCTTGGCAAGTTGAAGTAATGTCCCTTCCTACTCAGACCTGCTCACAACTCTGACGTTCCTATCTTGTCAGATGTGTTTATTCCTTTGCTTAGGCCTGCACACCTAATGTTCTATCTGCCTGGTGTTATGTTATTCTCTTGGTGCTCTTAACTATGGTTATGTTATTTTTCGTCTCCTATCTAAATGTTGGTTCTGTCTCCTCATTGTATGCTGGTATCACAACGCTGCGTATGATGCAGTTGTTGGAAAATTGAATGCTGTTGGTTATTTGTGTTAACCTGCGAGGACTGGCCTTGACATTGCATACGTTGTATGTGGAAGCTTGACTGTGGTATGGAAATTCAAGTCCATGCTGCGTTGAGCTCTTTTAAAAGTCCATATGGTATGCAAAGTCGACTTGGTATGCTGCCTATGCATTAAATGTTTTTTTGAAGGTCGTAGTCTGTTTTGAAGGCCGTTGTTTTTATATGTGCGTTGATTATGCTCTTTTTGAAGACCATATGTAAACTAAAGCTTGGTATGGTTCATAAGATTTATGAAATGGGTTGTCCCTTTTTAAGGCTATATGGGATATGATGGGAATATATAATATATTTTGTGCGTTGTATATATTAAGTGTGTTGAATGGCATATAATGCACACTACGACCTGCAAGTGTATATGTTGTGTTGATTGGTTTGATAGCATGTGCATTGGTTATATGGCCGTGTTCCATGCGATGCTTTGTATGGTGCTTTCATTCTTTTTAGTGGGTAATGCGACTAGAAGGTACACTGACACATTTATGAAAGCCGGTACAAGCGGTTCCAGTATGCCTAGCCTCATGAGAGATACTCTCTCCATTGATTTCTGTGAAGTAGCTTGTTGATTCATCTCCTGCTCTCTCGCAACTGCACTTGCTTGCTCAGTTCCAAAAGATTTCTGTGGCAGTAACTGTTGATTACTGATGTTGTCGTAAGAAAAAAAGAAGAATAGACGCTGAAAGAAAATTTGTGTGCTATTGATGTTGAAGAATGTAACTAGGTTCGGTCTTCATTATTATTGTATTTGTCAAAAGAATTTATTATTATTATTGAATGACTTATTAAAGCATGGGTTTCATGCTTGGGTCAAATTTAGATTAAGGTCCCATTTGTGGACTTCTAGGTTAGTTGTTACAGATTTAAATCATGTAGCTTTAGGTTGTCAAAAGGCTCCCCCATTAAGTCATCTCCTTCAAAGGTTATCATCCTTGGCTTTAGCAAAATCTTCTTCGTAAAGCAACCTTCAAATCAAGTGATTAAATTCTTCAAATGATGTACAAGTTGGCCTCCATCCATCTCCTACAAGTCAGCTTCACTAAAAGGCATGTCAGCCTATTATATGGACGCATCTTTTCATCCAACACAGGTCGACTTATTAACATGGGACAACTTCTATAAATACTCTACTGGTTTCACATTTCAGATAGAGAATTTCAGACAAGTCTCTTTGAGTTTTTCTGTGGGTAAAAAAAGTAACAGATTTCAGATTCCTCTCTGCAATAAGGTTTGATTTATTTTCAGGAGCTTGGTGTAATTACAACAAGTACAAAGGTTCAGTGATGACAGGCTCGATGATCTCTATACTCAGTGATATGATGATAGTCCAGGTGCAAAGATTATAGTGATATAATTTCGGTGTCATAGCTCAACCACAGTTTCAGTGCCATTGCAAAATGAAGTTCGGATAAGGATCAGTTTCAGTGCTAGTTCAAAATGAAGGATCAATTTTAGTGCTAGTCCAGGATGAAGTTCAGAAGGAATGTTTCCTGTATGATATTACAACGCTACACAACAAATGAAGTTCAGTGTCATCTCAATTATGAAGTTCGATGATACAATGATGTTCGATATGCTTAGAGGATGAAGTTTAAGTGCTAGCAAGGGAGATCTTGGTACTAAGACAATGAAGGGATGACTTAATGGAGGAAGCCTATGGTCTAAGAGTCTTGGTCGTCTCATCTTAATCCTATTGAAGAAAGAATTTTGACTGGGTTTTCCCCAAAGAGGGGTTTTGCCCTGGCAGCGTGCCTACATCTTGTGTCCTCTTCTATTTGTTTGGCATTAGTCTTGATGATGAAAGATAAAACACAAGAACACATAATAATAATCACAAGACAATGTCATGATAAGAGAATATAATTAACTGCCATTTCTCTAACAAGTGGTGCGTAGAGGAACACTAGCAACCAAATAGTTTGTAAGCAACAAATTCGAGTGCAACTTGGAGAGACATCACTTTTGCAACCATTTTGTCTTAGTCAGTTTCAACCATACGCAGGCCTTATTTTGGTGGAGTATAGCCTTTGCCTTTAAAAGGTTAGATTGTGTGGTTCTGATCCTTTTCATGCTGAATTTGTTTTACAATTTGTAAAAAAAGGATGGGGAGGCTTGGAATCTTTTAAATTGACAGGATTTTGCCAGTTTAATTTATGAGAGTCATTACCGAGCTAACTTTTGTAGCCAGAGTTGGAAAATTTGGCTACTTTTAGGTGAGTTTGGATTTGACTACTGAAATTCCAGATCAATTACCCGAAATTTGGGGCTATTTGAAGGTTCTTTGCTGGTCTAATGCCTTTGAGTTGTTGAATTTTTTGGTTTGAAGACTTTGATTCTTTAAATTTTGTGCAATGAACTGGAAACTGTTCTTATAAAACTTGTTGGATTTGGGAACATCTTGATGTCATAGGTTTTCCTGTGACAATTCGTGGTTTCAGTCATTGTGAGGTTGGTGAATCGTCGGAGAAGTGGTTTCTTCCCTAGATACAAATCATCGCTTGTTAAACAGACTTCATTTAGAGCATCAGTTACAAGACCAAATTTTGTAGAGATATTTGGCTTCCAACAAGGTTTCAATCTAAATTTCCTAGTTGCAAGCAGTTGAAAGTAACTCTCTGAAGTCTTTCAACACACGCTTATCTTCCATATCTTGTCTATTCGTTTGTGTGGTTCAACACACATATCTATTTACCCTTGTGGCTGAGGTTTTTCATAGGAAAGAGGCACCAATATTATCAGTGGAAGAGCACTATTTGTATTCATTATAGCTAGAAGGTTGCTTTTGCTCAACTTGAGTTGTTTGGAAAATGGCTAAAATTGATGATACATTAGAATTGTTGAATATACCCTCATTCATTCCACTATTCATGATATGGTAAAAATTAGCAAATCCACTCTTGCTGATATAATATGTCTACAAGATGCATATGAAAAGATTGAGTTTCTACAACTTGAATCTCAATTCCAGCGAGATGAGCTACAATAGAAGAGACATCATTATGAACTTGTTTTTGTTCAGAACAATTCTCTCTTTGAGATTGAGACAAAATCCCATCAGGTGCTAGAAACTAATCTAGTCACTGAAAGCAGATTTGCAAAAAGAAGCAGAAATTCAACCTGCACTTCTCAAGCCAATCATCAAACCTTGGGAAGAGCTTGTCAACAACAATAATAGAACCAGTATTGGATATGACAAGGATGTGTCCTTTCATATTCCAGACTATTCCAAGCCAATCCAATTTCAAAGTGTTGGATTTCTTCAGGACGATTTATCTTAACTTGTTTCAGATACTACTCCTCCTCCACACGAGCAGATTGTCAAATGCCAATATTGTGACAGGCTTGGCCATGTGAAAGATCACTGTTTTGATCTTCACCCGTGCGAGTATTGTGGTCAACACACTCATTCTTCAAAGAGATGCTTCAAAAGCAAGCCTCCTGCAAGAACAAAGATTCACCCTGGATGGATCTCCTCTTGCCAATGGGCTTCGACAACCAAGAAGATATTTCGTTCGTATCACAAAATTTGTTCTTGAGTTTTGAAAAGTCTTGTAGTTGAGTTTTCCTCAGCTTCTCACCTTGTATATGACAGGGGGGGAATTGATGGTCATCCACAAGTTTCAAAGATAAATCAAGCAAGCTTGAGCCACAACTTGAACCTACTTCCTGAGCCTTCAGCCAGAGACAACCATACCCAGATTCAGAGTTGTAGCCAGAGACAGAGAAGCCCATGAGCATGCCTTTGGTTGGTGGCCTTCCTTAAGCCACCGCAGGATGAAGACCTCCCTTTTTCCAGGTTGAAGGCCGCCCTCTTCAAAGCATTAAGGAACACTTCCTCTAGCAGAAGACTTCAACTTCTTGTCAGATTTGGAAGAGTTCCGGGAATCACATTAAGTGTTCCAGGTTGAGACCGAATGGTCTCCCTTTTCAAAACAATAGGGAGTACTTCCTCTAGTAGAAGACTTCAAGTTCTTGCCAGATTTGGAAGAGTTCTAGGAATTGCACTAAGCGTTCTAGTGTTGGTGATCATCCTTAAACCACTGTCGATTGAGACCTTGAGTTCTCTCACCTTATGCCATCAACTCAGAGAGCTCTTTCAACTTATTGTTGTCATGCATTGTTATATTTTTGTATTATAGCTCTCTTCTTGGACTCGTATATACCCCTTCAAATTAAGGGGGGGAATGGTGGACACCTAATCCGCTAAGGGTTATGGTGTGGAATGTGAAAGGTCATTGGAGTCCATGAGACCACTTGGAATATGAAACCAAGGGTCAGTAGACTTGTATAAAATTGTATATCATTGTGAATAATATGCATTCACGTTTATCTTATTTGCTACCTATTATTTTGGTGTGTGTAACAATCTTCAACTTATGAATATCTTGAAGATTATGTACCTGCAAATCTTCAATAAGTACAACCAAATACAAATATACAGAAGCATGAAGACAACTATAATATATTTATCATGTCGTTACAATGGAAGCATCAAAACATTCAGACTTTAGACATCAAATATCTAAACTTAGTTAGGTTCATAATCAACAAAGGTTACATCCTTTATCATACTAGTCTTTAACTTCTTGCTAGGGTTTTTCATAATAACCTTTAAACTCCATCTTCGAGACACAGAGCCTTAGATAACAATCCAATCATAGTACTATGCATCTAATGTTTCAACAATATGCTTTATAATTACATGTCAAATTCTACTAGGGTTTGTTACAAACCCCTAGATTTTTATCATCAAGGTTAAATCATATCAATAATTGAAAACAATATCATCATGCCCTAGAATATTAATCTCTACCAGGGTTTTGTTACAAACCCTAGACTAAAACATGAGCATCAACAATTAAGTTAGTATACTCGCATATACACATCTAGGATGCATTTCATATTGATAACTACTAGGTAAACCCAAGACATAAACATTAATTATAATACATCAAAGTTAGATATACAACAATTTTATTCAGACTAGGGTTTTGATCATACAAATGAATATACACCTAGGGTTTTATTCCTAGGAACTTACTATAAAGGTTTTGTTCACGAGCCCTAAATCACCAAACCCTAAAAATCTAGGGTTTCAATGTATAACTTTGACATTAACAATGAACCCTAAAGGGCTAGGGTTTTTATCATCACATTATCAAAACCCTAAATTTCAAAGAATAGGATTTCCAGACTTTATCAACCACCCTAAGAAGACTAGGGTTTCATAATCAACATTGGTATATCCTTAGAAACAAGAGGCTAGGGTTTAATAATGAACCCTAAAGATTAGGGTTTCATAAGAATGATCAAAATGATAGTATAACGAGGGTAGATTTAATCTAATGATTAATTACCCAAACAAGAATCTTTGTGATTCAAAAACCCTAGACATAAAGATGTCAATAATGTAAAGCAAATTTCAAAAGAAGAATGATTGTACCTTTTACATGAAGAGAATTTTATGACAAAACTTACAGTCTAAAGACATACCTTGAGTTGTTCCTCATCAAACCTTGTAGGACATTAATTCTTGAAGGGCTTCCTTTGCAACATAACTTCTTCCATGCTTCAAATATATTCTTTGAAGTCTCCTCCATAACCTTTGTGTATTCTGCAATCTTTTCCTACCAAGGAAAATTCAAAATACAAAGAAAAGGTTATTAGCATATAATACAAACAAATCTTGATATGGGAGGGAAACCAAACATAAAAGAGGAAACAAAGAACAAGATACTTAACTTTTGGTAAAATGGTGAAGGCTCCCTATTAATCCAATCTTTTTGAGGGATACCTACAACTTATCAAAATAATTAAAAAATGTTCTAAAAAAACACATTAGACCTACAAACTCTAGAAATCAAAACATAAAGGAAAACAATACAAGACTAAGAAGGATATGTAAGAGAGGACTTAGTAGTATAAGTCCTTGACTTCCAATTTTTCAGTTTTGTTCTTCTTAGGTGGAGCTTCATCAATAATATTTTCCTAATCCCTATCTCTCTTCTTATTCCTTGGATTCTCAAGACATTGATTTTTGTAATGACCCATCTTATGACAATTCTAACATTCAATCTGGGATAGGTCAACTTTCTTCTTTGGTCCTACTTCTTGAAGGTTCCCTTCTTCTTGTGATGAGCATAATAGACATTAGAGATGTTTTCTTCTTCATCCTCCTTCTTATTGTTTACTAATGATATTTAGGCTTCTTCTTGACTGCATGCATTCCACATTTGTTCGAATGTTGGAGTATCCTTCCAACTGCTAATTCTTGATGCAAAAGCACTCCAAGATTTTGGTAGTCCTAGAAGAGCAACTATTATGAGCTCCTCTTCTGATTCAACTTCATCTATTGCTTGGAGTTCATTTCTTATTGTAGATATCCTTACAAAGTATGATGATACAATATCATCTTTTTTGTCCTTAGTTCATTCTTGAGGCTTGCTATTTGACCAATGTTCTTGATGCTGAACAATTTGGAGAGAGCCTCATACATTTCTTGAGCGGAGTCTATGTTGGATATATATGGAATTAGGTTGTCCTTTACTCCATCTACAATTAGATTCATGGCCAAGATTTCAGTTTCTCTGAACTTCTCTTTCTCTACTTCATCTTGTTGAAAAGTGTATCTAGGTTCGGTCTTCATAATGACATGTAATTATGATTTTATGTAAAGAAGTGGCAAAGGAAAATAAAATGTATTTATTGTATTGGTTGCATCATGGGTTTCATGAGCGAGAATTTTATAGGTCATGTCTTTAGGATTTTGTCATCTTGTCATAAAGATAATTAGAGTCATGTAAATGAAGTCATGTTATACTTAGAAGTTGTCTATTAGCCCTCCAAAGACGAGCACAGTCCTCTTGAAAGTCGACCTCCTAAATAATGTGAGAAGATCTTCATGTTGGCTCACATAAATATGACACGTCAACAAGAAGGAGTTTCATGAACAAGAATTTTATAGGTCATGTCTTTAGGATTTTGTCATCTTGTCATAAAGATAATTAGAGTCATGTAAATGAAGTCATGTTATACTTAGAAGTGTTCTATTAGCCCTCCAAAGACAAGCATAGTCCTCTTGAAAGTCGACCTCCTAAACAGTGTGAGAAGATCCTCATGTCGGCTCAAAATAAATATGACACGTTGGTTCACTTGCTCATGGCAGCTAATATTGATGGACCAACCACTATTTATATGTGGCTAGGGTCACCACAATTCAGACATCTCTGCAGTTCGGATGGGTGAATACAGTTTGGTTCTCTGAGATTTTCGGAGGTCAACTACAGAACACAAGTTTGGATTTCTTCTGTAGTTTCAGTGATGAAGTATAGAATTCAGTTCGGTGATATCTCTGTTTTTTCATATGGGTAAGACAAAGATAAAATTCAGATCTTTGGCACTGTAAGAAAGTTGGGATTCCTCTGAGATTTTTCAGAGGATGATCAATGTCAATTTTGGGTGGAAGAACAGTAATGGGTTCGACCTATATTACAGTCATCAAAGAAAAGGGACTCGGTGAAGGAACAGTAAGGATACCACTGACTCGGTGCAACAAGGTCTCATTGATAACATGACAGTTCGAGGTATTATCTCTGTGGTGAAGATCTTGGTGCAAAATCAGTGATGAAGATCTCAGTGCCAAAACAGATCCTGAGAATAATGAAGATCTCGGTGTCAAGAAAGAAATATCTCAGTGTCAAGACAGATCTCGAGAATAATGAAAATCTTGGTGGAATATGACTCGAGAAGAGGATTGTCAAAGAGAACACATGTCTTGGTCTTGGAGTAGCTACTAGCTCAAGGGTCTTGGTCTTGGTATTTGTCAATTGGAATCTCTATAAGAAGAATTTGATGCGGGTTTTCCTCTCAAAGAGTGAGAGGTTTTGTCCCTGGCTCATAGCCTACATGCTGTGTCTCTTGTCTACTTATGTTTCATGTATTGGTTCTTGTTTGATGAAGAAAACACTAATAAGCTAAGAATAAAAGATCCTAATCTAAAGAAGTAAAAAGAGTTCACAAACAGTTGCTAATGAAGAGAAGTCACCTAATGCAAACGCCCTAGATTTCTCAACATGGTATCAGAGCTATGGTGACAGTTAAGGAAGGGCATCTAATTAAAGAGACACTCAAGGATTGAGTTTGAAGAAAGGCTTCAAAGCAAGTCAAAGGTTGTCAAAACAAAAATCAAGATCTACATTGAAGAATCAAATCCTAGATCAAAGTGGCAGTCTACAACAACAAAACGTTTTGGATCCTATAAAAGGATAACAAAGATCCTCATCAAGCTATCTATAAAGCAAGGCAACTCTAAATACTTTTGAAGATTTCATCATCTTGGAGAAGGCAGTGATGAATTCGGTCTTCTAGCACAGTCACAACTACAGTTTGGATATCTTCAAAAGAATTAATACTGTTCAGATATGGTGCCATTCTCTGCTATAAATCTCAGTGCTATTCAGTGAGGAAAACTCAAAAATACTACCTTGGTTATTACAACAAGGAAAGAACTTGTTCTTATGCGACATGGCAACAAAATGTTGGATCCTCTAGTCATCTCATCAAGCCAAAAGGATCTACAGTGCAAATAGCAGAAGACATTGACAGCCAAGAGAAGCATTTCAGATTTACACCTATTCACCTCCAAGCAAGTCTAAGTATCGTAATGGCAAGAAGGCATTATCATTATTGCAGCAAGGATCTAATCCTTATCCTTGAAGAAGATCATCCAAAGAGAGAGCACTAATACATCTTTTCTCAACCACCATCAAAGCAATTGAGCTGAAGACTTTATCTTCACTTGTCAAGTAAGTGTCTTCCATTCTATCAAATTTGGTAAAATGACTTTGTTTTTGCAGGGAGATCTATAAGCTGGTTGGGTTACCAAGATTCCTTGCATGAGGAGGATAGTCACGGTCCTCGAAGAAAGTAAAGTCATGAAAAGTCTCCGAAGGTCAAGATTTATCTGAATACATGGAAAGGTATATAAGGGCTTAAAGGATTCTTATGAAATCAGTCAAAGTCCTTACATCCCTATATAATAGGATTGGAGACATCAAGAGAATATACGATAAGCTGAAAGAACTATTCTATGCAATAAAGAAGACCGTTGAAGGTATCAAAGAATGCAGGGATATCTTCATAAGATCTCAACTATGAGATCTGGAAAAGATGATAAGATGGACAAGGTAACAAATGTCCATGAGACAAGAAAGTTACCTCATTCAATTTGTGGTTTCTATGTTATATGGAAAAAGACAAATCAAGGGCAAAAGTGTTGAAGGTTAAAAGACTCAAACATTTGCAAAGTAAAAAGGGAAGTTTGGAAATGTGGAAGAATTATGGACAATACAGGAAAGATGATCCCAAAGGGACAATATCAAAAGGAGGAAGAAAGGAAGCTCATATCACCGGAAAGGATGGAGGAAGCTGAAGAAAAGAAGTTCAAGGAAAGAGTGAGTAAGAGATCTTTACTATGGTTAACATAGTCTCCCTCACAAATGGTATTTTCATGGCTCCTAAATCCTGTATAGGATGACTACAATAAATAATAAGATGTAGTGTGACACCACGGAAGCATTAGAAACAGGAGCTCGTGACATCATCATGGGGATCATGGAGGTTAGACAAAACAATCCATGATAGTCAAATATGAAGGATATAGCTCTTGGGAACCTCATTGGAAACTATAGGAAAGGAAGAAGTCATCTAGGACAAGGTTCATCATACATCAAGTCAAGAAGAAAATATCTGCTGGATAGGGATATGCAAGACCTTCAAGAATCTCTGATGGAATCTTCATTGGAAGATTCACCGATCCAGAGAGGAAGCAAGTGTTTCATCAGGAACTCCATCTCGTGGAATTCATGGGTGATGGTATGATGACATAAAGTAGATTAAGGGATTGAAGATCTTCTCAATCAAGGAAGCTGCTGAAAGAAGCCTAGATCACCTAAAGGTAAATGAGGTATGTATGCTTGTATTTAATATTATAATGTCATGTCGTATGGTTGCAGGTAATATTGATCACTACTTCTATCTTGAGAAGTATGTTCAAAGGAAAAGGATCTCCTCCTTTGAAAGGATGCTGAAAGACATAGTTCACATTAGATGAAGTCAACATAATATGTCCTCATATGGAGGATGAGATGAGTGAATACAATTAAGGAACTCTTGTTGGAAGCTCCCGGGAAAGGAACGTGTGAAAGGAAGAGATTGTAAGAAGTGCAACCATGATAAAGGCAATCAACATCCTTGAAGACCAAGAAGACTTGACTGGAAAATCTCTGGGAAAGATATGTAGACTCTGATGAAAGTCTGAAAAGATGAAGACCCTTGACAACACATATCTTTAGGAGATGTGTCAACATATGTGAAGGATGCTGATACCTACAGGAAGATGTCATGATGAAAGACCATCACTAAGGTAATTTTTTATTTAAATGTTCATGCTTATAATTTAATAATATTTGGATGAGCTTATGCAGGGCCGCCAAAGGGAAATATATATCTTCCACCATTGACAACCATATGGAAGGATGAAAGATCCTTGAAAGAAATATGGTATGGAGATAACAACATGACATGAAGCTAGACCAGATGAGAAGACTGATGAATCACTCTCCGACAAAATGATGACATGACTCGTGGATGAAAGTGATGGATGGTCTGTGCCTTATGAAGAGATACCAAAGATGAAGACTCCTCAACAAAGAAGAAATTCATGACATCGAAGGAAGGAGTTCTTTAGAGCAACTGGATGCCCCATTATTTTCCTGAAGCACTGTTGCAGGTCCTTGATTAAGAGGGAGCCTGGAAATAAGTTTCTTACTTGGAAGAAACTTTGGTAATTTCTAAGCCAAAAGGGAGCTTAGGTACATTCCTTGTATAGGAATGAGTACATTATTGTATAGGAATGAGTACATTCCTTGATGGAATAAGTCCTCCCTAATTGAGAGGGAGAGATAGACACATCATTCTGGTCTTCACCTGGGAAGACAAAATGGAGGATTGGGTAATCATTTGTCATCCGATGCTTTTTGAGGATGTGTTAGGGCATCCAAGATAAATGTAGTCGTGGAAGGACCAATATTCTTTGAGGATTGGGAATCCAAGATAAGAATAGTCATGGACATACTCCAAGTGAACTCAAGTGGGGTATGTTGTTAATTTTGGGAAACTAGGTCCAAACTCCATGTTGCACTGCTCATATGATGATGGTGATATTTTTGTTGGATTCCTCTTTCGGAGAGGTGCAAGATTGATCTAAAGATCATCTTGTTTGGATGAGCAAAACATATATTTTTCCACATGTGCAAGGTCGGGCAGATTTGTAATGTAGGCTCACAAGCCTAATAGATGTGTCACACACCCTCACTGATGGATATAAATTGGAGAGACTTGGAGGTCATTTGCTCATCAACTCATCACACATTCTCTCATTGTGATCTGATTGGTTCGATAGCCTTCGGAGGCCTCTTTTCTTCACACATGCGGAGCTGAAGCTGCAGAAAATCTGTGGATTTGTTTAGGGTTGTTTTGCTGAGTGTTGACCAATGTTGACTGTGGTCAACCCTTGATCGTTTGACCTCAAATATTCGCTGAAAATTCGATTTTTGGATGCTGTACAACTGGGCACAAAAATCGAGGAAAGAGGAGCATTTTGACCGAAGCCCTAAATCTGCAGCGTTGACTTTTGATGAGTTGTCTTTGAGCGTTGTGTGTGTGACACTTGGAGGGTTGACTGATCTAAGAAAGACTTTGCTGGCTGAAGCATCCTGTTGACTGCCGTAACGCACACTATCCTATATCTTTGCCGGACAAGAAGAATTGTAAAATCTGATCTATATTATTGGCTTGTCTTTTGTTGATCTATTATTGTGTTCTATCAGCATTTTACTTTCATGAGAAAGATTGAATTTGCATTAAGCATAGAACACTCCATGTCATTCTAAATTTAACTTGGTTTCAGAGCTGAGGTGAAGACAAAGTCCAAGCTAGTTTGAGAAGAAATCACCGAAGAAGAAATCCTATCAAGGGCCAATGGCCTCCTCAACCTAGAAGGGTTTCAAGTCTGATGATAAATTGCATGATAAGTCTATTTATCATGCATGGAAGATGTCCTTGGATTTGGCATTAGAAGATCAAGATGTCATGGACTATGTGTAGGGGAAAATTCAAGAGCCTCCATCAAATGCACCTATTGCCACAAAGACAAAGTATAGAAAAGGGGAAATCAAAGCAACAATGATTATCCGGGATTCTATTCATAAGCACTTGGTTGCTTACATTTCTGAGCTGAGCACATCTAAAGAGATGTATGATAAGCTGGTTAGCCTGTTCTGGCCTAGCAATGCTAATAAAATTCTTTTCTTCAAGAATCAATTGAAGAATATCAAGAAGGGCAAGGATGAATCTATTCAATCATATTTTATGAGGCTCACTGAAATCAGGAACAATCTTCTAACTATTGGAGAAGAAATAGCTATCGAGAGATGGTTCTCATTGCGCTTGTATGTCTCCCCCATGATTGGTATGTATTCAATACCACTATTCTTAATAATTATGTGATTCCTGATTTTGATGAAATATTGACGAGATGCACTCAAGAGGAGACAAGAATGATGGAGAGAGATCATCCCTCTAATGGAGATGGAGGTGACCCTACTGCCTTCATTGCTCATGCAAAGAAAAGGAACAATGGTGGTCCGAGAAATCAAAACCATGGAAGAGCGGGGCCCAAAGGAAGGAAGGGAAGATGTTACACTTGTAACAAGTTTGGTCACTATGCAAGAGTGCCCTAATAGAAGGGACTCTCCCACGGATGATGACAACAAAAACTCCAGGGGGAATGGCAATCAAAGGAACAACAGGTTCAAAGAAAAAAGGAAGGCTCCCTTTGATCGTAGTGGAAATGGGCAACCTTTCAAGAGGTCAAAAAATTCTAGGTATGATGAGTCTAATGTTGTTGATAATAAGGGAAATGAATTTATTCTTGTATCTGCCCTCTCTACTGCATCTCCTCTCAACACCCTGGATGTCTGGTTGATTGATAGTGGTGCTTCAAGGCACCTCACTGGTTATAAAGAGGCCCTCTTTGATTTGATTGAGAAGGATACTAATCTAGAAATTATCCTTGGAGATAATGCCACCTATCCCGTGAAAGGGACAGGGACTGTGACCCTTCGTTTATCTCAAGGTCAAGTCCTTTGTTTACAAGATGTGTTGTACGCACCAGATTTGAAGAAGAACCTTGTGTCTATTTCGGCAATGGAAGACAAAGGGTTCAAGGTGGCTTTCGTTGATGGAAAGGTACACATCTGGAAGAAGAACGTCAAGGAAGCTCTTTTTATTGGTTTTAGAGTTGATACACTCTACCAGGTTGAAGGAAGTCCATTGGGGGCTATGTCATGTGATACAACTCGTCAAGAAAAGTTATGGCATCGGAGGTCTGCACACCTTCATTATAAAGCCCTTCTCGAAGCAAGGAAGGTGGTGACAGGGATGCCCGAATTTAGAGATGATCATGAAGGTATATGTCAGGGTTGTGCCGGAGGGAAGCATACAAGGGGACCATTCCCCTCAAGTGTCACAGAGACAACTGATATCTTGTAGTTGATAGATTTTGATTTATTTGGTATGCTGCTCGTGACATCCTTGGGAGGATGTTCCTATTAAATGACTTTTACAGATGACTTCTCCCGCAAGACCTGGATATATTTCTTGAAGAAGAAGGACAAAGCATTCACATGGTTTCATACCTTCAAGGCCTTGGTGGAAAATCGAACTGAGAAGAGAATCAAAGTTTTGAGGATCGACAATGGGACCGAATATGAGTCAAATGAGTTGAATGACTTTTGCAGAGAAGCTGGCATTAAGAGGGAGACCATAGCTACGTATACTCTTGAGCAAAATGGTGTTGCTGAAAGAAAGAACAGGACCATTGTGGAAGCTGCCCGCGCCATGCTATGTGACCAATGTCTTCTGGAGTTTTTATGGGGAGAAGTTGCTAATACTGCTGTGTACGTTCAAAATACATGCCCTCATTCCACTCTGGACTCCAAAACTCCCAAAGAAGTCTTCTCTAGTAAGAAACCTGATGTTTCTCATTTTAGAGTTTTTGGTTGTCCTATTTACTTTCATGTGCTGAAAGAAAAGAGAAGCAAGCTGGATGCTTCTGGAAAGAAGGGAATGTTTGTGGGCTACAGTGAAACTTTGAAGGCATATAAAATCTATGTGCCTAGTCAAAGAGAAGTGGAGATATGCCACGACGTCACCTTCGATGAAGATGCTTCCCTCTAGAAAGTGAGAAATCCTTCTAGCTCCAAGGAAGACAAAGAAGAGGAAGAAGTAGGGAAGCAGGAAGACCCAAAGGATGAACCAATGCCTGATGTTGAAGGACCTATAGATCCTATTGATCCACCTCCTTCAAATAAGAGAAGACCCTCATGGCTCAGGGATACTCTCGCAGATGTCGAGAGACATATTTCCCCAAGGGGGACATTCCGTGAAAGTAAGACGCCGAATAGATACCAAGGGTATCTAGCAGCCATGAGTACAATTGTACAATCTGATCTTGGATCATTTGAAGAAGCCGTAAAGCATCAAGTTTGGAAGGATGCTATGCATGAAGAATATGAGTCCATTATGAAAAATGATGTCTGGGAAGTGGTCCCGAGACTGGAGGACAAATCTGTTGTCACCTCGAAATGGCTCTATAAGATCAAGCATGGATCTGATGGTAGTGTTGAAAAGTACAAGGCAATATTTGTTGCCGGAGGCTTCTCTCAAAAGGAAGGCATAGATTATGATGATATATTTGCACCTGTGGTGCAATATAGTTCTCTATGTGGACGATCTCTTCCTGACAGGTGCTAACCCTCTCATTCATCAATGTAAAAGGGAGCTAGCTTCTGATTTTGAGATGAAAGACCTAGGACTGATGCATTACTTCCTAGGTTTGGAGGTCTGGTAGAGGCCAGGCGAGATTTTCCTTTCTCAAGGAAAATATGTCATGAAGCTGTTGGAGAGATTTGGTATGGTGGACTATAAGTCTGTGTCGACACCGATGGAACTCAACTTTAAGAAGTTGTGTGGAAACACTACTGGGCCTGTGCTGGCAAATCCCACCGAGTATCGACAACTCGTGGAGGCCCTGATGTTCCTAGTGAACTCCCGTCCGAATGTATGTTTTGCCGTGAACACTTTTGAGTCAACATATGGTTGATCCTCATCACATTCACTGGATTGGTGCCAAGAATCTATTGAGATATCTTCGAGCACAATCAACCATGGGCTGAGATACATTGCTGGGAGTTTGAGACTCGATGGATATACTAATGTTGATTGGGCTGGCAGTGTGGTGGATCGCAAGAGCACATCTGGATGTTGCTTCACCTTGGGTTCTGCTTCGATATCTTGGATGAGCAATAAGCAGAAGTCGGTGGCTTTGAGCACTGCTGAGGCCGAATACATTGCAACGAGTATGGCCTGTTGTGAAGCTGTTTGGTTGCGAAAGCTCTTCAGTGAGATGTTTGGGCATGTGCTAGATACCACCGTTATCCTTTGTGATAACCAGAGTGGGATTCGTCTTTCTGAGAATCCCGTGTTCCACGATCGATGCAAGCATATTGATATCAGGTACCACTTTACCCGGGATATGGTACAACGAGGCGACGTAAGGCTCGATCATATAGGAACTGATGAGCAGGTTGCAGATATTCTCACGAAGCCCCCGAGGAAGGTTAGGTTCCTAACCTTCCATGAGAAGCTTGGAATCGTGGAAAGACCCTATTCTGAGGGTCCTGCTTGAGTTGGACTATGAGCTCTGGGAGCTCCAGGGGGCTTGGGGATAACTTCTTGGAGCTATAAGCACACATGGGTCTAGGTTTGCCGAACCTTGTTGTGCTTCTGCCCCACTGTTTATTGAGTTGGTTCACCTCTCTTTGATCTATGCCCTGCACGCATCCTACCCATGGAGTTTCAGACTCATGGGAAGTACCTCTCATTTGGCCAATGAGGTGGGAAATGTGGATAGAGACCAATAGCAAGACTGATGGACGCATTGGAGATTGCTGTACTCTCTATGTCTAGGATGGCATGTGTCCAACACCTTGATTTGGGATCAAGTCTGATGAGGTTCTTACCTCTAAACTGACTTCGGGTTAGTATGTGACTCTTTTTGAGTCTATTGAGGTTTTATCCTCTAAACTGAATTTGGGTCAATAAACTAACTTTGGGTTAGCATGAGACTCTTTTTTGAGTCCAAGAGAGGTTTTAACCTCTAAGCTGACTTCGGGTCAGCTTAGCCTGATGTCTTTGTGACTCACCTTTTGTTCTATTTGAGAAGAAGAGCCAACAAAGCAAGTTACGACAAGATGATGCACGATGCTATGTGATGGTACACGATGGTATTGATCTCTGGTTGGCACAGGTGGACAGATGGAGTTCTCCGTAGTTGAGAGGGAGTGTTAATTTTGGGCAACTAGGTCCAAACTCCATGTGCACTGCTCATATGATGATGATCATATTTTTGTTGGATTCCTCTTTCAAAGAGGTGCAAGATTGATCTAAAGATCATCTTGTTTGGATGAGCAGAACATATATTTTGATTTTATTTTCCACACATGTGCAAGGTCGGCCAAATTTGTAATGTAGGCTCACAAGCCTAATAGATGTGTCACACACCCTCACTAATGGATATAAATTGGAGATACTTGGAGGTCATTTGCTCATCAACTCATCACACATTCTCTCATTGTCATCTTATTGGTTCGATAGCCTTTGGAGGCCTCTTTTCTTCACACGTGCGGAGCTGAAGTTGGGGAAAATCTATGAATTTGTTTAGGGCTGTTTTACTGAGTGTTGACCAGTGTTGACTGTGGTCAACCCTTGACCATTTGACCTCAAATCTTTGTTGAAAATTTGATTTTTGGGGGCACAAAAATTGAGGAAAAAGGAGCAGTTCGACGGAAGCCCTAAATCTGCAACATTGGCTTTTTGTTGACTATCCAACGTTGACTTTTCTGCATTGACTTTTGGTTGACCAACGTTGACTTTTGATGAGCTGTCTTTGAAGGCTGTGTGTGTGACACTTGGAGGGTTGGCTGATCTAAGAAAGACTTTGCTAGTTGAAGCATCCCGTTGACTGTCGTAATGCACACTATCCTATATCTTTGCTGGACAAGAAGAATTGTAAAATCTGATCTATATTATTGTCTTGTCTTCTGTTGATCTATTATGGTGTTCTATCAACATTTTACTTTCATGAGAAAGATTGAAGTAAATTTGCATTAAGCATAGAACACTCCAATGTCATTCTAAATTTAACATATGTTCCAAGAGAGACAATGATGAAGGTGTCTATTAATCATTGGTCTCGCTAGCATTGGGCTCAAGATCTTGTGGACAGATGGAGTTGTTAGTCAAGGCCTTGCTAGGTGTCAATGCTGGTTGATATGATGCTCTACAGATGGGATTACCAATCCGATTCTTCTTATGAGAAATTATTCAGATTGAGAATGACCAAGTACCATTATGAATACCTCCCTAGTTAAGAGGGAGTGTTGAAAAGTGTAACTAGGTTTGGTCTTCATAATGACATGTAATTATGATTTTCTGTAAAGAAGTGACAAAGGAAAATAAAATGTATTTATTGTATTACTTGCATCATGGGTTTTATGAGCAAGAATTTTATAGGTCAAAGACTTCTTCTTGATGTCTTTAGGATTTTGTTATCTTATCATTAAGATAATTAGAGTCCTGTAAATGAAGTCATGTTATACTTAGAAGTTGTCTATTAGCCCTCCAAAGACAAGCACAGTCCTCTTGAAAGTCGGCCTCCTAAACAATGTGAGAAGATCCTCATGTCGGTTCACATAAATATGACACATCGGTTCACTTGCTCATGTCGGCTAATATTGATGGACCAACCACTATTTATATGCGGCTAGGGTCACTACAGTTCGGACATCTCTGCAGTTCAGATGGGTGAATACAGTTCGGTTCTCTGAGATTTTTGGAGGTCAACTATAGATCACAGGTTTAGATTTCTTCTGTAGTTTTAGTGATGAAGTATATAATTCAGTTCGCTAATATCTCTGTGTTTTCATATGGGTAAGACAGAGATAAAATTCAAATCTTTGGCACTGTAAGAAAGTTCAAACTCCTCTAAGGTTTTTAGAGGATGATCAATGTCAATTTCAGGTGGAAGAACAGTGATGGGTTCGACCTATGTTATAGTCATCAAATAAAAGGGACTGGGTGAAGGAACAATGAAGGATACCACTAACTCGGTGCAGCAAGGCCTCATTGATAACATGACAGTTTGAGGTATTATCTCTGTGGTGAAGATCTCAGTGCAAAATCAATGATGAAGATCTCAGTGCTAAAGCATTTGTGAAGATCTCAGTGTCAAGAAAGAAATATCTCAGTGTCAAGACATATCTCGAGAACAATGAAGAACTCGGTGGAAGTTGGCTGTCAAAGAGAACGTGTGTCTTGGTCTTGGAGTGGCTACTAGGTCAAGGGTCTTGGTCTTTGTCTCGGTATTCTTCAATTGGAATCTCTATAAGAAGAATTTGATGCGGGTTTTCCTCTCAAAGAGTGAGAGGTTTTGGCCCTGACTCATAGCGTACATGATGTGTCTGTTGTCTACTTATGTTTCATGTATTGGTTACTGTTTGTTGAAGAAAACACTAATAAGCTAAGAAGAAAAGATCCTAATCTATAGAAGTAAAAAGCGTTCACAAACAATTGCTAATGAAGAGAAATCACTTAATGCAAAATCCATATATTTCTCAACCTGTAGGCTTCTTGACTTTTCCTTGAACAAGGTCCATCACTTTGTGCTTAACAAGGATAAGATCTATCCTTTTTTCCGTGCCTTGTAGTTGGAGGCTCCTCATGGTTTGTTTTCTCCCTTCATCGAGTTCGTCATATTGCTATCTACTAGTCCTTGTGACCTTCCTTGAAGCCTTTTTTCTTATTGTGAAAATTCCTAAATCTGGAATCCTATTGCAGCAATTGGAAAATATTAACCTAATTCTTAATCTTTACTTAACAATTTATTTGTAGTTATCTACGACAAACATTGAATACATCACACTGCAACCTACGTTAATATAAAAATGTTGCGGAAACAAAATACAACGCAGGAAAGAAATAAACACACAATCGACACCGCTATTTTTGGATAATGTCCCTGGAAAAACCCAATGCGGGAAAACCAATGCAACAGCTGAGGGTTTATATTATTATGCAGTAGTTTCTGATTACAAGTCTATGACTATCGAAACTGACAAGTCATATAGAGGAAAAACTGACAAATAATTCTCGTGAGAAAATCTCACTCTGCCACGAGAATCTGGGTCTAACCTCAGCTCAAGATGCGCTGCTTTGCAGTGTCTGTGTCACCCTACGCAGTCTCTGTGTCACAAATCGATGCAACCTTTCCTCTTGTCGTTGTAGAAATTTTTGAATCTTAATTCTTATGCAGAAATTATTTCTATTAATTCGGTTAAGCTTCTCCTACTTATACAAGTTATCAACTGAATACATTCAACTTAACATCAAAGCAAAACACATAACAGATCTCTACCAATTTAGAGCTAGAATAAGCACGTGCACACATAGACAAAGTGACACAGTTATTTTTGGACAAACTATCATCGGAAAAACCCAATGTGGGAAAACTGGTCTCTGGCTGCTAGAGGGCTCTATTATTAAGAATATTTCTGAATACACAACTCTGGGTTCCAGATCTGGAAAACCCTACAGAGAAAACTCTAGATTTGCAACACCTGGCTGATCTAAGACCAACAATACTGACTGATCCACACCCTCAAATGAGATTTACAGAACTCAGCTAGATCTAGGCCTAGAAACCCCAGATCTGCCCCTGAAAGACACTGCGTTAGCCTCTGAAGGCCTCCAAATGCTCAGCGCTATCACTGGAAGGGACTGCGTTACCCCAGACTGGGTGACGCAGTCACTACGCTGCCCCTAAGGGTCTCTGCGTAACCCTTGAAGGGTTTCCTAAAACTCACGCTGTCCTTGTTGCTGCTGCTGCAACTGCCGTCTATTGCTGCTGCCATCTTGTAAATTTATGTAGATGTTCTATGCTTGATGCAACTTTATTTTCACAACAACAATCACATAAACAATCAAGTAAAATGTTGATAGAACATGCCAGTAGATCAATAGAAGACAAACTAGAAATAGATAAATGTGTTGGTGTGTTACGGGGGTCAACAGGATGCTTCAACCAGCAAAGTCTCCTTGGTTAGCCAGCTCAACATGTGTCACAACAACCCTCCAAAGAGCCACACGGGCAACTCAAAGTCAACCCCTGAAAAGTCAACACTGAACAGCAACAAGTAAAAGTCAACACAGCTGGGTCTTCGGTCAACCTTTGACCTCGGTTTTTGTGCCAAAGTGTACGGATTGCATAAATTGAATTCTATGCCAAAAATCAGCTTCTTTGGACCATGCGTTGACCAAAGTCAACACATGGCCAAACCTGCAGTAAAACCCTAGCTACAGCAAAAACAGTCTTCGTCCTTCTCCCACATGTGAACCGCAAAATTTCCTCCTTGGAGCTCGAACCAATCAGAAGTGGAGAGAGAAATATGTGTGATGAGGAGATGAGTGAAATGACCTCCAACGTTGACTCTATTTATATCAATCACTGAGGGTGTGTGACACATTTGGTGGGGTGTAAAACCTTAAGGCCGACCTGCACATATTTTGAAAGTATTAAAAATAAATTCAAAATAAATGTTCTGCTCATCGGATCAAGAAGATCTTTAGATCAATCTTGCACCTCTCCGAAAGAGGAACCCAATAAAAATATTGGTGTCTTCATCTGAGCATCATAACATGGAGTTTGGACCTAGTTGTCCAATTTTAACACTCCCTCTCAACTAGGGAGAACTCCATCCACCTGTGCATTCAAACATCGTGCGTCATCTCATCGTAACTTGCTTTGCTGGCCTCTTTATTTTAGAACAGAAGTGGGTCAGTCACAAAGACATCATTCCCGGCTGACAGATTCAGCCCAGAGGTCCGAAACCTCTATAGGACACACAAAGAGTCTCATACCAACCCGAAGTTGGTTTACCTGACCCGAAGTCAGTTGGAGGTCCGAAACCTCACTATACTTGATCCCAGATCAAGTGGTTGGATCATGCTATCCTAGATAGAGAGTACGGCAATCTCTGATGCGTCCATCAGTCTTTGCTACTAGTCTCTAGCTTTGCCCACCTCATTGGCCAAATGAGAGGTACTTC
Source organism: Pinus albicaulis (assembly GCA_034641835.2). Lineage (NCBI taxonomy): Eukaryota > Viridiplantae > Streptophyta > Pinopsida > Pinales > Pinaceae > Pinus > Pinus albicaulis. The sequence continues at coordinate 1,532,048,519 of CM076582.1, forward strand.
CCATGAGCCCTGAACTCAATGGGTAGGATGCATGTGGGGCACAGATAATGAGAGGTGAACCAACTCAATAATCACAACGTTGGGGCCCAAGCACACCAACAAGGTTCGGCAAGCCTAGCCCTGTGGTTGCTTATAGCTCCGAGAAGTTATCCCCAAAGCCCCCCAAAGCTCCTAGAGCTCATCGTCCAACATGACCCACATCATAGGGTCGTTCCACGATACCAAGACTCTCACGGAAGGTTAAGAACTTGACCTTCCCCAAGGGCTTTGTGAGAATATTCGCGACCTGCTCATCAGTTCCTATATGATCGCGCCTTACGGCGCCTCGCTGTACCATATCCCAGATAAAGTGGTACCTGATATCAATATGCTTGGATCGATCATGGAACACTGGATTCTTGGACAAGCGAATCCCACTCTGGTTATCACAGAGTATCACAATGGTATCTAGCACATGTCCGAACAACTCACTAAAGAGCTTTCACAACCAAACTGCTTCACAACAGGCCATACTCGCTGCAATGTATTCGGCCTCTGTGGTGCTCAAAGCCACCGACTCTGCTTCCTGCTCATCCATGATATCGAAGCAGAACCAAGATTGAAGCAACATCCCGATTTGCTCTTACGATCCACCACACTGCCAGCCCAATCGGCATCAGTATATCCAAGGAGTGTCACACTCCCGGCATTGTATCTCAGTCCATGGTTTATCTTGCCTCGAAGATATCTCAGAAGATTCTTGGCACCAATCCAGTGAAAGGGATGAGGCTCAACCATCTGGTGACTCAAAGTGTTCACTGCAAAACATATATTTGGACGGGTGTTCACTAAGAACATCAGGGCCCCTGCGAGTTGACAATACTCATTAGGATTTGCCAATACGGGCCCAGCAGCGCTGCCACTCAACTTCTTGAAGTTGAGCTCCATCGGTGTCGACACGGACTTGTAGTCCACCATACTAAATCTTTCCAAAAGCTTCACAATGTATTTTCCTTGAGAAAGGAAAATCTTGCCAGGTCTCTGCTAGACCTCCAGGCCTAGGAAATAGTGCATCAGTCCTAGGTCCTTCATCTCGAACTCAACAGTGAGCTCCCTCTTGCACTGATGAATGAGAGGGTCAGCACCTGTCAGGAAGAGGTCATCCACATACAACACCAGAATGAGAGGCTTCTCCTTGACAACCTTGAAGTAAAGGTTCGGATCAACATTACTACGAGTGAAGCCCAGCTTCATCAGGTAGCTATCTATCCTCTCGTACCAAGCTCTGGGTTCTTGCTTCAGCCCATAGAGGGCTTTCTTCAACCTGTAGACATGGGTGTCCCGATCCTGGACTTCGAACGCCAGAGGTTGCTCCACATATACCTCTTCCTTTATCGCACCATTCAGAAATGCGGTCTTCACATCCATTTGATGGAGACTCCATCCTTGCGTAGCAACAAGGGCTATAATAGATCGAATGGTGGTATATCGGGCCACAAGTGCAAATATGTCATCATAGTCTATGCCTTCCTTTTGAGAGAAGCCATAGGCAACGAATCTTGCCTTGAAATTTTCAGCACTTCCATTAGATCCATGCTTGATCTTCCATTTCGAGGTGACAACTGCTTTGTCCTTAGGTCTTGGAACCACATCCCAGACATCATTCTTCATTATGGACTCATACTCTTCGTGCATAGCATCCTTCTAGACTTGATGCTTTACGGCTTCCTCAAAAGATCCAGGCTCGGATTGTACAATAGTACTCATGGTTGCTAAATACCCTTGGTATCTACTCGGCTTCTTGCTTTCACGGAATGCCCCCCTTGGGGCCGTATGCCCCTCAGCATCCTCGAGAGTGTCCTTGAGCCATGATGGTCTCTTTCCCAGTGAAGGAGGTGGATCAATCGGGTCCATCGGTCCTTCAACATTAGTCATCGTCTCATCCTTCGGTTCCTCTTGATTTCCAGGCCTTGCTTCATGATCTTCCTAAGATCTCGGAAGATTGACTACTTTCCTCAGGGAAGCATCTTCGTCAAAGGTGACATCGTGGAATATCTCCACTTCCCTTTGACCAGGCACATAGACTCTATAGGCCTTCGAAGTTTCATTGTAGCCCACAAACATTCCTTTCTTCCCAGAAGCATCCAGCTTGCTCCTCTTTTCTTTCAGCACATGAAAATAAACAGGGCATCCAAAAACTCTAAAATGTGAGACGTCAGGTTTCTTACTAGAGAAAACCTCTTCGGGAGTTTTGGAGTCTAGAGCAGAATGCAGGCATCGGTTTTGTATGTACACAGCTGTGTTTGCAGCTTCTCCCCAAAGAAACTTTGGCAGACCTTGGTCACATAGCATGGCACGGGCAGCTTCCACAATGGTCCTGTTCATTCGTTCAGCAACACCATTTTGCTCAGAAGTATAGACAGTTGTGGTCTCCCTCTTGATGCCAACTTCCTTGCAAAAGTCCTTGAACTCGTTTGTCTCATATTCAGTGCCATTATCAATTCTCAAAATCTTGATCTTCTTCCCTGTCATATTTTCCACCAAGGCTTTGAAGGTACGGAACCACATGAAAGCCTCATCCTTCTTCTTTAAGAAGGATATCCAGGTTTTGCGAGAGAAGTCATCTGTGAACGTCATACAATAAGAACATCCTCCCAAGGATGTCACTGACAACATACCAAATAGATCAGAATGGATCAATTGCAAGACATCAGTTGTCTTTGTGACACTTGAGGGGAAAGGTCGCCTTGTATGCTTTCCTTCGGCACAACCCTTACATACACCTTCATGATTATTTGAAAACTCAGGCATCCCTGTCACCACCTTCCTTGCTTCGGAAAGGGCCTTGTAGTGAAGGTGTCCAAACCTCCGGTGCCATAGTTCAGTCTGTCGGATAGTATCACATGTCATCGCTCCCAGTGGACTTCCTCCAACCTGGTAGAGTGTATCAACTATAAGCCCAATCGTGATAGCTTCCTTGAAGCTCTTCTTCCACATGCGCACCTTTGCATCAGTGAATGCCACATTGAAACCTTTGTCTTCCATGGCCGATATAGACACAAGGTTATTCTTCAAATTAGGTACATAGAGTACATCCTAAGTGGAGGACTTGACCTTGAGACAAGTGGAGGGTCACAGACCCTATCCCTTTCACGGGATATGTGGCATTATCTCTAAGGATAATTTCCAGATTAGTATCCTTCTCAACCATATCAGAGAGTGCTTCCTTGAACCTAGTGATGTGCCTTGAGGCACCACTATCTATCAACCAAACATCCATAGTGTCGGGTGGAGATGCAACAGAGAGGGCAGATACAAGAATGTATTCATTTCTTTTATCAACAACATTTGATTCCTCATACTTGGAGTTTCTTGACCTTTTGAAAGGTTGATCATTTCCACTGGAGGGAGCCTTCCTCTTTCCCTTGAACTTGTTGTTCCTTTGATTGCCATCCCTCCGGTGGTTGTTGTTGTCATCACCATCAGGAGAATCCTTCTTGAAAGGACATTCTCTAGCATAGTGACATGGCCTATGACAAGTGAAACACTTGCCCTTCTTTCCTTGGGCCCTTGATTTTCCTTTGTTCTTTGGACTACCACTCTTCTTTCTAGAATGAACAACATAGGCAGCATTTCCTTCATTTCCATACTCCTTCATTCTTGTCTCTTCTTGAACGTATCTTGACAGTACTTTGTCAAAGTCAGGTATCACATTATTATTTAGAATGGTAGTGTTGAACACATGCCATTTGGATGGGAGTCCTCTAAGTGCGGTGAGTACCATTTATCGATTAGCTATTGTCTCCCCAATAGCCAGCATATTGTTCCTGATCTCGGTTAGCTTCAGAAAGTATGATTGAACGGACTCATCCCTGCCTTTCTTCAAATTCTTCAATTGATTCTTGAAGAATTGTACTTGATTTGCATTGTTGGCCTTGAACATGAGGACCAACTTATCATACATCTCTTTGGATGTGCCTAGCTCAGAGATGTAGGCCACCAGACTCTTATGAATGGATTCCCTGATCATCAGCTTTGCTTTGATCTCCCCATTCTTGTACTTTGTTTTGGCAGCAGCAATAGCAATGGATGGAGGTTCTTGGATTTTACCCTGCACATATTCCATGACATCTTGGTCTTCCAATTTAAGATCCAATATCATCTTCCAAGCATGGAAGTCATCCTTCCCAGTGAATTTGTCATTCTCCTTGAAGCCATAGTTTGTGGAACCCATTTTCTTCTTCAGTGATTGCTACAAATAGGGCTTGTCTTCGCCTCAGCTTTGATACCATGTAAATTTATGTAGATGTTCTATGCTTGATGCAACTTTACTTTCACTACAGCAATCACATAAACAATCAAGTAAAACGCTGATAGAACATGCCTGTAGATCAACAGAAGACAAACCAGAAACAAATAAATGTGTTGGTGCGTTACGACGGTCAACAGGATGCTTCAACTAGCGAAGTCTCCTTGGTTAGCCAGCCCAACATGTGTCACAACAACCCTCAAAACAGCCACACGGTCAACTCAAAGTCAATCCCATAAAAGTCAACGCTGCCTAGAAAAGTCAACACAGAACAACAGCAAGTCAAAGTCAACGTAGCTCGGTCTTCGGTCAACCTTTGACCTCGGTTTTTGTGCCAAAGTGTACGGATTGCATAAATCGAAGTCTATGCCAAAAATCAGCTTCTTTGGACCATGCGTTGACCAAAGTCAACGCTGGTCAAACTTGCGGTAAAACCCTAGCTGCAGCAAAAACAATCTTCGTCCTTCTCCCACCTGTGAACCGCAAAATTTCCTCCTTGGAGCTCGAACCAATCAGAAGTGGAGAGAGAAATATGTGTGATGAGGAGATGAGTGAAATGACCTCCAACGTTGACTCTATTTATATCAACCACTGAGGGTGTGTGACACATTTGGTGGGGGTGTAAAATCTTAAGACCGACTTGCACATATTTTGAAAGTATTAAAAATAAATTCAAAATAAATGTTCTGCTCATCGGATCAAGATGATCTTTAGATCAATCTTGCACCTCTCCGAAAGAGGAACCGAGGAACCCAATAAAAATATCAGTGTCTTCATATGAGCATTACAACATGGAGTTTGGACCTAGTTGTCCAATTTTAACACGTCTGTTGCTGCTCCTGCTGCTTTCCTCTGTGCTGTCTTTCCTAATCTCTTCTCTGCTTCTTGTGTATTCTATAGACCCCGGGATCAGATCATCCCCTTGGTCTAAATACCCCTTTGTGCAACTGAAACACTTGAGAATTCTTAGCAACCCCGCCCTAAAATCTCAGCTTAGCTTCAGTGCTCTGCTTCTGTGTGTCTTACAAATGACCCCAAGCCTTTCCTTTATACTTTTCTCGTTGACAAATGAATGGCCAAGATTAAATCTTTAATCAATGGCTAATATTAAAAGAAAGCTTGATCCATGTGACTTAAGACAATTTCATCACATGTTTAATTAAATTCACTTTAATTATTTTATTTTTCTAAGTTTTAACTTAGGAAACACATTAAAACAATTAATTAATTTAATATCTCCTAAACCAGATGAAATTTCCCAAATCCATTTCTGGGTCTTGTAGATCAGGTGAACTCTAGTCCTTCCTCAAAATTTGGGACCTAGAGCACAACTGATGCTACCCCAAATACACAAAATTTCAACAGTCGTTGGATCTTCTACTGACTAGAAATGAGGCTCTATTGGCCTCCGGAAACTCCATCTGGCTTCTGGCACTGACCCTCGACTGTTTCCTCAACAAAATTTCAGACTCCCTCTGAAGCTCTGCGCTACCTTTGCGTGGCACTGCACAATCTCTTTGTGGCTTTTACTGCCTCCTCTGCCTTGCACTCTCTAGATCAGGAAAATATTCCATTGGACAACTATCCCTGCCCCTCACTGCAAGAAATCACCTCGATAACTCTCCGACAATTGCTACGCTGCTCTCTTGAGAATTTGATCTCTTGATTCCTCACTCGATGTGTTCTCCAAATGCCCATCGAGGTCTTTCTTATAATATTCTCGTTGAACAATCAACGACCCAGATTAGATTCTAATCAATGGATCACATCATCTTGACTCGATCTCCGTTTTTTTCTAGAAGATTCACACCCAGTTTAATTAATACCCTTTAATTATTTTAATTTCCTAAGTTTAGACTTAGGCATCCATTAGAAATAATTAATTATTTTAATTAAACTGTCTCCGGGTAGAATTTCCCAAAACGATTTCTGGGTCTTGGAGAATGCATATGTCCTAGCTTCCCTGGATATTCTTGAGGCTAGAGCACATCCCAATGCTACCAAAAATCAATACTTATATTTCTTTTCAATAGATTTTCAGCTTGCTTTTTTCCTGCTTCAGGACCCTGCAACTAGGTGAGTGGATGCCCCCATTTATGATAACAATGATGACCCCAAAGAGAGCCCTACTTTCCCTTGCCTCCTCCAAAATCCCAAAAAAATAGTTGCATTATCTGTGAATCCTTGCTTCGCCCTTTCCCATACCATCACCGATATTAGCAAACCCTTTTCGCTTCCTGAGGATGATATTGATGAAGAGCCACTCATTAGATAGATCCCTTCTTCTTGTTAAATTTTGGGTACCAGAGGACAAGTGGTTCCCTAAGGCTTTGATCTTTGGCCTAGGGAAAAGTGTCCACTTTATTGCACTTCTTTTCCTAAAGTGACTTTATAAGTGGTAAAGTCAGTCTAATTTAAAAGTGACTATATAAGTGATAAAGTTACATTCTAATATTAAAGTGACTTTATAAAAGGCAATGAAGAATTAGAAAGTGAAAAAGTGACTATGGAAATAAAAGGCTAAGTGGGTCTTTATTTAAGTGGGTGAGTTAAAAAATAGAAAGTGAGAATTAAATGCACAATTATTCTCAGCCCTTGATCTAAAGCTATCTCAGCCATTGGATTTAGGGATTCCCCAAAAGTCACTTAGGGTTAGGGTAAAAGGAGAAAAGAAGAGAAAAGATCATTCAGTTTTTCATGAGCGTTTAAGAGAGAAGGCAAGAGAGAGGAAGGAGAAAATTTTTGAGCAGGGAGGAGTTGAAGGAGAGCAGTAAGGAGGCATTCAACGAATCTGTAAAACAACATTTATTGGCATGCATCCTAAGATAGAATCTGTACAATAGAGTTTAGGCACGTTTTCCAAGAAAGAAAGGCACAAAAATTGAGGAAGAGGGACAACAGCTAAAGGCACAAATTTCGAGGCACTACTAGGCAAATTTTTTGAGGCAGTTGGGCAGGTTTTTCGAGGGACTGATGTACTTTTTTGTATAGTCCATATGGCTGTACAACTGATTTTTGGGCACAATTTTTGAGGCAGCCATACAACATTAAATGCTGCAATATTTTGTTGTTTTTTCTGTTTGCTATTGGCAAGTTTTTCAAGGCAAAGTTTATGCACGAAAATTGAGATAAGTTGTAATTTGTGATTGCTGAAATTTTTATTGTGTATTTCAGTTTCTCTTTAATTTTTTTTCAGAAATAAAGATGAGCTCTCAAACCGGTTTTCCCCAAGAGTTGCAGGGAGTTTTTCCAGGGTCACATTGACCAAAAATCAGAGTGTCATTTTCTGTGTGGCTGTTATATTTTTACTGTGCATTTATCTTAGCATTTTCTAGCAGTAGTAAATCTCCAAATTTGTGTTTTCAGAAATAAATTTCATTTCAAGATTTTAGTGTTTTTATCATGCTTGGATTTAACATTAAATGCATGGAGTGATAAGGGAAAACTGATAACTAGAGCGGGGATTGAAATTTTACATGGTATCAGAGCTTAGTTGGCTGGAAATTGCAGTTTAGGACAACAAAGTGAAAATTACAGCAAGTTGATTTTTACACAGAAAACAGAAAACCTTTACCCAGATTTGAAATTTCAGTTTTGTAGGACAGTGAATCATGTCTTTGGGATTTAGGGTTGAAGACAGGTTAGATGGGAAGAGTAACTGCAGTACATGGAGGGAGAGAGTCCAAAGTATCTTTGAGGAAGCAGAAGTCTGGGGCATTGTGGTGCATACCACTCATCACCCAGTTGCAGTACCTGCTGACCCTGTACAGTTAGCAGAGCTTAATAAAAAGAATGCTAAGGCCAAAAGATTGATTTTGGATGGAGTCAAAGATCATGTCATTCCTCATGTGAGAGGGAAGACTTATGCACATGAGATGTGGACTGCCTTGACAGGGTTTTACCAGAGCTCAAATGAGAACAGGGAGATGGTCCTAAAAGAGAAACTGAAGGCCATAAAAATGGCTAAGACTGACAGTGCTACAACATACCTCACCAAGATCACTTCGGTGAGAGATGAGTTGGCAACCGTAGGTGAGACCATTGCACCTACTGAGTTGGTGAGGATAGCTTTGAATGGGCTTCCCAAGTCTTGGGAGAGTTTTGTAGATGGTATTGTTGCACGTGAGAACCTTCCCGGATGGGAGAGGTTGTGGGATGATTGCATTCAGAATGAGATCAGAAAAAACCATCTAGGGGCAGCCAAATAGAGGGAGGAGGATGACAATGTGGCATTGTTGGCAAGAGGCAAAAAAGACAAAGAAAAGAAGGGAGCTTCCACCAGTGGAGGAAAAGGAAAAGGTAAAGGCAAACAACAGAACAAAGAAAATGACTGTTCTAAAGTCAAATGTTGGAATTGTCAAAAGACGGGACACTATGCTGTTGTGTGTCCAGAGAAGAAGAACAAGAAAGGGAAAGAGAAAACCATGGAAACTTCTGCAGAGATAGAGGGCTTCTCAGAGAGCTTTGATCGGGAGTTTGGGTTCATAGCTTGTGAGGCCTTCAGTGCAGGATCACCTGTCATACAGGTTCAGAGGGAGTGTGCACTCTCCTCTACTAGTAGAGCATCTTCTAGCATTTGGTACGCTGACAGTGGCGCTTCTTGCCATATGACCGGAGTCAGGGAGTACTGCTCAGAGTTATCAGAGAGTCATACTGATATGGAGGTAATACTTGGTGTAGACAACATTGTTAGAGCGGTCGGTGTGGGAACATTAACATTTGATAGGGAACGCAAGCCTCCCTTGAAAGTGTCAGATGTTCTATATGTGCCTGGAATGAAGAAGAACTTGATATTCGTTTCAACACTTGAGGACAGAGGTTATGAGGTGTTGTTCAGGAGAGGGCAAGTGCTCATATATCCTAGGGAACTCCAACTGCTTCAGCTAGAGTGATTGGAGTGTGCCATGCTAAGGTGTACAAGTTCTCATTCCATCCCCTGATGGCATTTAGTAGCTGCACCAGAGACAGGACCGACAACAGATCTAGCAGTTCAGAGTTGTGTGAGATTTGGCATCGTAGGATGGGTCACATGTATCATGGGGCCTTGAGGACATTGCGGGAGATCACCATTGGTGTGCTAGATTTCAGTTCTGATCACCTTGATGTATGTAGAGGATGTGCTATGGGGAAGTTTGCAAAATCTCCTTTTTCTAGCAGTGACACCAGGACAACAGGGATCCTTGACTTGATTCATTCAATGTGAGTGGTTGGATGTCTCATGTATCCTTGAGTAGCTATAAGTATTATGTTTTATTCATTGATGACCACTCCAGGAAGACCTGGATTTATTTCTTGAAGACCAAGAGTGAGGTTATCAAGCAGTTTCAAGAGTTCAAAGCTCTTGTGGAGACCCAGACAGGTAGGAAGATCAAGGTACTCAGGTCAGACAATGGAGGTGAGTATACTCTTGGTGAGTTTGTGGATTTTTGTGCTGAGGCAGGCATTAAGAGGGAGTTCATGGTTCCTTACAACCCCTAACAGAATGGGGTGTCAGAGAGGAAGAATAGATCTATCGTAGGGGCTGCCGAAGCCATGCTTCACGATTAGGGTCTACCTTTATTTTTGTGCGCTGAGGCTTGCAACACTGTTGTTTACTTGTAGAACAGGAGTTCACATCGTGCCTAGGGGAATGTGACTCCTAAGGAGGCTTTCTCTGGGAAGAAGCTTGATGTTGGGCAATTTCGTATCTTTGGGTGCCTTACATATTCCTATGTCCCCAAGGAGAAGAGGACCAAGCTAGAGCCCACTGCAGACAAGGGCATCTTTGTGGGTTATAGCGAGACCTCGAAAGCTTACTGGATTCACATTCCTGTAAAGAGGAAATTGGTTGTCAGGTGGGATGTAAAGTTCAAGGATGAGAGAGCTTTCAAGAGGTCACGGGAGTTAGAGCATTTAGAGTCACCAGACCCATAGCAGCAGCTGAGTCAGTCACAGGGATCCAGTGCACAGGATGCAAGAGGTCAGGGATCGGGAGGTACATCTATTACAGTGTCAGGTCCATCAGTGAGCAATGGCTCTCAGACTCAGGTGAGGGGATCTTCGGGAAGCATGCAGGGCAGTCCGCAGAGCAATTCACAGGATAGTCCACTGATGGACAGTTCACACGGTACTTCAGCTTCTACAGGCTCGAGTACATGTATGAGGTCAGTTGGCAGGCCTTTAGGAGTTCAGGCTTCTGATGATGGTGAGTATTCTTTCACTCTGGTGGGAGAAGTAGGCTCAGGGAAGAGGAAGCCCAAGTGACTTCAAGACACCTTGCGCAAGGCCACATCAGTTGCTGGGCCAAAGAGACAGGTCAGAGAGAGTAGACAACCTGAGCGGTTCTGTAGTTACATGGCATTGGTAACAAACATCGTTGATACTGAGCCTTCTATTTATGAGGAGGCAGCCAACCAGTAGGTCTAGAGAGAGGCCATGATGGAGGAGTATTCTTCTATTTTGAAGAACGATGTTTGGGAGGTGGTGCCTAGGCCTGAAGGTAAATCAGTTGTTACTTCCAGATGGCTCTACAAGATAAAGCATGCTGCAGATGGCAACATAGAGAAGTTCAAGGCTCAATTTGTGGCGAGAGGGTTCTCACAGGTAGAGGGAGTTGACTATGAGGAGATCTTCGCTCCTGTAGCTCGGTATACATCTATTCGCTCCATTATATCGATTGCAACAAAGATGGGTTGGAAGATCCACCAGATGGATGTGAAGACTGCCTTCCTCAATGGCTTCATTCAAGAGGAAGTTTTTCTCAATGGCTTCATTCAAGAGGAAGTTTATATTGAGCAACCGCAGGGTTTTGAGGCACATGGGCGAGAGACCCATGTATGCAGATTGAAAAAAGCACTCTATGGCTTGAAGCAAGCTCCTAGAGCTTGGTACTCTCGGATTGATACATACTTGCAGCAGTTGGGTTTCATTAAGAGTGAGGCTAATCCGAACCTATACTTCATTGTGGTAAGCGAGGAGCCTCTCATCTTGGTGTTGTATGTTGATGACTTGGTCATCACTGGAGCTGAGAGACTCATTGCGAGCTGCAAGAGAGATCTTGCTTCAGAGTTTGAGATGAAGGATATCGGCTTGATGCATTATTTTCTGGGATTGGAGGTGTGGCAGGAGGAGGGGCATTTCTTCCTGGGACAGGGGAAGTACATTGTGGATATTCTTAGCAGATTTCACATGGAGGACTGCAAACCCATGTCTACACCTATGATCACTATATGGAAGAAGCTTCACTCTTCAGAGTCCGAGTTGGTGGATCATACACTATACAAACAGCTGATTGGTTCATTGATGTATTTGGTCAACACTCGACTAGATATATGTTTTGCAGTTAATACTATGAGTCAGTTCATGTGTGAGCCCAGGAGAGTGCACTGAGTGGCTGCAAAACACATTCTTCGTTACCTACAGGGTACTGTGGATTATGGTTTGGACTATAGACAGGGTGATGGAGTGAGACTGGCAGGGTACACAGATTCAAATTGGGCAGGTTGTGCTTTAGACAGGAAGAGTACTGCAGGGTGCTATTTTGGGTTGGGCTCGGCAGTTGTGTTGTGGTTCAGCCGGAAACAATAGTCAGTTGCATTGAGCTCAGCTGAGGTAGAGTATATGGCTGCTAGTTTGGCTAGTTGTGAGGCCATATGGCTTTGCAAGATGTTGTTTGGTCTATTTGTTCAGGCATTGAGACCTTTTGTGATTTATTGCGATAATCAGAGTTGTATAAAACTCACGGAGAATCTAGTTTTTCATGACAGGTCAAAGCATATTGGGATCAAGTATCACTTCATTCGAGACTATGTCCAAAAGGGAGTAGTCAAGTTTGAGTACATTTCCACAGATGAGCAGGTAGCAGACATTTTCACCAAAGTCTTACCACGGGGCAAACATGTCTACTTCAGAGACAAGATGGGAGTGGTGAGGAACACTTTCCTCGGTAAGAGGGAGTGTTAAATTTTTGGTACCAGAGGACAAGTGGTTCCCTAAGGCTTTGATCTTTGGCCTAGGGAAAAGTGTCCACTTTATTGCACTTCTTTTCCTAAAGTGACTTTATAAGTGATAAAGACAGTCTAATTTAAAAGTGACTTTATAAGTGATAAAGTTACATTCTAATTTTAAAGTGACTTTATTAAAGTCAATGAAGAATTAGAAAGTGAAAAAGTGACTATGGAAATAAAAGGCTAAGTGGGTCTTTATTTAAGTGGGTGAGTTAAAAAATAGATTGTGAGAATTAAATGCACATTTATTCTCAGCCCTTGATCTAAAGCTATATCAGCCATTGGATTTAGAGATTCCCCAAAAGTCACTTAGGGTTAGGGTAAAAGGAGAAAAGAAGAGAAAAGATCATTCATTTTTTCATGAGCATTTAAGAGAGAAGGCAAGAGAGAGCAAGGAGAAAATTTCTGAGTAGGGAGGAGTTGAAGGAGAGCAGCAAGGAGGCATTCAGCGAATCTATACAACAACATTTATTGGCACGCATCCCAAAACAAAATCCGTACATCAGAGTTTAGGCACGTTTTCCAAGGAAGAAAGGCACAAAAATAGAGGAAGAGGGACATTCGCTGAAGGCACAGATTTTGAAGCACAATTGGGCATGTTTTTTGAGGAAGTTGGGCACATTTTTCAAGGAGGGACTGCTATACTTTTTTTGTACGACCCGTATGGTCGTACAACTGATTTCTGGGCACAATTTTCGAGGTAGCCATACAACATTAAATGTTGTAATATTTCTGTTGTTTTTTCTGTTTGCTGTTGGCACGTTTTTGAGGCGGAGTTTGTGCATGAAAATCAAGAGAAGTTGTAATTTGTGATTGCTGGAATTTTTACTGTGTATCTCAGTTTCTTTGTAAAAGTTTTTCGGAAATAAAGATGAGCTCTCAAACTAGTTTTCCCCAAGAGTTGTAAGGGGTTTTTCTAGGGTCACATTGACCAAAAATCATTATCTTTTTCTGTGGCTGTTATATTTTTACTGTGCATTTATTTCAGCATTTTCCAGCAGTAGTAAAATCTCCAAATCTGTGTTTTTAGAAATAAATTTCATTTCCAGATTTTAGTGTTTTTATCATGCTTGGATTTAACATTAAATGCATGGAGTGATAAGGGAAAACTGATAACCAGAGTGGGGATTGAAATTTTACACTTCCCAGTCATAACCTCAACGTTGTGGGCACATAATCGTTGCCCCTTTTCCATATGACCATCATATCGAGCAAACTGTTTGGTGTGCCCCCATTTCCTCGAACCCCTTTTCCTTCATGTCGTGACTTTGTAGCGACCACAAAGCATAATGTAATGAACAATGATCATGATAGGGAATTCTTGAGTTTGGTCATTCATTCTTCCCTCCTATGCTTGGAAGAAAGGATCCATACCTCTAGATCGAATTATTTTCCCTCATCTAGGAGTCCTTTATACGTCATATGGATTTCTTACTTTCCCGCCTCCCACTTGCATCGTCTTCCATGTGATTGTGTCTATGCTGGCTTTTGGATCTATTGCGTGAGTAATCATATAGGAAGCCATGTTTATATTGATTTAATGTTATGTTGGTTGCACTGACTCTATGATTACATGTAGTATTTGTTTGAGATAATATGCATGTTAGGGTAGGATATACTACATATTGATTTTTTGCATTAGAACTAATGTCATAGGATGTTACCATGCTAGATTAGATGTATTTAGATTAAAATTGCATTTAGAGAAATTTTATTTCTTGTTGATTTTATGGCCTAATATTATGCATGGGTGATCATAAGACACCACAAAAAAAACATGCTGTCCCTTGTGCTTGGTCTTAGATATGTGTAGGTAACATGTCTGCGGTTCTAAGAGATTGCTGGTGTTCACATGACCTCCTCGTTTCAGTACGTTGGTGCACTTTTCTGTGAGATCATATCCCAGTTGGAGGCAGATGTTACCCACCACTTATGGGTAGTATCTGTTACCACTCAAACCAACAGGGGACCTAAAAAGAGTTCCTAAGAGGGAAACTACTAAGTTAAGGGCAACGATGGAGACTTAGCCCACTAGCACCACAACTAAGGCTCCCTAATCTTTACGGACTTTCTCTGATGGGAGGACACTCGATGTTTTTTGGACGCCACTTATAGAGGATGTATCAACAAATATAATAGAAGTGACCCCTTAGACCCCTTCCCTAGGATAGGATGAAGGATGGGGCTTGCTTGCTTGTTAGGCAAGGGACTTGACTTTCTAGGGAGAGGGGATGAGGATTGGAGGGTTGAGAGAGAAGAATATGGCTTGTAAAGGGGTTTCCCAATCCGTACAATCCTTATTGAACTCAGATTCTCGAGTAGTCCTTAATAAATAAACCTTGGAGAAAAATGGGACCTCATGAGGCCAAGTGAACCCAAATCAAATTAGGGTATGGATTCTAGCAACCAATGATGTTCTGAACTTGACCAAGGTGAGGGGGAGGATCAAACAAGAATTTCACCCAACGATGTCAAATTGATCCTATTAGGTACTAGCCTTGGGAACACCGGGGCAAAACTTGATCCTAGAGCTAGGGCTTGGGATATCTTGAGATTCCACTGTCGAATTTCCTTCAAATTCGAAGGAGAGCTAGGGGACCCACTAACGGAGTAGTACCTAGGAGATCGAAGTTTTTCTATGGTCAGTTTCCTTGAAATTGATGCCCTAGGTGACCTAATAATGCTAGACCTAGGAAAGGGATGAAAAGGTAAAAAAATAGGGTTGAAATGATCACCATTTGATGGACCAGTGCCTAATTCCTCTTGGGGACATGGAGTCAAGGAGAATTGTGAAGACATATTTTGTTTCTTGCTCAAGGAGGCTCCAGAAGTCAACTTCGTCCTATGTTAAAGGTAAGAGAAGAAAAGTGACTTTGAAACATTTATACTTCGTTACAAATGGTGAAGGCTTATCAAGATAACACGATCTCTAGGACATTTCATTCATCCAACATGGTCCATACATAAATAAGCTAAATTGATACATAATTCCACATTAAACACATGCATCAATTAGCCCTAATAATAGCGAAGTTCCAATGTATGCAGCAAAATGAAAAATAATGTTAAACTTGCACTTACATGTTAGAGAATAGATCCATCCAGACCCACATTTGCAATATAAGAAGCTCCAATATAGAAAAGAACCCAATCCATACATCAAAATTCATCCATCTTCTAAAAATATCCACCAAGGAAAAAATGCAAAATTCTCTAAAGAGAAAGAGATCTCCAATGCAAGTGATGATACAAATGAATCCATCCAACTCCTATTTTTACATCAATTAGGAGTTTGAATTACCTAATGGGCCTACATTAGCCCTTAAACATAAAATAATGTGCAAATTAATTGAATTTTGGTGACAATCCCACCAAACTAGCTCACAAATGAAATAATAAGCCTCTCAAGAGGTCAAATAATAATCTATGCATGTCGTAGGGCCCTCCAAGAGGCATTATGAGGTCCATAAGTGCCATGATGATGAATAGAATCCTGAAAAATGATGGACAAGGGGGTGGCTCTTGTTCTCCAAGTAATAGACCTGTGGTGCTCCCAGTGGGTGTGGGGGCACACTAATGACCTCATGGGTCTCCATATGAGTCGAAGATGCTTGTAGATCATATGTAAGGGCTCGAATGATGGAATGAATGTTGCCATGTCATCGCACAAGTCCTGGGACACCTGCCTCGTGTGTGGTGCACTTGTGGGGCTAGCTGGGCATAATGTACCAATGCATCTTCTTTGTCCAAAACGTGGACCTCTTAGTAATCTATGAACATCTTTGGGGATCCATGGAGTGTTGTCTACTGCTGTGGAGGCCCATGGTTCTCTACACACACCCTATATGTGCTAATGTAGCCCTTTGGAAGGTCAGGGCCCCGTATAGGGAGACCAAACCCAAATGGACACCATATGCAATCCTGCATAAGATCCAATGCATCCCCTAGCCTTCCAGTACAACAAATCATTAAAGTAATCGGGTAAAAGAGCTTACAAACCATGGACAACAAGTGGACACTTTATAATGGCATGCCCTTCCATAGTGGGCTTTGGCATGTGCTAATGTCTCCAAGCTCCAAAGGGGGTTAGCTAGGAACCTTATTAGGTGGTTTCTACCTTTAGAGGGGATAGTATGTCCAAGGTACATCCCTTAAATGGTGGTGGCATGTGATAAAGAGGTGAAATGGAATAGGGAATGAGAGGGGCAACCTTGGGTCACATATCGAGGCACAAGGGTAGCTAGAAAGAGGGAAGCCTACACCTGGGTATATAATGTGTAGGAGGGATCAATCGTGGTACATGTGGTGCCCCAACCTTGATTTTTCCACCCTTCTTTATATGTCTTTTTCATTTTATAATTTTTCTTTGATTAACTGCTCGAGGCTCAAGGGCAAGAGCATGATGTGTAAGATATAACAGTGATTACCCACTTTTTGGTAGGGCGGTTTATTTCCCTACAGGGGTTGGGACAATCATGGGTTCTTGAATGATAAAGGAGGCTCATGTAGGGCCTATAGAACCAGGCTGATGGCTACGGGTATGGGGTAGAGCTCATGTATTGGCTTTTGCCCACATGCTAATTATGTTTGTCCCAACCATCTTTTGCATTTTGTGGTACATCTTCCTATTGAATGTGGCCATGTATGCTTTTACTTTTCATTTTAGCTGCTGCAACCTTCGAGACATCGTTCCAAGCCTGACTCAAGGAGGGGGCAAGGTGTAAATTTTCGTAGATGTTCTATGCTTGATGCAACTTTACTTTTATCCCCAATATCAAACAACAATCACATAAACAAGAAAGTAAAATGTTGATAGAACATACCAATAGATTGACAGAAGGCAAGCTAAAAAAATACACTTGATCAACAAAATATATGTGTTGTGGCGTGTTACGGCGGTCAACAGGATGCTTCAACCAGCAAAGTCTCTATACGGTCAGCCAACCAAAATATGTCACACAACCCTCTCGGATAGCTCTATATCAGTCAATCCAAAGTCAACATTGTCCCAGTCAACGGTCAATGCAAAAATGGAAACAACAAAAGTCAATGCAGCTAGGTCAAAGTCAATGTCCAACCTCGATTTTTGTGCCAATAAATGCAGACTGCAGAAATCAGATTTTTGGGAGAGTTTAGGGTCAGTTTGATGGTCAAATTTGTGTTGAAAACCCTAGGTCAAAATAGAAAATTCCTTTGCTGCGTTTTCCCACGTGTGAGAGAAGAAGAGCCTCCAAGGTGATCGAACCAATCAGATGATGAGAGAGAATGTGTGATGAGTGATGGATGAAAATGACCTCCAACGTTGACCTATATATATCCATCAGTGATGGTGTGTGGCACATCTGTTGGGGCTTCAAGCCTACATTTCAATTCTGGCCGACCTTGCACATAAGTGGAATTAATTAAAAATAAATGTTCTGCTCATCGGATCAAGATGATCTTTAGATCGATCTTGCACCTCTCCGAAAGAGGAATCCAATAAAAATATTGGCATCTTCATCTGAGCATCACAACATGGAGTTTGGACCTAGTTGTCTAAAATTAACACAAGGGAATGGGGAGGCTAACCCTATGTGGACCTAGTGAGGAAATGTGGACTTAGGTGGGAGAGATGGTGAATGGGGATATCGTGAATGGAAGGGGAGTGGTTTATGTGGATAAGGGAGCAGGACCACACAACCAAAGTCGAGGTTTCCTAAGTAGCACTACCCTAAAACCAAATGCTCAGTAAAGGAGATCCCACGAGACTAAAATCCAAGGGTAACATCCAAAAGAGGTCAAGGGGACAAAAGCACAAACTAAGGCCACTCTTTCTTCCGAATCCCCCCATCAATCCATGCCCAGAAGTGTCCATGATAAGTAAACCCAACACTGAATTACCAAATGACAAGACATACCTTTAGGTTCGGGAGGCCCACCTTCAAACATACAATCAATACAGATGGGTGAGGGACCACATGGTTGGCTCAGGTGGGAGAGAAATGGCACAACGAGCTAGTTGAGGGTTGCAAGAGGCTGCTGGTTGCTGGCTGAGGTCCATCATGGAGAAATTTTTTTCTTCTAGGGATATAACCCACGAAGTGGTGGGTAACATCTGGCTCCAACTGGGACGTGATCTCCCAAAGAGGTGGGAAAAGCTACTCAAACGGGAGGTTACGAGAACCCCAACAATGTCTTGGTCATCATAGATGAGAAATATCATATGATGTTAGTTCTAATGCGAAAATCAGCATGCAATGCATCCTACGCTAACATGCATATGGTACAAAACTAATACTAAGTGTAATCATAAGCCAGTGCAACCAACATATCATCAAATCAATATAAATATATCGGCCTATATGATTACTCATGTAGCAAATGTCAAAGCGAAGGTGGAAAGAATCATATGGATGCTAAGGCTAGTGGGAGGTAGAGAAATAGGATGCCCACACATAGATGATTATGTGAGAAGAGGTAAGAAAATGATGTAATCTAGTCGATGAGATCCTCTCTTCTAGCCAAAAGATAGAGATGTCAACGATTAGGCTCATAAACTTCTGATTGATGGCAATCTTGGGCATATTATTTTCATGATGGTCCTTATTATTTATGTCATATTTTATGGCCTCAAGGGTTATGATTCGTAGGAAACGGGGACTAATGAGATGGAGAAACACACATATGTTGCCCATGATGATCACACTGGAAAGGGGAGATTATAGATTGATCATGATCCTGAGGGGGTGCCCAAGGAGATAAAGTATAATCATTGAGGGCCTCATCCTTGACACCATGCTTGGAAGGGGGAAAGGGCTCACTGCCATTTGAGATCATGTGATAGGAGGTGAGGGAATCACTTGATGAAGACTCAAGATGATGACCAATAAGCAAAAGGGAGGATGAAATATTGCATTGAACGGGCTTTTCTTCCCTAACATCATAATCTAAAGCTTCAAGTGATTTGAACATAGAATCATACTTGGGAGAGATGGGAGCCTTATCAATTTCCTTAGTATCAAAGATTGGGTCTCTGCTAAAAGGAAAATTGATCACTTCCAGTTGCCCTCTTTATGCAAGGGAAAATAAAGATTCCCCTTCCCAAGAGTACCAATGGATATGTCATCATAAATAGTTCCCGAGAGAAAGGGAAAACTAATCTCATCCTAATCCTCCTTGTTGGTGTCGTAAATGGGAGCACATTCAAATTGAGGACCAACAATTTCCCATTTCTCCTTTTCAATGTGGAAGTAATCTCCAATGTCATCCTCCAAGGGGATAATGGGATCACCTTCCTCAAGGTTCTCAAAAGGAGAATCATCATAAGTAATATCCTCGATAAAGGTAAGGTTAGTTTCAAATTCACTTCCATAGATTCATCCCTCGCAACACATGTGTTCTCTAAATCATCTCTTTCATCATGTGGACCCTAGGAGGACTCGTCTACCTGCTGACTACTTAGATTCTCAATGTCTTGATGATGCTCAATGAAGGCTTCCTCTTGGATGCTCAATGCAAGGTGTACTTGAAAATGTCCAAGAAGTCCATCAGTGAACTCCTCAATAGATGAGATACTCTTAGTTTCATGATCGTGCAACCATGGATTATGACCACTAAGAGATCCCATGAACAATAACATAAGGACATCTTGGTGAACCACTTTCTCTCTTGAAGCATGTGCATTAAATATTTCTACATGGTCAATTGCAGAGAGTGGATCACCATCAAACACGTGCACCTTCCTGCGACATTATTAGGGTGCCCAGGGATGCTAGCGATGTCCAAAGTGGGAAATTTATCAAAGAAAGACAACCTATTTGAGATATGCATGAAAAATATGTAGGAGTAGCCAAGGTGAATTTAAATATGCCTAGAAAAATGCTTGCTTCACCCTACAAGCATCGACCTTGATGTTCAATGAAGAACTATGGCTTCATTCTTCGAATGGAGTCGCCAATAATGATATGTCAGTATGTTGTAAGGGGAACAAAACACATGTCTCGTGTCCCCAACAACAACACTAGAAATGTTACCACTCAAACCGCAGGGGACCTAAAAGGAGTTCCTAAGAGGGCAATTGCTAAGTTAAGGGCAACGATGGAGACTTAGCCCATTGTCACCACAGCTACGGCTCCCTGCTTTTTACAGACTTTTACCGATGGGAGGAGACTCGATGTTTTTTGGAGGCCAGTTATAGACGATGTATCAACAAATATAATAGAAGTGACCCCTTAGACCCCTTCCCTAGGATAGGATGAAGGATGGGGCTTGCTTGCTTGTTAAGCAAAGGAATTGACTTTTTAGGGAGAGGGGATGAGGATTGGAGAGTTGAGGTAGAAGAATATGGCTTGTAAAAGGGTTTCCCAATCCCTAAATTCCTTATTGAACTTAGATTCCCAAGCAGTCCTTAATAAATAATCCTTGGAGAAAAAAAAGACCACACAAGGTCAAGTGGACCCAGATCAGGTTAGGGTATGGATTCTAGCAACCAATGATGTTCTTAACCTGACCAAGGTGAGGGGAGAGGATCCAACAAAAATTTTCACCCAACGATGTCAAATTGATCCTATTAGGTACTAGCCTTGGGAACACTAGGGCAAAACTTGATCCTAGAGCTAGGGCTTGGGATATCCCGAGATTCCATCATCGGATTTCCTTCAAATTTGGAGAGTTAGGGGACCCACTAGCGGAGTAGTACCTAGGAGATCAAAGTTTTTCTATGGTTAGTTTCTCGGGAAATTGATGCCCTAGGTGACCTAATGAGGCTAGACCTAGGAAAGGGAGAAAAAACGTAAAAAATAGGGTTGAATTGATCACCCTTTGATGGGCCAGTGCCTAATTCCTCTTGGGGACATGGAGTCAAGGATAATTGTGAAGATGAATTTTGTTTCTTGCTCAAGGAGGCTCCAAAAGTTAACTTTGTCCAATGTTAAAGGTAAGAGAAGAAAAGTGGCTTTGAAACATTTATACTTCGTTACAAATGGTGAAGACTTATCAAAATAACACGATCTCTAGGACATTTCATTCATCCAACATGGCCCGTGCATAGATAAGCTAAATAGACACATAATTCCACATTAAACACATGCAGCAATTAGCCCTAATAATAGCGAAGTTCAATTGTATGTAGCAAAATGAAAGATAATGTTAAACTTGCACTTACATGTTAGAGAATATATCCAACTAGCATCACATTGCAATACAAGAAGCTCCAAGATAGAAAAGAACCCAATCCATACATCAAAATTCATCCATCTTCTAAAAATATCCACCAAGGAAAAAATGCAAAATTCTCGAAAGAGAGAGAGATCCCCAATCCAAGTGATGGTACAAATGAATCCATCCAACTCCTATCTATACACCAATTAGGGGTTCAAATTACCTAATGGGCCTACATTAGTCCCTAAACATAAAATAATGTGCAAATTAACTGACTTTTGGTGACAATCCCACCAAACTAGCTCACAAATGAAATAATAAGCCTCTCAAGAGGTCAAATGATAATCTATGCATGTTGTAGGGCCGTCCAAGAGGCTTGATGAGGTCCATAAGTGGCATGATGATGAATAGAATCCTCAAAAATGATGGACAAGGGGGTGGCCCCTTGTTCTCCAAACAATAAACCTGTGTTGCTCCCAGTGGGTGTGGGGGCACACCAATGATCTCATGGGTCTCCATATGAATCAAAGATGCCTGTAGACCATTGTAAGGGCTCAGATGATGGAATTAATGCATCCATGTCATCGCACAAGTCTTGGGACTCCTGCCACGTGTGTGGTGCACCTGTGGGTGCTGAAGCCAGGGGAAAACCCCAAGATGGGGAAAACCCTTGATCAATTCTTCTTACTATTAAGATCAAATGTTCAACAAAGAGAGAAAGAGAGAAAGTACAATGATATAGAAATTGACTTGATGAATCACAGTCCAAAACTTACTTGTAAAGTCTGCAATTGTAGCTTGCTGCCTGGTTAGGGCTCATTGTCAAACTCATCCAAATAACTCCTATGATCTCTCAACAATAGTGGCTCTCCTTCCTAGACAATCTTCATTAACATACCTTAAATTTCCTTTGATCTGGGTTTGCTTCTTTGATGTAGGATTGGTGACTTGGTCAGGGTTAGGCATCAACATTTTAGCCTTCCTACACTGCTCCAAAATACCTTTGTCAGCCGTGACTTTGTTTGAAGTACCATGAGCTATCCTTCGCTGGCCCTTAGGGTTGATCTAAACCCATATTAGTCCTTTCGACCCTCTAATCTAGACTCTGCGGTCGTACCTGAGACAACAAATCAAAAGAGCAACCTTACAAGGAAAGAGATTCTTCCTTAAGAAGACCACGAACCAACCCAAAAATCATTACACAAATTCGGCCTCATTTTCTACTCTTGAATTTGGCCCTGCACTCACAAATAGGCTCATGTAAACTGCCCAAATTTTCCCTTAAGTCTTGCAGTTGTCTCAGATAAGAATGAATCTCAACCCTGTGACAGAAGAGAAAGCCCAAAGCAAAACACCCCTTCGTCCCCCTTCTGAACTCAGCTACCTTAGACATACTTTTGAGCCATTTTATGTGTGAAATGAGGTTGTAGGCACCTCTATATATTCAAATCGTTGCAGTGTCAAGTGACACGTCCATTGGGCTTTATGAGCTGATGTGGCTGACCTTGACAATTTGCACGTGTGGGCATAAATTCAAAAACACCCTTCTGCTTGTCCAAATTTGATGATCTTTAGGTTGATTTTGGTCCTCTCGAAAAGAGGAATTTAATGCAATAATCATCTCCAACATATGAGCTATCCAATATTGGAATTTCACCCTAGTTGACAATTTTAACACTCCCTCTCAACTAGGAGAATTCCACCTGCAAATCCATCATGCCATCCTGTCATCATGAACCATCTCTGCATCTCTTCTCAACTCTACTGAACATTGATATAGATAATGAAGAAGAATCGATCGAGACTGAGTCAGAAGCCCTTAACACTCTCAACTGACAAATGTTAGTCCACATAACCAGGGATCGAACCCCAATCGGACTTGATCCCAAGTGATCAAGTTGTTGAACATCATGCATCCTAGACATAGGGAGTACGACAGCACACGATGCGTCCATCAGTCGCGCTATGGTCCCTATCCACTTTTCCCAACTCATTGGCTAGATGAGAGGTACTTCCTATGTGTCCCAGACTACATGGGTAGGATGGTGTTGGGGAAACAACAGGGAAAGAACAAATCACATCCTGCTCACAACCCCATGTAGGGAAAGCGTGAACCACATCCTACAGTCACATGTCACAACCATTATAGGGAAAGGATAAACCACATCCTACACACATGCAAACCACCGAGAGTAGGGAAAGGATGAACCACGTCTTACATGCATGCCAACCAACAATCGTAGGAAGGATCTTACATGTGGGGAAAGGATGAACCACGTCCCACCAACATGTCAACCATTGATCGTAGGGAATGAGCACCCTACATGTGGGGAAAGGATGAACCACGTCCCACCGACATGTCCACATGTGACAACAAGCAGATGCCTATATGCATCTTTCACTGGGGTATCCGCAGGAGAAGGTGAACTACTCATCCTATGCATATATAATCATGGAGCATCATAGGGGAAGGTGAACCACTCACCCTATACACAACATACCTATAGGGGAAGGTGAACCACTCACCTTATGGTCATACATAGCTCCAAAAAGTACCCCAAGCCCCTAGGAGCTCCCAGAGCTCAATTTTCAGCCGGGACCATCATAGGAGGGTCTTTCCATGATTCCAACCTCTTTCTGAGGAATTTAATCCTCTCAAGAAGCTCAACAAGGATGTCGGACACCTATGCATCCATCCTGGAATGATGGAGCTTGATTGCTCCCTGCTGTACCATATTCCAAATAAAGAGGTACCTGTTGTCAATATGTGAAACACTAGATTCTATGAATCTTACTCTGCAATATACAACAACGGTGCTTTCCAACATGTGCAAAAATGGCTGCTGAAGAGTTTCCTTAAATGGCAATGCTTGCTGCTTTATACATTCTGCTTCAATAGTGCTTTCAGAGAAACAAACTTCAACGTTTAATGTATTCAAGGAATAAAGGTGGATCTCAAGAGAAAGTACTTAGATGTGCTCTTACCATCTACCATACTGCCAGTCCAACAACTCTCTGTAGTGTATTTCAAATCATACTATCTTAATGAGCAACTATCCATAAATAGTCTTCGTATCAAGGCAAACAATTGATAAATGAGAGGATGATCATCTTGTTGGACAGACAACATCAATAGCTGTATCCAAACATCATACCTCCCTCTGAATATCGAGAAGGTAACTTTGCCTACAACGTAACCATCTGCAACCTGCTATTAATTCAGGGATTTTATAGCTCCTTCTGAAGCTTTGCTTTAGGTGATTATCTAGCCTTTCCATATGAGAGATGAGACTTTCCATGAGGCAACTGATCCATGATGAGGAAGGTTCCTTTGCATTCAGGCAACCATATCTATAAGACTATTCCTCAACGATCCTGGCTTAATGCAACCAAGATGCCAAAATCAGGGTCTTCTGCTTATTGTGCTCGATAAGACATAGAATCTGTCATGCACCTTCTTCAGGGGATCTCTGTTTTCATGCTGATGATTGTTGCCACAAAAGAAACTGTTCCACAGTGCCATGTATTTCTTTTCCTAGCTGATCTTCAAAATAAAAGCTTCAGGTGTGCTGCACTCCTCATCAAAGGTGCTGCAATTTCTTTTACTGGAAGATCCCTGTAGCTTCTTCATAGTAGATAACTTTTGAAAAGATAAGCTATCTGACTGTCTTGTTCACAACTTCATTTGTGAACAAGACTATATCACTATCATCAATTTACAGGAGCTTCAACATATCATCATGGCTACTGGACTGAAGCAATATTATACATGATGCTGTATTGTAAAGGGACCATAAATGATGCTAAGCTGAATATGCTGAGATGCCATATATAGAAGAGAGGATTCCATAACACAGAAGATGCCTTATAATAGATTAATGGCCATACAGTGTGAGATCATATAGTGAGATCATACAGAGATGAGAGATCATTCGATTTTAGTGAGACCAGTCACCATATGCAATTAAGAGTGACACCATTTTTCATTACAGCGAGACCAAAAACAAAGCGAGATCATGTGATTTACAAAGCGGGATCATAGGGCAAGAACATATGCTGTTACAAAGATGCGATAGTGCCATTACCAGAGATACAATGTCATTACCATTACATTGATTCTATATGACGAGATCATGGCATTAGAGTGAGTAGTCCTGAACATGAGAGAGATATGTAGCCATAGATAAGCGAGAGTGTAGAAGAGCGAGCTATTTTAGTGGGATCATGCAATTCCAAATGACCGTTACAGAGATGCCATTTCATAATGCGATCCTTTGTGTAATGTGATGATGCTGCTTCAAATTGATGTTACAAAGATTGGAGATTGAGCAATAAAAAAAAAATGATATCACTAAGTAGCAATGCCAAATGCGTTACTCTGAAAATTATTCCAAATATAATGTCGTAGATATTAAGAGAGATCCGAAGCTCCAGAGGTTATTTAATTACAAAGAACCAAACTAATAGATATATGTTACAGGTTTACTGAATGCAAGAGTCCATTTCAGAGTTTGCTTTAGGTCACAGGCAGTTTGCTGTGCAAAGTAATCTTCAGGACAGATTGACACCTCAAAAAACTTAAATTTCTTGATTTCCACAGGAATATGTCTGTATAGAGCCAATGTTGCTTACAAGTTGAAGGTATCAAGCTTCAGCTTTGCCAAAAAAGTTTGGTAAACCTTAGATCAAATCTCCGCATGAAGATAATGTTGTGCGAAGTCAACATTAAGACAATCATACACTTCCATTTGTTCCACAGATCCACATGAGGATAGCTTTGGATAGGGTTGCCAAAAACAACAACCTAATTCGTATTGTTCTCAAGCCATATTGTTGATAAAAGATCTTTCAAAATATACCTCATTGTTTCAGAAGTGGGACCAAAACCCTTTCGCTCAGACTTGATGCCCTAGACAAAGGTTAAAGTGCGTCATCAAACAAGCCTTCCTTCAAGAACGAGCTGGACGGAAGTCATAGATTAAATGGCCTTATAACATGCTTTGTTAAAAGGAAACCTTGTACAGAAAACAGATAGATTACGTGTCTCGTTATATGTTGTATGCATCAACATAGGCTCTGTATTTTGGCTTCAATAGAGATATTGACCATGTATAATTGTGAACTAACTGAACCAATCTCATACGTGAATATGTCACTGTAATGTGTGCATTATGACCTTCATACTACAGGTAACAAAACAAAAAAAAAAAAAATTCCCAGAATTCCTACGTTACTTGAACCAGATTGTGTGTAAGATGTTGCTCCGATGTTTAAGGCCACGTTGCTCAGGTCACAAAGACTGATAAAAAACTCATCCACTTCTACAGGAGTAGATAAGGAGCTCAGTTATATCAAAATTGTGCAATGATTGATGGGCTGCTTCAATCATAAGGTATAAATCTTGCCACTGTGATTGAAGAGGCAAAAAACACTGAGTCTTTAATAACCTCTTTACTGTGGAAACTCCTTCAAACTCAGATTATACAATGGACAAACTTCGGCTTCTCCAAACAGAGATAAGTGTTCTTTCTTTTGCTAATCCGAAGTCCGAGATCTGATCCTACTTCAGATGCTTGCGTTGTAGTGATCTTGTGCCCTAGATAAGGCCAAAAAGGTATAAACCTACAGTAAAGTAAGAATCGACCCCTAGATGGCTTCAAATGCCTGAGTTAAGGCCTCTTTAGGGTCTCATGCAACTGCGAATTCTTCAAAAGGACAAAGATTTAGTTGTTGATTACAAAAACCAAAATCAAACATTGCCAGGGAAATTGCAATTGGAAGATCGATCTTCCAAACTAGAATAGACCGAACCCTAACTCCCTATTATTTTTTCATTGCAGCTCCTTAGGGTGGTCGAGAAATTCAAAGTGTACTTCAAAATTATTCGTTCAATTTCATTTTGTCTTATCTTCAGACTTTCAGAGGGAGGAGATCATGGATACTTTGTCAACGAACTTCTTTCAGTGATTGTTTTCACTTTCACTATTGCTTGGGCTTATCTTCTCTTGAGCTCTGATACCATGTTAATTTTGAGTTAACATGTTCTTTGCTTAGGATAGTTACTTTACTGTTCCATATTAGCCCATTTATCAGACCACTTATTTCCATTTGCAGTCACATGAGTTATTATTACATTAACAGTAACTAAAGAAAGAACATTACTGATAGATGCAGAAGACAAGCCAAGACAAGAGAACACAAAGATATAGCTCAAGCCAGGGAAAAACCCCAAGATGGGGAAAACCCTTGATAAATTCTTCTTATTGTTAAGACGAAATGTTCAACAGACAGAGAAAGAGAGAAAGTACAATAATATTGAAATTGACTTGATGAATCACAGTCCAAAACTTCCTTGTAAAGTCTGCAATTGTAGCTTGCTGCATGGTTAGGGCTTGCTGTCGCACAGATTGTTTAGGGCACCGCGACAACGGCTCAGACTGGGGGCTGTCACCTTTATCCCCAATCTCTCTCTTTAAGCTGTCTCCTTGCAGGCTAAGGGAGGTAGACCCTATTTAAAATGAAGGATAAATCCAGGAGACACAGCTAGAACACCAAATACAGGATAAAATTAACAGGATTTCACAAATCTAGATTAGATATCACGCTAAGACCAGTGCCTTATGGAGTCAAACAGAATCCCATTATGCAATTACAAACTAGTAAATGATGACTAACTGCTGCTTATTAAACCACGATTGATCACGATGATATCCAATTAAAAACACCACAATCATGAATAATGAAAATGCCAGTTGCTTGCAAGATTTCCGAAAAATAAAAATATTCCAATTATAACGCAGCTCGAAAATCAAAATATCCACAGTCAAACTTAGATAAAAATTTTAAGGCTCAATGGACCATTGAAAATTTTTTATATTTTGTATTTTTTAATTTTTTTAAAGATTTTTGGAAATTTTTATTATTTTATTATTTTTATTTTTTAAAACAAATCAAAATTCTAAATCTAAACAAAGTTCTAATCTAAAAGTTAAATGCTAAAGTTAAAATTTAAAACTAAGTTAAAACCAAACTAAAATTTAAAAAAAATCTAAATTAAAAAACTAAAGTTAAGTCTAATTTAAAACTAAGTTAGATCTAACTTAGACTAAACTAAAACTAGAACCTAAAGTTAGAAATTAAAAACTAAACTAAGTCTAAAAAGAAACAATTTAAAACTAATAAAAGAAAAAAGAAATGAAATTTAAAATCTACGCTGACATAGAACGATCCAAATCAAAACTTATGAAAAATTGACCCAAATTAAACTAAACTAAAAAAAATAAAAATCGAAATCTAAGTCCTAAAATCTAAACTATATACAACAGAAGAAATGAAATCGAATAACACTACGCTACCCTATCCATGACAAAACCTACGACTAAAACCCTACGTATGCATTAAAACAAAACCTTTACAAAAAAATAACATCGAACAGCCTTTAAACACGATTTTTATAGATTTAATGTGTGCGGTTCTCCCCTTTTCTTTTTTGAATGCAGGTCGAGGGGAAGCTAGCACGGGATGGACGCGGGTTTGATTTCTGGCTTATCGTTTTGCAGCTTGGACGGAATGAAGCACGATAGAAGGGAGGAGTAGAGCACGGGCTTCAAATTATGTATGCGTTTTGAGTTTGTCGTTTGTGTGCAGATCGCTGAAGGAAAAGGGTTCGATGCTGGACGTGAGGGAGGGCTTGGACGGCAGATTGAATGCTGCGTTTTATTTTGTTGTGTCTCGTTTTGTAGGTAGGGCAGATTGAAAGTTCGATGAGCAGAGGAACCGATTGAGGACGGCTAGGGCAAAGATCAGATGGACAGCAGATGAATAACCCAATCAAATTAAAATTTTCCTTTCAAATTAAAAAAAAAAATTTCCTCCCTGCAATCTCAGATTTCAATGTTCTTCAAATTAAATATCATGCAGATCTGCCACCAACAGCGATTCTGAAGCCAGATCTTGCCCACAGTGGCAGCTTTGAGGCCAGATCTGGCCTTTGGAAGCCAGATCTGCCCTAGATCTTAATTTTTTTTTTTCGATTTGAACCTGTAACCTGCAACAAATAACCAGATCTGAAGATATATACACCATGAAACAAATAAACCCTCACAGTCCTAAAAAATTTACAAATTTACAACTATTTTACAAATTTAAAACCCTCAAGGTCATATTAGAATCCATTTAGCACAATTTTCAGAAATTTAAAGTTTTAGTGAGAGGCACAAGCCTTCGAAACCCTGCAAAATCACAAATATCGTAAGATAGACCCGAAATTTAACAAATAAAGAGCTTATCAGATTTATGTTTATTGGGAGTCGGCTGGTCCAACCGAAGACTTCCCCAGACGCCCAATCTTAAGAAAAAATTCCCTGCACACTTAGATCCAGATCTTAGATCGATAGAGATTTAAGAAAACAACATGAGACCTTTGCAGAAAAATCAGAATGTTATTTTATAAACACAGAAAACTGCATAAGATACCTATATGCAGATTAATCCATGAAGGCCATCAACCGTAAAATGCAAGAAACCAAGTAGCAGAGTTTAGAGACAATTCACCACATAGATCTGAGAAGGAACATCCAGATTTGTAACCCCAAATTCTTTTGCTTTATTCCTCAAAAAAAAGTTTACAAGAGCTTCAAAGAGCAAGTGCACGATCTTGAGATCGGATGACTCAATATTGACAAAGACCTCTAAATTTATAGGACAAGATCTCTAACGGCTAGTTTGGATGATCCTCGTCAAAATAATCTCAATCGTCCAAAAGATTTAATTATCTTTTAATCCGGAGCGTTGAAATTAGAATTTTGGGGAAAAAACGAATTTATCATTTAATTCAATTTTAATTAACTCAAAAATATTATTTTTGAGTTAATTACCTCAAAATTTTGACCTTGACTTAACCACCAGGGCCCAAGGGTCCAATATTTCTTAAAATTCTCAATATTCCCTTGGCCTGGGGCTGTCAAAAATCATTTTCCAAGGACCAACAAATTTTGCCTTTAAAGATTTAATCCTAATTTAGGACCCTAAATTAATTAAATTTCTGGTTTAGGATTTTATTAATTAATTGACCAGAAAATTTGATTAAGTGACTAAGGGGATTATAATTATTTTTCCAACCCTCTTTTACATGAGATAATACATTTACATACATGAAGGGGGAAAACCCATTCGTATAGACCCTCAAATAAATACCCAGTTCTGCGACTCAACATATGATCTAGTAGACCAAGTAGTTCAAACTACTTTTACAAGGACTCGATAAAAAACACTAGGACTCACTTAGCATGCCGATGACAAAATCCACCCTAGCTTTGGGGTGAGGCTGGAGGGAAAAACTCTGCCGATCACTTTCGTGAATCAGTGAGACAAAAAACCTCCTAGGATGGAAGTCATCAACAACATACTAGGCTTACCTAGGTTGTTACATACATGGACGGTCTTACTTAGATCATTTACATCATAACAATGCAGAATGGGTTTACATCATTTATAACAATGTCAACTGTCGATGAAATCTAGATGATGGAATCTGAATGGCGCAACCACGTCGAACATGACGAATCCCATTTGAAAAAATGGGGGTGTACTGCTATGGGGTAGTTGACGAACTGTGGTCAACAGGGCTCACTGTCAACCTCATCCAAACAGTTTCTATGATTTCTCAACAGCAGTGGCTCTCCTTCCTAGACAATCTTCATTAACATACCTTAAATTTCCTTTGATCTGGGTATGCTTCTTTGATGTAGGATCTAGTGACCTGGTTAGGGTTAGGCATCAACATTTTCTCCTTCTTACACTCCTCCAAAATACCTGTCAGCTGTGGCTTTGCTTGACATACCATGAGCTATCTTTCGCTGGCCCTTAGGGCTGATCTGAACCCAAATTAGGCCTCTCGACCCTCTGGTCTAGACTCTGCGGCCCTACCTAAGACAACAGATTAGAAGAGTGACCTTACAAGGAAAGAGATTCTTCCTTAAGATGACCATGAATCAGCCAAGAAATCATTACACAAATTTAGCTTCATTTTCTGCTCTTGAATTTGGTCTTGCACTGACAAATAGGCTCATTTAAAATGCCTAGAATTTTCCTTAAGTTCTGTGGCTATCTCCCATAATAATCTCGACCCTGTGACAAAAGAGAAAGCCCAAAACAAAACACCCCTTCGTCCTCCTTCTGAACTCGACTACCTCAGACATACTTTTGAGCCATTTTATGTGTGAAATGAGGTTGTAGGCACCTCTATGTATACAAATCGTTGGGGGGTCAAGTGGCACATCCATTGGGCTTTATGAGCCTACATGATGATGTGACTGACCTTGACAATTTGCACGTGTGGGCATAAATTCAAAAACACACTTCTGCTTGTCCAAATTTGATGATCTTTAGGTCGATTTTGGTCCTCTCGAATAGAGGAATTTAATGCAATAATCATCTCCAACTGATGAGCTATCCAATAGTGGAATTTGGCCCTAGTTTCCATTTTTAACAATGGTTAACCTTGTATCCTAGTCTCGTGGGATCTCCTTTATTGGCTACTAGCTTTAGGAATGGCACTACATGGGAAATCTCGATTCTGGTTGCATGGTCTTGCTTCTCGACAACATATACATCACTCCCCTTCGCTCACTATAACCCCATTCACCATATTCCCCATCCGAGTCCACATTTTTCCATTGGGTCCACAAGGAGTTAGCCTCCCCCTCCCCTTGTCCACCCCTTTGGTCGGGCCTGAAACGATACCCTAGAAGTTGATGTAGCTAAAAGAAAAGAAAAAACATAATTTGGCCACTCTCAAACACGAAATGTACCATAAAATGCAAAAGATGGTTGGGACATTGTTAAAATTGGCAACTAGGGCCAAAGTCCACTATTGGATAGCTCATTTGATGGAGATGACTATTGCATTAAATTCCTCTTTTCAAGAGGACCAAAATCGACCTAAAGATCATCAAATTTGGACAAGCACAAATGTGTTTTGGAATTTATGCCCATGTGTAAATTGTCAAGGTCAGCCACATCATCATGTAGCTTCATGAAGCCCAAAAGATATGTCACTTCACCCTCAACAACTTGTATAAATATAAGTGACCTCTCACCTCATTTGGCATCATCATCACTCACACATTCTTCACTCTCCTCCTCTTATTGGTTCGTAAAACTATTGGGCATATTCTCTCACTGACACGTGTGGCAAAGGAGGACGAATTTCAGAGAAAATTACATGGTCAAAAATTTCAGATTTTCCTGTAGTTTGACCGACATTGACTTTGACTTTCCAAGTAGACTTTGAATTCGATTTTTGGGAAGATTTTTGTTTATGCAGGACGTGTACTTTGGCACAAAAACCGAGGCGTTTTGGGCACTTTGATTGTAGTAGAAAATTGCAGGTTGACCACAAACTTAAGGGAAAAAGTTTGATTGCTAACTTTGGGATTGTTTTGGGCTGATTTTGACCTCTTGTTCAGGCCAAGTTTGATTGCGTTTGACTGAGCTTCAAAGGAGACATTTTGCTTTTGTTTTGACCATTGTTGACTTTCTGGTTAGGGCTAAATTTGACTGCAGTTGATTGTAGATTTGACAGGGCTATTTTGACTTCGATTTGGCAAGTCAACTTTGACTTTTGTACTCTCTCTCTCTCTTTGCTGAACTTTTGATATAATAATAAGAAGATTTAATCAAAGGGTTTTCCCCACATTGGGGTTTTTCCCCGACATCCGCCAAATCTGGTGTCCTCTTGTCTTGGCTTGTCTTCTGCATTTTATTTTATGTTTTGTCTACAACCACTGTTAAGGTGAGTTATGGTTAATGTGATGTTTGTTGGAAAACTAAATTGGAAATTGTCATTGGGCTGCTAAAGGAACATTGAAGTAATTGTGCTAAGCATAGAACATACCATTGTTAACTAAAATTAGCATGCTATTAGAGCCCAGGTGAAGACAAAGCCAAGCAAACGAGACAAAAGCAATCACTAAGGCAGATCTGTTAGAGAAAATTAGACTAGCATCAATGGCTACTACATCTTACTTCAAATCTGAGGATAATCTCAAGGACAAATCTGACTATTATGCATGGAAGATGACTTTGGACTTGACTTTGGAAGAGCATGATGCCATGGACCATGTGCAGGGAAGAGTGGTGGAGCCTCCTTCAGATGCACCTGCTGTTGCAAATACAAAGTATAAGAAAGGTGAGGTTAAAGCTAAGAATTATCATAGACAACATTTAAAAGTATTTGGTTGCCTATATTTTTGATTTGGGAACATCTAAGGAGATGTATGATAAGTTGGTTGGGATGTTCAAACTTCAAAGTAAACAATGCAAATCAAATCCTCTTTCTCAAGAACAAGTTGAAGGACATCAAGATGGATAAAGGAGAGTCTATCCAATCCTACTTCACGAGGATCACACAAATCAAGAATTACTTTCTATCTATTGGAGAAGTTATTGCTGACAGGGAGCTCACTCTCATTGCACTTGGAGGTCTTCCAAGATCATGGGATGTGTTAAACATCACCATTCTCAACAATGACAGGATACCTAGTTTCGACGAATTATTGGCTAGATGCACTCAAGAGGAGATGAGGATGATGGAGAGAGACAAGCCCTCAAATGGAAATGAACCTATTGCTTTCTCCGCTCATGCAAAGAAGAAAATAATGCTAGTCCAAGGAGACAGGGTCAAGGGTTCAAGCAGGGATTCAAAGAAGGAAGGAAAGGAGGTGTTACAATTGTAATTGGTTCGACCACTATGCTAGAGAGTGTCCTCACAAGCAGGATTCTCCAAGGGATGACGACAGCGACAACAACAATTACAAAGGCAATGTCATTCAAAGAAACAATAGGTTCAACAATAAAGGAAAGAGGATTGCTCCCGCTGCTCGATATGGAAATGGTCGACCTACCAAAAGGACGAGAAATTCTAGATATGAGGAAAGTAATGTTGTAGAAAAACAAAAGGAGTTTTATCTTATATCTGCTCTATCTACTGCCTCTCCTCCGGATACTTTGGATCATTAGTTGATCGATAGTGGAGCCTTAAGGAACTTCATTGGGTACAAGGAGGCCCTCCCAAATTTGATTGAAAAGAAGACTAATTTGGAGATGATACTTGGAAATAATGCCACCTACCCTGTGAAAGGGATAGGTATAGTCACTCTTCACTTGAATCAAGGTCAAACCATTCATCTACAAGAAGTGTTATATGTGCCCAATTTGAAGAGGAACCTGGTATCTATTTTTGTGATGGAACATAAAGGCTTCAAGGTAGCATTCATGGATGGAAAGGTACGTATTTGGCAAAGAAACCCTAAAGATCCATTCACACTTGGATTTAGGGTTGACGGTGTCTATCAAATTGGAGGAAGCCCTTTGGGAGCCATGACTTGCGATACTTTTCTTCAATTTGAATTATGGCATCGAAGATTTGCCCACCTTCATTACAAAGCCCTACCTGGGGTAAGGAAGATGGTCACATGTATGCCCGAATTCAACATGAATCATGAAGGGGTTTTGTTTAAAAAGTGTAACTAGGTTGGTCTTCATACTGACTATGTAATTATGTATTTTATGTAAAGTAGAAGACAAAGATAATAAAATGTATTTTTGGTGTTACTTGCTTCATGGGTTTCATGAGCAAGATTTTATTATAGATTTATAGATTTGATGTCTATTAGGATTTGTCTTCTAGATATAAATGTATTTAAGAGTCATAGTCATAGAGAATCCAGTCAACAAAATATGCTCCAAGATCTTGGCTATATACCGTGAAGAAATGGCTCCTGGAAGATGCAAGAAGATACCATTATAATTGTTGAATTAACTGTCCTTCATCAGCGATGAAGTCAGCCTACTATCTTGCTGGAAGGTTGGCCCAAAGACTGTAAGACAACTCATATATATATGACTGTCTTACGGATCATTTGTAACGCAAACAAGTGCGGATTACTCTGAATTACTTCGGATATCAGAAGAGATTCAAGTGCGGAATTCAGAAGAGTTTAGTGCGGATTATAAAGAGATAACGATAGCAGTAATAAAAGGTGCAGATAATAAACGATATACAGTGCAAATAATAAATGAAAGGCAATGCGGGTAATATATGAAGTGAAATGCGGTCAAATGTAATACGATCAACTCTGGAACATAATGCGGTCAAATGTAATACCGTCAACTCTGAAACATGATGCGGTGGTTGTTAACACTGGAAAATCGTACAGTAGAAGATGACATTAATTAATGTCAAGCCAAAGGATTTATAGGGCTGGAAGACATTACAGAATCCAGAAAGAATTTAAAAATCTCAAAGGTTTAAGGAAAATCAAATTTGAACTAGTCTTAAATGCTGATTGCGCGCATTATCCTTCGAGAAGAGCGCCTTATGCACGCCTTTTGGCCCGATAAGTGCGCATTCCTGAGAGGCGAAATGTCACTATCCGGGACCACATAAAGCAAAGGACAAGTTACTCCTTACTTGAAGCCGCCTAAGGACAGCCACCAACGCCTCCTTAGACACTATGTGAGCACACAATGGAATATTTGGAGCACACAAAAGAATCATACCTCTCCCTTGGGTCACCATCCACAATGTACCAAGGGAGGGAAGGAGGATTTGAAATCCCCTATATAAAGCCACCATGCGATGAAGAATTGGTGATCACATTGTTATGCTGGCCAGAATTGCCCAAGCAATACCAGCAGTGTGTGACCCAGAGCTGTAGACAGAGGGGATTCACTTGTTGGCCATCCAACAAGCTTAGTCCACATAGTAGAGAGAGAGAGGGAGACTGCACCGAGGCAAGCTTGGAATGAACAAGATACTTGCATGGGACCTAGAATCATTGTCTAGGGGCCCTTTGGCAAGAGGGTTAAGTATTCTTCTCCTTACTACCAATGCTCAATAAGAGGGGTCTAGAGCCACCGTTTGCATTATTGTGTCGTTTGACTTGTTTAGAGCTTCTGTTTATTTATGTTTAGTTTTAGTTTAGTTTTTGGATTACATTTGCATGCTTATTTTTATATATAGTATGCTCAGTTACTCCACTTCTTTCTGCCTGTTATCAATAGTTTAAAGGGGTAAACCACACCCCTTAAACTGGTGTGATTTCGTACATACGTGCACCAAACACACCACAACAGGATTGGCGACTTCGCTAACGTTTTATTACCAAGTTTATGTGGTTGTGCCTTCTTTTGTAGGAGACCTCTGTCTATGCTGTGGAGTGGAGCTGATAGTCCTCTGATCTCTTTTACAGTCCCTAGATTCACCTTGAGTGACAGACTGAAGAAGAGCAACTCCTAATTTTTTTTACTTGCAGGAATTTGCGCGTGTTTCTTCCTCATAGATGCGCAGGGCGGACGTTCAGTGCTGACCCGTGTGCAAGAAGCGTACCTATCTCAGCCTTTCGCGCGCAATTTACAGAATGAGAAATTTCTCCCTAAATTTTGTCTTTTTCTGCTTGTAAGGTGCTTGGCAGCCCCTAATGCATCTGCCAGCACTGGTTGTGGTACCCTGTAGCTTGTTAAAACTCACTTTTAGCTGCTTTTTGTAGGCTTAGTGTTAGTTTGACTTCAAGTTGATTTTTGCAAAATCTCCACATAGCTTAAGTAGGGGGCAAAGTAACTTGCATTCCAAAAAATTTGTTTTGCAAATTTTGGTACTCACACCTAGATAACTAGTCCAAGTGAGTGGCCCAAGACCACGCATGCATAGCTAGTTTTCTTTGTTCTAGTGTAAAAGTTTTTAGTTTAGTTCAATTTTTGCACTAGGAATTGCGGGACTAGGATTGAATTGTTTATAGAAGAGCGAGTAATCTCTGCTACCTTTACACCCTCCGGTGATCCTAGGTAAGCATATGAACGCTCCATATTCACAATTCACCACCTCCCTATAGTTAGTCACATAGATTAACTAGGAAAATTTGAAAGCGGCCCACTATCCACACATGTTTTCCGTTTGAGCCAGGAACAATACAACATAGTTTAAATAGGGGATTTTGTAAAGGATCAACGATATCGACACTTTCAAACTATGTGCTTGTCCACCTTATGCTCACACACACTCACCCACTAAGCGAAGCAAAGACACCTAAAACTAACTTAACCAAACTCACTAAATTCTCCCCACAGGGGCCACAAAAGAATTTATAGCTTAAGTTAGGATCAAGGGGGTAGGCATCCAATAAGCCGCCTTAATCATACTTCATATTGAAACATAGAAGTTGTGTATTTAGGGAGCTTCAAATCCACCTATCAGCCCACACAAAGAAAACCCGAGCGTGGTAGAGACCCATTTTAGAGGGGGTTAGGCTTAGGCGCAGTGCGTGCGGTATCAGTTGGAGCTACTTGACCCCACTGATACTCGGTACTATTAGCTAATTACCAAGAAGCCTAAGACTCGAACGTTCACATGGGACGGTGGTTCTTAGTGGCAAAAAACTAGGGCAACCTTTACCCTATAGGTGACGGTGCAGGCAAGCGCTAGACCCTGTACCCTTACCTTGGTGGATTCTCTTCGACTGATTGGGGGCGTCGCCAACTCTTACAGGAAGTTGTGCTAGCACTCGCAAGAAATATTTTCAAGGCCCAGTTACTTTTGAGTGTGTGAGGATGCATAGTTCTTCTAGGATTTTGAGTATCAGACGCAAACAAACAAAAGCCACTTTTTTGATTGCTTGATCACATAGATTAATTTAAAGGGAAATCTATTTTCTTTTTCGCTTTGTTTTATGTAAGTGACAAAGTTTTCTTTGATCATAGACTCTA
The DNA here is from genome assembly GCA_034641835.2 of Pinus albicaulis. NCBI lineage: Eukaryota > Viridiplantae > Streptophyta > Pinopsida > Pinales > Pinaceae > Pinus > Pinus albicaulis. The sequence goes on from CM076582.1 coordinate 1,532,086,694, forward strand.
TCCTCTCAATTTTTTCCAAAATCTAGGCTACACCTGATAGGTCCCAACGGAACCTCGTCGATCTAGGCGCCTTTTGGACCTCTCCCCATTACAGGGAGGGGTTCCAGTTCTTTCGCCATTCAGGCATCAAAGACGGAACACTGCCACCGTCATTGGTTCGTCCTTTATTGGGGCAGCTGTAGTTGGGAACCCTAGTCGGTCTCCCAACACCACACCACATACCACTCCTCCCACAACCCCTAGGGGGCAGAGGAGTGCATCCCATTCGGGAAGCCAGCTGAATACACAGCAGGGTACATCGCAGACTAACCCTTGTTCTAACCAGAACTTTGTGTCTTCACACATTGTAATGGCGTCAACCTCTCAGTCACCTTTGTTAGCTTCATTGAATCTACCCGATTTAACCAAGCTAATGAATGACCCCACGAAGCTCCCTTCAGATATACCAAAATTCGAAGGCAAGCAAGCGGAAGACCTAGATAATCATGTCATGACCTTTCACCTATGGTGCTCATCGAACAATATCATTGACAACACTATTCGATTGCGATTATTTCAACGCACTCTCACTGGAGTGGCTGCGAAATGGTACGTGGAGTAACCCTTAGCTTCACGTGGAACTTTTAGCGCCCTCACTACCGCGTTCCTAACATATTTTCAGTTATCCATTCACCATGATTCCAAAATGGAATTACTGACTCATTTTAGACAAACCCCTGTCGTCCACGTCTCGGACCATCTCCATGAATGGAGGCGGCGTCGCAGTTTATGTAAAGCTAAACTCGACGACTGGGTTCTCTTAGATTTATTCTTGAAAACTTTGACAATAGAGATTTCAAAGGATGTGGTGCAACAAAACCCCACATTCGAAGAGGACGCAATTAGCAAAGCCTAGAAGCTTGAGCTGATTTATACGCAGTCAGGATACATATATAACATCCTGCCTAACGCCCCGTGCCTGCAAACTTATCAAGAAGTGCTTGGCACGTCAAACTCTCTAGATGGGCTAATTGGGTGAATGACCTAGGGTTACCTAGGCAACAGTAGTTAAAACCTCGGTTACACATATAGTTCTACCCAGAACATGCCTCAACCCTATTTTCAAAGTCATCATATGCCTCAGCAAAATTTGACTAATAGGGCGCAAGCATATCACCAGGGAGGACCTTATCCTCCGGCTCAGGGGAATCACTACACAGAAAGAAAAATTGATGGAAGAAATCCCCTCCAACAGTCAAGTGCAAACCCGGGACCGCATTACGCTCAGTCCCCAGCACATGACCCACCTATGCCAAACAATGCACAGGTGAACTTTGTGCAGCCATCCCAAAACCAACCACACCAATATAACTAAGAGAACTACTCTCCTAACGTGGTAAAGAAAAAATCCAAAAACAAGCCAAAAGGGAACCCTGGACAGGGGGGCAACAACCAGCAGTGCCCACCGCGATCCCAGGTTGGAGGAAACCCCAGCCAGGATCAGAACCAGGAGCCAAGCAATACCAACGGTAGAAAAAAAGGCCACCTCTGCGAACAAACCATTCCTGTTCGATATGTGGTGAGTACGGGCATTATACTCACCACTGTCCCGATCTCCCTGAGCTGAAAAAGCTACAGAGTAACCGAGGATAAGGAGGATCTTCCCAGCAACCAATCGTGATGCAAGAACCTTTCCCCAACCAAGGGACGATACGCACTCACCAACAACATACAGATGATTCCGGGAAAAAAAACCATGGAATCTATATGACTGGAGAAGAGATGTTTTTCCAAACACGGAATCGCAACTATGACACCCCACTAGACACCAATACGTCAGGGGCAAGTACTAGTGCGTCAACTGCACCTTTGACCATTTCAAAGATGCCTATAGAACCATTGCCAAAAATGGAAAAGGGGCCTAATAGGCGAGCAGGAAACTACTCCAAAGTGGCCCATAATTATAGCATCGTGGACGATTTAGCACAATCCCCCGCTGCTATGTCAGCTTTGGAAGTTTTGCAGTCATGCCCAAAACAACGGAAAGCTCTACTTTCCGCATTAGGCGCTATCGACCCTTCCGCATTAGGCGCTATTGACCCTGCCAATACGCGCCTAATGACTTTTGACTTAGATAAAGCCACCCCCTGGCTTCCTTCCACGGTTGCCTTCTAGATACCAGTGTCAGTGCAGAATATCACTATCCACCGATGTGTCATAGATGAGGGTGCATCCACATGCATCATGTCAAAAAATGTTTGGTAGAAGTTAGGTTCTCCCGAACTAAAACCTTCAGTCATCACGCTTCGAGCATACGACGGTCGTCCCTCGACCCTCGTCGGCCTCTACCAAAATGTCCCAGTCTGTTTAGCCAGAAAGACAGTCCACATATACATTGAAGTCTTGGACGCTCACTTGGATTACAATATACTCCTCGGACGAAGTTATATGTACACCATGTCTGCCATAGCCTCCTCCGTCTTCCGCATTATGATGTTCCCCCAAGAGGACCGCATCATTACCGTAGACTAGCTGACACACAACAAAGAAGCGTCCCCTAACCAACACAAATGTAATTCTACCCTATGTAGATATAGCCTCGGATGGTCTTTCACGATACCAGGAATATGGCCCTAGCCAATTCAAACCGTTGTCCGTTCTAGGGTCATTCCTAGGAGATCCTCCCATTATCCCTGAGATAGCACCCAACGTCATAGGAGCTCCGGTATGCTTGATGTCCACATCAAGCGTCAAGGCTAGTCAGGACACAGACTCAAGCAGTAATGACACCGAGACATCGCCACGGGAGCCTCTCTAGCCTACGCCGCCTCCCAAACCCCTTTCCTCTACCCCCCAGTTGGCTTCGTTTCCCAGCAGGTTTTGGCAACATTGATATTACCCAACATATCGTTGGCATTCTCAGTGTGGTATCTCGTTCCTCCTTCCGGAACAAGAGCCACCCATGTTACTGCCACAGGGTTGAAGCCCCTTAGTCCCGAGGAGCCCTCACCCGTCCAAGAAACAGTTGAGACCACCCCTGCAAAGGAAATTCCCATTGCAAAGCCGGTGATTGCCACTAGGAAAACCGAGAAGAGAGGAAAGAAGATGGTGACCCCCGCCATTCAATGGGAATCACCAGTTTGCGCCATATGTGACGTAATAGGTCATCCTACCCATATATGTCCGGAGCTGGATGAATTAAAACCACTCGTTGGCTCCGATACAGACATCTCGACGCTGCGTTCCCGTATAAAAGAACCTACCACCAAAGGTCAAAGAAAAGCGATGCGTACCAATCACGCATGTGCTCTTTGCAACAACTATGGGCACTATACCCAACATTGTCCAAAGATACCACGATATAGGGACGCCTTACATGCGATCGAGCGATCCTATTAAGAGGATCCCTCCATCCAGTCTGTCGGCGATGAACCTCGTACCATCCTATACTTACAGGAGGAACGAAGGGTTGTAGAAAGACCGCCAGTTATTCCCATTATACGTTGTACGCTATGCGATGAACGTGGTCACTTCCTCGAAGAGTGTGTAGCCCTGGAGCTCATCAAAAGATGGTATCCAATTGAAAGGGTTTACTACGTTGGACTGCGGGCAACATAATTAACATGTCTGTTATACGCCGACAATCACCTTTTGGAGAATTGTCACTACATACCTCGATTCTGGCTAGCCCTCACTAGCCTTCGCTCAGCCATAGTCCACCTTTCCCAAGAAGATGACATGGATGCCGAGTCCACGGGCAACTCCATGACCCAAGCAGATGAGATGAGCGCATCCATCATGTTCGTGACAGCTGAAGAATGGCCCACCAGGAAACCCCTAGTTACCCCCAACCGCTCTTCACAGGGACGACCAACATGTACGTTATGCAAAAAGACAGACCATGCAGTCGTCCATTGACATGATTTAGGAGCCTTCCAGCGCTGGTTCCCCATCAGACCTCAAACTGAACTCGACGACCCTTCATATCAAGGATATATATATATATTTTTTAATAGAAACGGGTATGGATTTTATTAGTAGGGAACTCCGAATGGCCGTAGCCTTACATCTTTCAGTGCAATTCTTTTACATTTTCTGTTTCCAACAATTTTCGAATTTCATAGTATACAGATTGTTTCTGGAACTCCGCCATTTGTGCTTAGATCTCCTTGGGCCAAGAGGCAGCCTTTGTTGGCATAGAAGTCTGCCTCTTTGTTTGATTCTCTGAGAATGTGATAGCATTTGAAGGAAGTGAAGTCTTGGAGAAGGTATCTCAGCCTTTGCAGATTCTTGTTTAAACCAACTTCATTGAATTGGCCTTGCGTATGTATTATTTTGATCAGGATTTCTGAGTCTCCGAATGCTTGCAGCTTCCGATGTCCTCTTTCTTTGGCTATTTGGAAAACTTTTAACAGGCTAAGGAATTTTGCTTGATTGTTAGTTCGCTGTCCTAGACCCCAACTGAAGGTTTCTATGATGCCTCCATCAGAAGAGTATAGGATTTCTGAGTCTCCGAATGCTTGCAGCTTCCGATGTCCTCTTTATTTGGCTATTTAGCAAACTTTTAACAGACTAAGGATTTATGCTTGATTGTTAGTTTGCTGTCCTAGACCCCAACTGAAGGTTTCTATGATGCCTCCATCAGAAGAGTATATGCTGTCCTAGGGTTGCCTTTAGAGGCACCGTCAAAAAAAGCTGTTGTTATTCCTTGCTTCCTCCACCAATTCTGAAAAGCTTCATCCTTTTCTCTTAGCCTCCACTTATGTTTTCTGAGGGGTTTTTTTGTGCTGTGTATCTGTTGGATGAATGCTTGAATGCCAAGCCAATTCTTTTCCTCTTGCTGCATCGAATTGTCCTCTTTGATTTTCTGAGAATTCAAAATTTCTAGGAGTCCTTTTGCTTTTGCTGCTACCATGTTGGGGGTCCAAATTACATTGTTAAATATCTGCTCATTTCTAGCTAGCCATAACTTCCAACACACTAGCTTGGGGAGAGTGATCCAGATTCTGGCCCATGATGAGTTTAGGGAGAGTGACAGGTATCGCTCTTTCCATGAGAGGAATAAGTCCACAACTAAAGTTTTAGTGGGGATTATAGCCTTTAATCCTTGAAGAGTATGGGTCCAAACTCTGTTTGCATATGGACATTCAACAAATAAATGATCCATGGTTTCCATGGCTTCTTTGAAAAGTGTGCACCTATGCAGACCTGCAATGTTTCTTTTCGTAAGGTTTTCACCAGTCAGGATCTTTCTATGCATTAGAGTCCAGAAGAAGAAGTTTACCTTGGGCAACGCCATTGGATCCCATACCTCTTTCCAAAATTTTGCTGGATGAATTCGGTCTCTATGTGTTTGCATCAATTCATATCCTTTGGCTGAGGTGTATGCTCCTATAGGTCCCCAACCCCATTTATCCTTTTCTGATTTATGCACTGAGGCAGCCTCACGAAGTTCCTGTTTGAGCTTTTCTGATTGCTGCAATAGGTGAGCTGGGATATCTTTGAATTCCCAATCAAGCCAGAGCCCAGACTCATTCCACTTTGAGATATCGTAGAACGTCTTGTCCCCTCTGTTTTCTAAATACTCACATATCTCATGCAGGCTGTCTAGTGTGGCTAATGGCGAATGTCCCATTATACTATCAGTCAGCAGCTTGATGCATTTCCCATTCCCTGGGATACGATATAAATTTCGGGTGAAAAAACTCTACCCTTTAATACATAACTGCCATAACAACGAGCTCTTTTTGCTGTTTGCGATCTGCAAGTTTCTTAGATTTTCATTTGGTAGGTATTTATGCCTCAGAGCTGTGCTGACGGGATGATTGGGATCGTTGTGGAGTTTCCAGAGTATTTTGCATCCCAGAGATATGTTGGCAGAGTCCGGATCTCGAATTTGAAGGCCTCCTTCCTTCAAAGATTGCTTTGCTATCTCCCATTTCACTAGATGAAATTTCCTCTGATTTCCTTTGCCTCCTTGCCACAAAAAATCCCTAATGATTTTATCAATCTGTCCTGAAATCGACTTGGGAGCCATCAGGTATGACGCTTGATAAATTGGCATAGAAGACAACACTGATTTTATAAGGGTTAATTTGCCTCCTTGAGTTAGCCATTGACCACCCCATGCAACGATTTTACCGCTGATTTTTTTAACTATTCCTTCCCATAGATTGACTCTGTTTGTGCCCAGTGTTAGTGGTAGTCCAAGATAGTTGATTTTTTCCCATTTTGCGTATCCATTAAACCCCAAGTTGTTTGCTATGTTTTGAGTTTCTTCCTCCTCTGTATTCCAGCTATAAACTGCACTTTTCCTTTCACTGATTAGAGCTCCAGAAGCTTTGCAATATGCTTGAAGAGTATTTTTGAATGCAGATCCTATTCTAGATGAAGCTCCACCCAACATGAGGGAGTCATTCGCGAACAATGCATGGTTTATTGCTTTAAGGTCCTTTGCTATTTTTAAACCTGGGGCTGTTCCTATTATCATATCAAGCTCCAGCTTTCTGCCCAACGTGTCCGCCATTAAGATGTAGAGGAAAGCAGAAAGGGGACATCCTTGTCTCAACCCCCTCGTGGCTTGGAAGAAATCAGCTGGTCTCCCGTTTACCAAAGGTGCTATCCATGGACTACTGGTGCATGCTTGGATCAGATTAACAAAATCTTGATCAAAACCAAAGGAGATTAGAACTTGATATAGATAGGACAACTTGACTCTGTCGAAGGCATTAGCCATGTCTAACTTGATCAACATACCTTTCTCCTTTCTGAGATTGCTGGAATGCATGACTTCCTGGACTTGGATTACATTGTCCAGGATATGTCTCCCATTGACGAAACCCCCTTGCGAATCTGATATGAGTTTGCTCAGCAGTGGCTTTATTCTATTTGCAAGAAGTTTTGCAATAATTTTATATGAGGCATTGCACAAAGAGATTGGTCTGAACCTATCAAAGGAGGAGGGGTTTGTCTCTTTCGGGATTAAAGCGAGGAATGTTGAGTTGGTGCTACCCCCCATTTTTTCTTTCTTCAAGAATCCTTTTATCATTCTAATTGGATCTGTTTTTATTATATCCCAGCATATCTTGTAGAAGTGAATAGTGAACCCATCTGGCCCAGGGGCTTTGTCTGGATTCATGGACCAAATTATATTGCTGATTTCTTCTTCATTTGTTTGCTTCAATAATGCTGTATTGTCCTCTGTGGTGACCAATGCCGGAATGTTCTTCAGAAATTCTTTTTTATCTTCTTCACAATCCTCTTTCTCTTTGCTGTAAAGATGTTGGAAATGTAATACTGCAGCAGATTTTATCTGTTCTATTCCTTTGCAAAGTCTCCCATCAGAGGAAGTGATCTCTGAGATGTGATTCCTGGAGAGTCTAGCTCTACATTGTCGATGAAAGTATGATGTGTTCCTATCTCCAACTTCCAGCCAAAGACTCCGGGACTTTAGTCTCCAATACTCTTCTTCATTTCTGAAGGAGAAGAATGTTTTGCATTGGGCAGCTTGTTCCTTTTCTAATTCTGTTTGGTTTATATCAATTGTATCCATTTCACTTTGCAGTATTTCCAAATGTTGCACTGCCTTGATTCTTTGGTCTTTGGATGTATTTGTTGGAAGTTTACTCCATTCCTTGAGTGCCTTTTTTGTTAATTTTAATTTTTGTTCCCAAACATAATTGGGAGAGCCATTAACTGAGGTGTTCCATGCCATTTGGACCGTCTCTTCAAAGCCGCTTTTTCCATTCCACAGAGGGCTAAATCTGAATGGGATTGGCCCCAAATTCTCTTCCTCCTCAAGCAATAGCCGGATGGGCTTATGATCCGAGGTGAGCTTTGGAAGGATGGCTGATGAGATAAGCTTCCGTTCCAACAACATTGTGCTTTGGACCAAGAACCTGTCCAATCTGGCGGAATTATGGTCTTCCCTTGTCCTGTTATTTGTCCAGGTATAGAGCCCTTTTCTTGGTTTAAAGTCCAATAGATCCCATGGTTGTATCATGTCTTCTACTACCTGGATCATCTGATCTTTGCTGTTTCTGCCCCCTCTCTTTTCTTTTCCATTCATTACTAAATTTAGATCTCCAGTTATGATTATATTGTTTGGAGAATTCAGTTGCAAAAACTCATTTAATGTTTTCCAACAGTCTTTCTTTTCAGAATACAATACCGGTCCATATAAATTGAATAGCGCAATGGATAGCTTACTTGATATATGCTTCAACTCTGTGAAACACCAGTGTTGTGTGTTGTGTGAATTGACGAGCCTGAAGTGATCTTCCATCCACAGGGTTGCTATTCCACTCGAGGAGCCTCTTGCGCTTATTGCTTTTCCTGTGTTCTTCTGCCATTTCTTTTTGTTGATCTCAAGAAGGGCTTCCCCTTCAATTTTTGTCTCTTGGAGCATTAGGATGTTTGCAGGTTCCACTTTCATAAGATCTTTGACCGCTTCTATTTTCATAGGATTCCCGAGCCCTCTGCAATTCCAAGAGACTATTCTCATTACTTAATGTTCGGGGAAGTTGGGCCTCCTCCTTTTGGCGGCCTTGTCCTTCTGTTTCTGCTAATTGACATTTCTATAGTGGGTTGGCTTCCTTGAGTCTTTTGTCTTTCCGCTTCTTCCTCCCTCACTTCTCTGCGAGACTTTCTTCCTGCTCTTTTGGCAGGCCTTTCTATGATCTCGTCCTCCGAGGAGCTTGGTGATTCATACACTTTCTTTCTTGCTACATCGGCGTATGAGGGAGAGGGAGCGACTTTGGGGGTTTGCCCTTGCTCCTCTCCTCCTTTCCCGAAAGGGGAGGATCTTGACTGATTGCTGCTGTTCCTGTTTGCTTCCGGAGTTTCTATGACCTTGTTGGACTCTTCATTTTGATCTCTTGATTTCGAGGTGGGGATGCTGTTCCTGTTTGCTTCCGGAGTTTCTATGGTCTTATTGGACTCTGCATTTTGATCTCCTGATTTCGAGGTGGGGATGGAGGTCCCATCTTTTTGTTCTTGCCCCTTTGGTTTGGGGTTATTTCCTTTTGGAATTCTTTTGGTTTTGGGTTTTGCCATCCCTGCTTTCTGCACTGTGGTCCATTGTTCAGCTTTTGCGTTCTCGCTCTCCTCTCCTTCCTTTTTTTTGCAGTGTCTTGCGAAGTGACCATAGCCGTGACAGTGCCGGCATTTGAAGGGTAACTGCTCGTAATCTAGCTCCTGGATGTGCGACCATTCAGCTGCTGTAAGTTTGATTGCCTCTGGTAACCCTTCCTCCAGATCCACCTCCACACAGATTCGTGCGTAGGAGTATTGGTCTTTTCGAACAGCTTGATCGATATACCTTCCAAGCGAGTTGCCGATAGCCTGTAGAGATTTTTGATTCCAGCAATGTAGTGGCAGATGAGGTAGACGGACCCAGACTGGAACAACAGACGAAACGTCTTGGGTTGGGTCAAAGTTAGGGGTCCATTTGTTCAAGTATAAACCCTGAGGCCCCATGAAGTAAGGACCGTTTCTGAAAATGAGGTTTTTGTCATCCGAGCTTTCAAACACGAACACATAGAATCCTTTTCCAACAAAATGGCTCTTGATTCCTTCAGATACAAGCGGCGTCCAGTTTCTCTGCACCCATGCTTCAACGGATTTGGGAGAGGGCCAGAGCTTGGTAAATTGTACAATGAGCCCTCTGTCTGCTAGATTGACTGCGGATCTGCAAGTCTTTGCTATTGGCAGTTCAACGATTGGGATGCAATCCAACTTTTTAACAAACTTCTGTTGTGCCTCAGATATTGGTCTTTTATGAGAACCAGCGATGAGCTTCTTGAATGCTATCAGTTCGGGCAAGGGAGGGGCAGGTTCGGCACCCCCGCTGGCCTCCATTGGAGTTGAACCCAGAGAGCAAAGAGCGATGGCGGCGCAGCTAGGTCACGTTCGCAGCGCAATGCGAGTCTTGCAGATTTTATAAAATTATTATTTTTTTTCCTTATATCAAGGATATTTTGCCTTATATGTCAGGGCAATCATTATGAGCAACACTGTACTTATGCCTCTCAAATTTTTCCCACCATCGACATGATTAATGCCATAGAGAAGAGACAGGACGAACTTCGGGAATGGCATAAAAAGTACATCGCCAGGTCGTCCGCAATGGTGTATCAAGCAAGATAAGACAACAAACCAACAAAGCGTAACCTTAGCCAAGCCTAGGATAACATGCGGCCTATGTGATCTGAACGATCACCGAGTAAACCAATGTAGAGAACTGAAGCCTCTTGCAAACAGTTTCTACATAGTCTCTTCTCTCCCTCAGAAACTTCTTTCAAACCAAGAGAAGATCACGTGCACTTATTGCCGGATTTGTTCGCACTTTAACCATACGTTTAAGTGTGTACATCTCCCCAATCTGAGAGCGGCACGAGCTACATTGAGTCTACACTCCACCAAAGAGGTAGACATACCTAAGCCAACAATACAAAAATGGAAGCAGAAGACAACCTCTTTTACGCCAGACCCTTTCAGCAGGGATTGCGCAGTAGAGGCAGGCTAGAGGCTGGAAAAGATTGGTGCATGGATTTGCAAGATCGGGCCTGATTAGTGTGTAGCGATTGGATTGCACTGAGAGCTTATGATAAGCTTTGTATGAGGATTGTTACATGATCTCTATGACATATATTATATACAGATATTTGGGTTTTTTAGCTTCAGGATTTCCCGTTAAAACAACTGTGTTAATGTGTGTGAATTTTTATGGTTTCATGTGTGCATTGCAATTGATTTAATTTCCGCATGTGATGATCAATGGTGGAATAGATTCTGTATTGTGCATGAAGTTAAAATAGTGTGTGATCAGGAGAATCTTGGACATATGCATGCGTAGTGCATATAATTTCTACATGGTATCAGAGCGGTTGATCATTGGAGTAGATTGCAATTATTGAAGCGGTTGAGTTTAGTGCTGGTGGAATTCGAATTTGCTGCAGTGTTTCCTTGGTGTCGAAGTTGAGCATTCATTGAAATGTCTTTCAACGGATTGCGATTGGAGTATGCCCTTGAGGGCAGCTCGAATTATATTGCATGGAAGGACGGGATGGAGGCGGTGCTGGAGGATAATGGGTTGAAGGAGTTCATAGATGCTGATATTCCTAAACTGGGTTCTAGCAATGCAACCGCACTTGACGCATGGCAAAAGAAGGTAGCAAGGTGTCGAAGGATTCTGTTGGAAGGTGTGAAGGATCACATTGTGTCTAGCCTTCACGGTAAAGCCACTTCATTCTTGATGTGGAAGGATTTGACAGAATTGTTCCAAAGCATAAGTGACCAGAGGAAGTTGGCGCTTAAAGACAAGCTCAGGAAAATAAAAATGGAGAAGAATGACACTATTCCGGTATACTTGACAAAGTTTGTCCACTGCAAGGATGAGCTTGGGAGTTTAGGAGTTAGTGTGGATGAAGAAGACTTGGTGAGCTTGGCTCTCCTTGGGCTTCCGAAGAGTTGGCATAGCTACGAGGACTCTGTCAATGGTCAGGAGAAACTGCCAGGATGGGAGCGACTTTGGTCGGATGTTGTGCAGGAGGAGATAAGGCGGAGTACTAGGGATGGCTCTTCATCAAAGAATGATGATGAAGAGAATTGCGCTTTGGCTACCAAAGCAAGGAAAGGGAAGGGGAAGAAAAATCCTTCTCAATTCGGTGCAGATGGCAAAGAGCGTGACATGTCCAAAGTGAAGTGTTTTCACTGTCACGAACATGGGCATTTCGCCACAAATTGTCCACAGAAGAAGAAGAACAAGCAGGCTGCTAGAGCTGCAGCTGGTGAGGCTCTTGCCTCGCAATTTGAGCTGGACTTTTCATTGATCACATGCATGGTGTCTAGTGCATTGGGATCGGGGTGGTATTTTAATAGTGGCGCTTCCTTTCACATGACGGGAGATGTGAACCTTTTCAGTGACTTGGTGGAGAAAGATCTCCAGTTGCATGTTGAGTTGGGCGACAATGGACAATACAATGTGATTGGCATTGGTACCATTACCTTTCAGAGGGAGTCAGGTAAACTCATTCTTTTACAAGATGTAGTGCATGTTCCAGGTTTAAAGAAGAATTTAATCTCAGTCGCAATGTTAGAGGATAAACGGTATGATGTTGTCTTTAGTGAAGGAAAAATTTTCCTTCGGTACAAAGCAACAGGACAAGTCAAGAAGGTTGGGATTCGAGCAAAGAATCTCTATAGACTTGAAGTAGATGGGATTTCTACTAAGCTTCCTACTGTTGGGAAGTGTGAAAAAGCCATGCAATTGAAGCTTGAGAGGGAGCAAGATTTGCATGCAGGTAAGAGTGAACCTCGGGATGTGGAGCAGCCACAAGATGAGGATAATGGAGTGGGAGCAACCACTGATGCAGAGAAACTTCGTGCCAGATGGGCAGAGGGAGTGCATGCAGCTATACCACCAGGTGAGAGGTGGGGCGACATGCATGGGTAATCCCAAGAGGAGATTTCTGGGCAGGATTCATGGAGATGGTGTGGATCTCATGAATTGAACTGGCTACGAGGTGCCCATAGAGCAGCAATAGCATGATCAGTTGGATTGATGCAGGCAGATCAAAGTGACAGTGTCAGATACTGTAGCGCGGTTCAGAGTTGACAGCAAGTGCAGAGTGCATGGGTGCAGAGTTCAACAGTGCAGTGGTTCTTGAAGACATGTGCAGTTGGTACAAGCAGAAGTCGAAGACTTTGATGATAGATGCATCAGATTGATTGAGTTGTTTGGAGCCTTTTCAGTTTCAGAAGAGTTGCAGAGCAGATGCATGGAGTTGCACGGCGCTTGCAAAGGTTGCAGGGCGAATGAATGGAGTTGCATGTCGCATGCAAAGATAGTCCTTTCTTGTTGGAGGGAGTGTTGAAGTTTGCAACAAGAAACAGTGAAGGAGGCATCCTGAAACATCATCCTTGATCCTAGTTGGAAAATAATCACCTAAACTAGGTGGGGCCCACACAGGCTATTTTTAGGTGTATGTTTATTTTTAGGCATGTCGATCATATTCTATGAGTTGCAGGATGCTATTTGTGGATGGCTGATCAAGTTGGAAAAATAGATGGACTTCTATTTTTAGACATATTGGGCGGAATCTATTTTTAGACTACTAGTCTAAAAATAGATATGTCGAGTATTATTATCTCTTAATAATATTTGGACTCTAAACATTATCTTATTCTCTTGGAGCACTTCAGTTAAGTGCACAGATGTGGCACAGGAGCTGACAGAAGGAATTACGCTATTCCTGAGAGTTTATTGGAGCTATTGCATGGAGGACTTCAGTTAGAACTCATGTGACAGAGTTTGGTGGAGTTGTAGAAGTAGTTGGTGGAGTTGTGTTCAGTTTAACTCAGTTAGACACAGTTGAGTTAGTTGTATCTAGTCCAACTGATTGATACACTAGTGAGAGTGGTGTGAATTAATTATTAATTAATTCACTAAATAATAACTCATTAATCAACTGAAGAATACATCAGTTAACTACAGTGCATGGACAGTTTCAGTGGAGACCAGTGGAGAGGTAGGTGAAAGAGTAAGTGTGACTATCAGTTGTGACTATAGTGTTGCATTGTTTGCACCATGTTGTACATATCTACCCTTGCATAGGAATTTTTGCCTGCTGTCCCATTCGAACTCATTTTAAACCTCCACCGTGGCTTAAAATCCCGATGCTCCCGCTTAACAGTGCCATCCCCGTTCAGAAAATACGCTTGGCCAAAGTTTAAAACCCATAATCTAAATGTCGGGACGAGCCCCTAAGAGCTTAGCCCCTCCTGCTTTGGCTTCCATATGTCCCGAGCTTGAAAACCACAAGCTAAAAGGAGAGGGGCTAATCGTTTTATATTGCGGGTGCAATGGTGGCCGTCCAATCGAAGTCAAATCAACGAAGCGGCAATCGCCCTGTGTGGAGGGCCCCACGCGCAGAAAACCGGTGGTAACTCCCGCACCACTTTCATCGAACCGGCGGTATTTATCACGGGGGCAGCGATTCCATTAAGAATGCGCCACGCGTCTTTTGTACGGGCCCAAGAAACCGCTTTCCCCGCGCGTTAAAGTCTGAACAATCGCCGGGCAGCGGAATTCGTTTGAACCGTGAGATCTGCTGATCTCAATCTAACGGCGGTGATCCTCTAATCTTGCTCTCCCGTTAATTCGTGTCCGGCGTACCTTGTGGCCCACCATCGTGTTGCCCCCCATCGACTTCCAGCCGTTGATTTGTGATCTTAATCCAACGGCCAGCAGGCTGTTTCCCCGTCTGTCAATTCCGCTGCCACGTTGTCTTTCCACCAGTCCCCCGTACATCCACGTGTTTTGGTCTCATACATCCGTAATATCCCTCCCCGCTATATATATATATATATATCTGTGTGTGTTTATATGTTTTTATTCATATGTGTCATTATTCCTTCCTCACGTCCAGACTGTGTCACGTAGAAAATCCGCATTTCTTCTATTTGTCAAAACCTCCATTGTTTTTCTTCCGCCACCCTGCGTGTCCCTGTCTCTTGTCCGTGTCCACGGCGTCGTCTCCATCTCCACCTTCACACCCCACACCTCTGAGTCTGGTTTTTCTAATCTGTTTGTGAATTTTGCAGGTTTTTAAGACGATAATGAAGCCTCATAATTCATCGCCTCCATTGCAGAAGTTAAAGAGCATGTTGAAGGACGACATTCTGCTGGTGAAATTTAAAGAAGAAGCCGAGGGTAGGTGTGTGAAATGACCATCATTAAAGAAAACGAAGATATGGACCTACAGAACCCTCCAGAGAAATTCGCCCTACATTAAAGATCCAGGATTCAAATCCAAAGTTAAGGGCTGATAGTATAGTACAGAATTGCAGACTATCTCAGGGTTCTTACGGCAGCAGATCTTACTCTCAGCAGAAGGCAGAACACTGTATATATTTTATTATTTGTGTCTTTTATATAAGGAGATTTTCATCTTCCAACATTTATTTCTATAGACAGATTGTAAAGTACAGTCATTTATAGTTAGCCATTCATAGAAGAGGGCGCGAATGTTTTCCGCCATTTTATTCAAATTGAGTCATTAAATGTGCTCCATCTACCTCCTCCTCTAGAATTCTCTATCTTTCCTATAAAGGCCCGAAAATAAGACATTGTAAGGGTTCCAGATTTCTTTCAGCAAACTGTGCAGTGAAAAGGCTCTTGTATACGTTCTGTAATATTTCTGTATAAAGGTTCAGAGCCCGTAGGGTCTCAGTGAGGAGGAGTTATAACTGTAATGAGGATTCTGGTCTTTGGTATCTCACAGTATGTAATTTCTCTTATGTGTTAATACAATGTCTCATTTCATGCTATTTATCTTCTTGTATCATGTTCTAGAATGCGAGTGGCTCACTAGTTTGCAGTAAGGATTCATCCTTGTTGATGCCCTTTCTGGAATTAGTCAAGTGCTTTAAATAGGCCTAGTCATGATATACTGTTCCATGTTCATCTCTTCCATATTCTCTGCTATATTAGTTACTTGAGGAGGGTGCTTTTAAAATGCCATTGTCATATAAGGATTCATAAATTAATATGCCCTTATGTGGTTCTGTTGTGTATCTGGGTATCAGTCTCATGTTAACTAATATCTTCTTTATGTTTCCTCACTGCAATCACTTCCTGATATTTGATTTCTGTGATATATTATTTGAACTGGCCCACTTTACAGTAAGCTGTCTCTTAACTGTCTGATGCCTTTATATTGGAGTTTTACATGATGTCCCTACACTACTCTTATCTTTGTGTCAGCTTCTGAGAGAGTTTGGTCCCATTCAAAACTTATTTCCTTGTTCAAACAAGAGATAGTGAGCGAGCTCTTGGACTGACAATCCAATTTATATGAAGAACTCCTTGCTATATTAAGATGTCCTAGGCACTGGTCTATGGCAACTCTAGACTGTCTCTAGGGGGGTGACAAAATCATCCACAACATCTTTTTGGCGCCGTTGCCGGGGATCGAATTCAAGAATATCCGTTTCCCTGGGCCTCGACAAATTGTTTTCACTCTCTAATCAAGTGAGCACAGAGAGTTGAAGAGTTGCATATCCCTCACCTTGGCGACTCCACCGTTCTTTATTTGATAAATTTTATTGGTAGTCCTGGCTTCCCGAAAGCCACATTTGAGGTCAGATACATCTCAGTCGAAAACACCCTACGTGTCTGACCCAGAGAAGATCATTCATAAAAGAGTTTGGAAAGAGAGGAAGTTGGTTCGTGCTGAAAACCCTGAATATTCCATTGAAGATTGCCCGCCCTCTTCTTCTCAAGAAGTTAGAACAGAAAATCCCGAGTTTTACTCAGAAACTCCATGTAGAGGAAGTGCTTGGATTGAAGAAAAATATCATCCTGCTCCCAAGGTTGAGGAAATTAAAGAAGTCACCAAAGTAGTTGCTGTTAACCGTGAATTATTCCCATCCACACCTCAGGCTTCTGTGCAATATATTCCCATTGTCATTCATACTCTACTTCTTCCCACCCCTCTCCCTTCATTTGTATCTCAGACTGTTGTACAACCCCCACCTCCCCCAATGGCTAATGTTCTTGCTTTTCTATTGAAAAAATATGCTCCACTGGACTTGCCCCAAGTGCTGAATGATATGCCATAGGATTATTTGAAGATTCTGCCGAGATTTAATGGTGAAAATGAAGTTTATGCTCAGAAACATCTTGAGACTTTCTGCTCTTTTGCAGAGAACTTAAATGTTGAACACCTTGACGTGGTCTTGAGATTGTTTATGCAGTCTTTGGAAGGGAAAGCCAGAAAATGGTTCAAGACATTGGGGAACCGTTCAATAACCACCTGGGATATTATGGAGAATACTTTTCTCAGAAAGTGGGGAGAAAAGAAAGATCATGGCCAATGTCTTACTGAGTTTAACACAATGAAGAAGAAACAGAATGAAGGGGTTTCAGAATTTATCAAAAGATTCAACAAGTTATATCTGAGCCTGCCTCCTAAAATGAAGCCCCATGAAGCTGTTGCCAAGATAATTTTTATAGCAGCCTTTGATTTTGACTTTGGGTTCTCCTTGAGAGAAAGAAAACCTACCACTTTGGATGATGCACAATCAGATGCTCTGGAATTAGAAGCAAACTTTGCCTCCATTGGGAAAATAAAGGGAAAAATTGAACAAGATACTAGGAGGAGAGGCAAAGAAGAAGTTTACACCTCTCATCAGGAAAAAGATTCAAATAAAATGGATGAAATAAGAAAAATGATAAAGAAGATGGTCAAGCTTGAATTGGAAGCTAAAAATGCAGCTCCCAAGAACTATTACAACGCTCCAAACAGAGGATACAATCCTCAGTACAGAAGACCCCCATTGTAGATATTGTCGAGAGAAGTAAAAGAACAACAAGACCAGGTACCTCATCCCTTATACCTGGAAGGACAAGCAGATGAATCCACTGGAGATGCAGCTTATGGATTAGAAGATTCAAATCTGGCTTTTTCAAATACTGATGATATGGATTTCCCATTGCAAGACGAAGACGAAGAAGCAGAGATTGATCATTATTGTAAGCAATTTGCTGATTTCATGCAAGCATAATTCAATGTAAAATATGATCTCAGATCTTCAAGGAAGAGGACCAGGACTCAAGATCAAGAAGAGGAGCCACCTCAGAAAGAAGCATCTGCTCAGAAGGAATCAGCAACAAAGAGAAACGTAGAAAAAGGTAAGAATCTTCTAAATACTCCCTTGCAGCCTAATGATCAGATTCCTTCTTCTTCAAAAACAGTCAGTCCCCCTAATGCTGAGCCAGTGTCAAAAGAAATTAAATCTCCAACTGAAAATAAGGAGTCAAAAGAAGTAGTGATAGAAAATCCCCCATCTGCTTTCAATTTGCAAAAAGAGCTTGAGAAGATCAAGATTCCTGTCCCCCTGACTGAGTTATTAAAACAGCCTGTATACCAGTCTCAAGTCACTTCCTTTATGCTTCCTCCCGAAATACCAATTGCACCTGATAGTTTAAATCTTCAAGAAGAAAGACCCATGGTAGTCTTTGGCCCACATGTCGAGGGGATAGACCTCTCTACTCCTCCCTTTTACGTGTCCTTGGTTATTCATGACCTGCTGTTACACAATTGTATGTTAGATTCTGGGGCTTCCCATAATCTTATGCCTTTGTCTGTCATGGAGCAACTAGGGCTGCAAATTACAAGACCATATAAAGATTTATATTCATTTGATTCTAAAAGAGTTAAATGCTTGGGAATGATTAAAGATTTAGTGGTCAATTTGGCTCAAATCCCAGCGAAGAGTGTGGTCATGGACATTGTGGTCGCTGATATCCCAGCCCGTTTTGGCATGCTGTTGTCAAGGTCCTGGGGTACAAAGATTGGGGGGTCAATTAAATTGGATTTAACATATGCTACTGTCCCAGTCTTTGGAGGTCAGGAAAGGAGGTTATACCAGGAGACTAGATTTGTTAAAATGGTAACTAAGGCTGACTGCTAAGAGAACTCCCCAGTTTATAACAAAGAGGGAGACTTTTCATGTTTGATGTTAGAAGAAAATCAAAATTATGCTCATGAGCCCCTTTGTGGTCAAATTCAAGCTGAGCAGCCTAAAGGAGATCAGGAATCAGAAATTTGGACTTTACATTTTGATGGAGAAAATTCAAGAGAAGGCAATGGAGCTGGGGTACTGTTGATCTCTCCTACAGGGAAATGGGTGCCACTGTCCTTTAAATTGGAGTATGAGGCTACAAACAATGTAGCCGAATATGAGGCACTATTATTGGGACTGCAAACAGCTAGAAACATGGGCATCCAATATTTAAAAGTCTTGGGAGACTCTGAGTTGGTGGTAAGACAGATCAAAAATCAATGCCAAACCAAGCACCCTCGGCTCAGAGCATATAGAAACGAAGTATGGGACATGATAGAAAATTTCTTCTCAGCATTTAATATACAGTTCATGCCCAGGGAGCAAAATAGGATAGCAGATTCTCTTGCTGTAGCTGCCAGTACTTTCCGTCCTCCTCAGAATCCACTTTTAAGATATGAAGTGGAGGTACGTTACAGACCATCCATTCCAGATAATATTAAGCACTGGCAGGTTTTCGAAGATGAGGAACAGATGAAGAGATTCATGGAGACAGTGGGAGAATTCTCCAATATGGAGATTGATGATAACAAGGAGGAAGAAGTTGAAAATATTGCAGAAAACAGATGGGAAGAAAGAATAACAGGTAACAGAGTGCTGCAGCTGAAAGGAAATGTTATACCTAGAGGGTTGGTGCCTCTAGAAAGATTATTTAACAAGAACGACATTCCGTTGCAGCCAAACAAGGTCACAGAAGAAGATCAAGTGGGAGATTTGAATCTGGGTACTTATGCTGATCCCAAAATTGTCAAATTATCTAAAAGAGTCCCAGAAGAATACAAAGAAAAATATTTGAAGTTGTTTCAATCTTACAAAGATGTATTTGCTTGGTCCTATGAGGACCTAAAAACTTTTGATGTAAATATAATGCAGCATAAGATTCCATCGAGGGAGGATGCAAAGCCATATAAGCAGAAGCTCAGACAGATAAATCCTCTGCTGCTGCCCTCCATCGAAAAAGAAGTTAAAAAGCTATTGAAAGCCAAAATAATTGTACCACTAAGATACTCGGAATGGGTAGCAAACCTTGTTCCTGTTCGGAAGAAAAATGGAGAAATAAGGCTCTGTGTGGATTTCAGGAATTTGAATAGAGCATCTCTCAAAGATAATTATCCACTGCCTAAGATGGACCACATCCTGCAGAAAGTGGTGGGAACATCTAGAATGTCCATGATGGATGGATTTTCTGGTTATAATCAGGTAGCTGTATTTCCAGAAGACCAGAAGAAAACTGCATTTACTACACCATGGGGAACATTTATGTACGCTAGGATGCCATTCGGATTAATTAATGCAGGAGCTACTTTTCAGAGGGCAATGGACATAACCTTTGTTGGAGAACAGGACAAGTTCCTGGTGGTATACCTTGATGATATCACAGTGTTTTCAAAGAATGATGATGAGCATATTGAACATCTAAGAAGAACTTTTGAAAAATGCAGAAGGTACGACCTTTCTCTCAATCCTCAAAAGTCTTTGTTTGCATTAGATGAGGGAAAACTCTTAGGGCACATTGTAACTAAAGACGGTGTAAAAATAGACCCTAAGAGGGTAGAAGTAATAAACAACATTCCTTTACCAAGGAATAAGAAGGAAGTACAAGTGTTTTTAGGCAGAATCAATTTTTTGAGAAGGTTTATTCCTCACTATGCTGAGATAGTTAGGCATATAACTGATATGTTGAAAAAGGAGAATGAAGTAAAATGGTCCCAGGAGTCTAGAGATGCATTCACAAGGATAAAACAAGCATTTGCTGAAGCTCCTGTGCTAGCTGGACCAGATTACAACAAGCCATTTATGATCTTTTCATTTGCTTCACCTCATACAATTGCTGGAGTATTATTACAGAAAAATGAGGAGGGATATGAACAGCCTATAGCTTTCTTCAGTCAAGTGCTTTATGATGCTGAATTGAAATATAATATATTGGAGAAGCAGGCATATGCCCTGGTAAAGTCCCTTAAAGCTTTTAGAGTATATGTTTTGCAATCTCACATTACTGCATATGTTCCCACAGCAGCTGTCAAAGACATCCTTGTTCAGGGAGATAGCGAAGGTAGAAGAGGAAGATGGATTGCAAAAATACAGGAGTATGATTTGGACATAAGGCCTACTAAGTTGGTTAAAGGACAGGGACTTGCTAAGATGTTATTTGAATCAAATCATCAAGCTTTGGGCATTAATTTATCCATGACAGCAAATGAAGAATCCGAAAAAGAAGAAGAACAACAAGGACTAGAGATGGCCACTCAAAAGGTACACATGAAATATCTAACTAGTCCTTGGTACAAAGAAATAGTTGAATACCTCTTAACACTTAGCTGTCCTCCGAGTTGTGATAAGGTGAAATACAGAGCCGTAAGAATGAAATCTCAGAAATACATAATTGCCAATGGACAGCTATATTGGAGAGACCCTTCAGGTATATTACTGTTATGCCTCACAGAAAATGAAGTGGAGAACATATTGACAGAATTCCATGAGGGAATATGCGGAGGGCATTACAGCTGGAGGGCTACGTCTCATAAAATCCTGAAGGCTAGTTTTTACTGGCCAAAATTATATACAGATACTTTTGCTTGGGTCAAAGCATGTGACAAATGCCAAAGGTTCGCGGAAAGACAGAAATTAGCGGCCTTGCCCTTGATTCCTATTCATGTAAATGAACCATTTCAGAAGTGGGGATTAGATTTTATAAGAGAAATACATCCCCCATCAAGTGGCCAATATAAATGGATACTAACAGCCACAGATTACTTTACGAAATGGGTGGAAGCCATATCTACAAGAAATGCTACAGATGCTGTGATAATGAAGTTTATGGAGGACAATATCATATCTAGGTTTGGCTGTCCTGCCAGGATTGTAACTGATAACGCACAGGCTTTCAGGTCTACTAGGTTTGTGAATTTTTGCCAAAGGTATAACATCATCCTGACTCACTCCACAGCATACTATCCACAGGGAAACAGTCTAGCAGAATCTTCTAATAAAACCCTGGTGAGGGCCCTGAAGAAAACAATCAGTGAAAACCAGAAGAACTGGGACTCTCAATTAAAGTTTGCTCTATGGGCGAATAGGATAACCAGCAAAAGAGCAACAGGGAAATCTCCTTATGCGCTGGTATATGGAAGAGCAACTGTGTTTCCTGTGCAATTAGCTTTGCCAGTAGCACGCTTTATGCAGGAAAGCCAGGAAGAACCAGATGACATGATCAGGAGGATTAATCAGCTGGTAGAGCTGGAGGAAACACGGAACCAGGTGGATCAGAGATTGATAGAATACCAAGAGAAAATGAAAAATGTGTTTGATCAGCATGCAAAAGATAGGAAATTTCAAGTTGGAGACCTGGTTCTCAGATGGGATGTTCGCAGAGCAGAAAAGGGCAAGCATGCTAAGTTTGATCCTCTGTGGTTTGGGCCATTCAAAATAGTGAAGTTAGGAAGAAACAACACTTTTTCTTTAGAAAACCTACAGGGTGATCTGTTGGATGCCCCTGTGAATGGCCAATTTCTCAAGCTATACTTCCAATTCTGACCCAGGCTGGGAATGCCTGCTTGTATTATAATTGTATATAAGTTGTTTTAGTTTTTATTTTCGTAAAGAGTAAGATGCTGGCAATTACCTGAAGAAGGAG
The DNA here is from genome assembly GCA_034641835.2 of Pinus albicaulis. NCBI lineage: Eukaryota > Viridiplantae > Streptophyta > Pinopsida > Pinales > Pinaceae > Pinus > Pinus albicaulis. The sequence continues at coordinate 1,532,108,937 of CM076582.1, forward strand.
CGCAGGGGAATTGGAAAACAGGATGGAATATTCAATGGTCTGCGTGTTCTCGACATGCCCGAGGACGAACATGTCGTCCCCAGATGGAGCCGATGTTGTACATATCTACCCCTGCCTAGGAATTTTTGCCTGCTGTCCCATTCGAACTCATTTTAAACCTCCACCATGGCTTAAAATCCCGATGCTCCCGCTTAACAGTGCCATCCCCGTTCAGAAAATACGCTTGGCCAAAGTTTAAAACCCATAATCTAAATGTCGGGCTGAGCCCCTAAGAGCTTAGCCCCTCCTGCTTTGGCTTCCATATGTCCCGAGCCCGAAAACCACAAGCTAAAAGGAGAGGGGCTTATCGTTTTATATTGTGGGTGCAATGGTGGCCGTCCAATCGAAGTCAAATCAACGAAGCGGCAATCGCCCTGTGTGGAGGGCCCCGCGCGCAGAAAACCGGTGGTAACTCCCGCACCACTTTCATCGAACCGGCGGTATTTATCACGGGGGCAGCGATTCCATTAAGAATGCGCCACGCGTCTTTTGTACGGGCCCAAGAAATCGCTTTCCCCGCGTGTTAAAATCTGAACAATCGCCGGGCAGCGGAATTCGTTTGAACCGTCAGATCTGCTGATCTCAATCTAACGGCGGTGATCCTCTAATCTTGCTCTCCCGTTAATTCGTGTCCGGCGTACCCTGTGGCCCACCATCGTGTTGCCCCCCATCGACTTCCAGCCGTTGATTTGTGGTCTTAATCCAACGGCCAGCAAGCTGTTTCCCCGTCTGTCGATTCCGCTGCCACGTTGTCTTTCCACCAGTCCCCCGTACATCCACGTGTTTTGGTCTCATACATCCGTAATATCGCTCCCCGCTATATATATATATATATATATATGTGTGTGTGTTTATATGTTTTTATTCATATGTGTCGTTATTCCTTCCTCACGTCCAGACTGTGTCACGTAGAAAATCCGCATTTCTTCTATTTGTCAAAACCTCCATTGTTTTTCTTCCGCCACCCTGCGTGTTCCTGTCTCTTGTCCGTGTCCACGGCGTCGTCTCCATCTCCACCTTTACACCCCACACCTTTGAGTCTGGTTTTTCTAATCTGTTTGTGAATTTTGCAGGTTTTTAAGACGATAATGAAGCCTCATAATTCATCGCCTCCATTGCAAAAGTTAAAGAGCATGTTGAAGGATGGCATTCTGCTGGTGAAATTTAAAGAAGAAGCCGAGGGTAGGTGTGTGAAATGACCATCATTAAAGAAAACGAAGATATGGACCTACAGAACCCTCCAGAGAAATTCGCCCTACATTAAAGATCCAGGATTCAAATCCAAAGTTAAGGGCTGATAGTACAGTACAGAATTGCAGACTATCTCAGGGTTCTTACGGCAGCAGATCTTACTCTCAGCAGAAGGCAGAGCACTGTATATATTTTATTATTTGTGTCTTTTATATAAGGAGATTTTCATCTCCCAACATTTATTTCTATAGACAGATTGTAAAGTACAATCATTTATAGTTAGCTGTTCATAGAAGAGGGCGCGAATGTTTTCCACCATTTTATTCAAATTGAGTCATTAAATGTGCTCCATCTACCTCCTCCTCTAGAATTTTCTCTCTTTCCTATAAAGGCCCGAAAAGAAGACATTGTAAGGGTTCCAGATTTCTTTCAGCAAACTGTGTAGTGAAAAGGTTCTTGTATACATCCTGTAATATTTCTGTATGAAGGTTCAGAGCCCGTAGGGTCTCAGTGAGGAGAATTTATAACTGTAATGAGGATTCTGGTCTTTGGTATCTCACAGTATGTATTTTCTCTTATGTGTTAATACAACATCTCATTTCATGCTATTTATCTTCTTGTATCATGTTCTAGAATGCGAGTGGCTCACTAGTTTGCAGTAAGGATTCATCCTTGTTGATGCCCTTTCTGGAATTAGTCAAGCGCTTTAAATAGTCTGAGTCATGATATACTGTTCCATGTTCACCTCATCCATGTTTTCTGCTATATTATTTTCTTGAGGAGGGTGCTTTTAAAACACCATTGTCATATAAGGATTCATAAATTAATATGCCCTTATGTGGTTCTGTTGTGTATCTGGGTATCAGTCTCATGTTAACTAATATCTTCTCTATGTTTCCTCACTGCACTCACTTCCTGATATTTGATTTCTGTGATATATTATTTGAACTGGCCCTCTTTACAGTAAGTTGTCTCTTAACTGTCTGATGCCTTTATATTGGAGTTTTACATGATGTCCCTACACTATTCTTATCTTTGTGTCAGCTTCTGAGAGAGTTTGGTCCCATTCAAAACTTATTTCCTTGTTCAAACAAGAGATAGTGAGTGAGCTCTTGGACTGACAATCCAATTTATATGAAGAACTCCTTGCTATATTAAGATGTCCTAGGCACTGGTCTATGGCAACTCTAGACTGTCTCTAGGGGGGTGACAAAATCATACATCTTGACGGAATCGGACGGGACTTGTCTCAATAACCCCGTCAACGGCCTTTACCTTAAGAAATTCTACCCACAAGGGCCCAGACAACCCTTCCCCTAGAGTGAAAGTACACAAAAACCCAACCACTCAAAATTTTTGACCCAAAGACTTATTTAAAAGTGCTCAAAGTATCACCATGGATCACCAAAACGAACCCTATTTCGGATTTGTTGATGGAGCATCAAGATGGTCTTAAAATTTAGTCGCAGCTGCCTGGGTCATTTACTGCCCTGAACGATCACCACTGTGTTCAAATGGTGTGTGTATCAGTTCAACACCAAACAATAAGGCAGAATATGACGCCATCATCGGACTTATGTGCGATGCCCTCCATCGGGGCATTCGCCATATGCATGTCAACCTCGATTTCCAGTTAGTCGTATCACATCTAAACTAGACATTTGAGAAAAGAGATACACATCTGTTTAGAAAATATTTGCGTGCCAAAAGATTAAGCAAACAATTTGACTATATCACATTTTCACATGTACCAAAGAGTCAAAACCAAACAACTGATCGCATAGCTAACAATATCCTAAACTGGAATGCATCTTGGATAAACCATCATGCATAAAGCCAAAAAATCCATCAACATAACAAAATACATAAACCGAAACAGGTGATACATCATGTAGAGTCACAAAAAATATCTCTCATATATATATATATCAAAATGTGTATATCTGAGTACAAAAAATAGTGTCGCTGGCCCAACTGCTAGCCCAAAGATACAAAAGTCATCAAAAATAAGGGAAGCATCCTCATAATGGGTGCTTTCCCTATGTACAAAACTACTCTAGGGGGGTGCCCCCTCAAGGGGGGCATCTGGACCCACCACTGCTCCCGGTACCACCACTGGAGCTGCCGTCGCAACTGCGATCACCACCCGACGTAGGGTGGGCCGATAATCCCTCTTGTAGGCCATCATTGTCTCTAACCAAACCTCCTCGAATTCATCCATGAAACCTCGAGTAGGCATCCCTTGGGTCAAGTAGTCCACTCGACCCCAGAAGTCCTCAAGAGCAGAAACCTGAGCTGTAAGTTCTGCAATGCAAGCCTCTGCTGCAACATCACGAGCTCGCTCGGCCGCAACCTCTACAGCCACCGAGCTGCTACCCTCACTAGAAGGGCCAGCACCACCAGCAAGACCGCTAGCAGCACCACCACCACCTGGCCCACCTGCATCACCTCCTCCCTGACCACCCCGAGGTCGTCGTGGAGGATCGTGACCCACCAGTCGAGCCATGGGGTGACCCACCTCGCCAACATCTGCACAAGAAACCAAAATAATGTCAGCGTCACTAGAAAAGCACATAAGTACATATATACCCAAACAAGTGCAGAAAACATATAAAACATACCTGCAGGCCTCCAAACATAACCAAAAGGCAGACACATGTCTGGGTCACCCTGGAAGTCCATTCTTGCATATGGGTATGGCAAGAACATCTGTGGGTTGGCCTTGAACCAGGCCTCTATCGTGGCGTTCCAATAACGCCACACCATGCCACCACCGCCTTGCGTCATCACCGGAGCTCACCTCCTCATACGTGGCTCCCGTGGCTCCCCAATAGGGGCACCGCCACTACTGGCCTCAGTAGCACTACCCTCTCGTACATGATGCTATACAAGATGTTGGTGTACGCAAATGAATTAGATCCACGTTGTACCTTGTTCAATTGCGACACCATCTCATGAAAACAAAAGCGAGCGAAGTCGAAAAAATGCCCGGACTTCAGCCGGCGCAGAACTCCAACCTGCGGGCTAGACGCTCGATGCGGAGTAAACGACCCCGCTAGTCGTACAATCACTGCTAGAGCACACCGCTCTGCCACATCTGTAACTGAAGCAATGTTGATGCAATCCTCCGTAAGAGGCGCCCCACCACAATTCCGCCTTCAGAATCTATCCAAGTCCACTCTCCCTGTAGGGAGTGGATACCTCAACGCCTCACCCTGAGGCAGTAACCCGGTCACAAAAGATATATCTCTCTCAGGACAGATAATCATGTTCGTACCACGCAACATGGACATGTTGCGCCTCCTGCGCCAGTGCTGAATAATATACCATAGTAATTGGTCCTGTGATCGAAGAAACTCATTTTCAGCAAACTTTAGAAGGCCCCATAATGCCAATTGACGACGTGCCCCAGCATTAGTAGCTAAAGTGGTTCGGATCTCGGGATAGTCCCACTCCCTCCACACTAATCTGTCATCAACACAGGTACCCATCAGTATAGAGAAAAAACACAAAAAGGGGCAAAAAACCAAAGAATTTTGTCACCTCAGCCTTTGCGCGCTTGTCCCTCAGATAGGCGCGCTTAGCACGCACTTGTATTTTACACAGGCGCGCCTACGGGTGCTAAAATTGGGGAACAGGGCACCCTCGCGTGCCTGTCCCACAAATTTGCGCGCTTTTGCCTAGATTGCTCACGCAATCTAGGGCAAAAGTCACCTAAAATCTGTACAAACCCAGTCTGTATGGACCTCGACACCATCAAATTGTAAAAAATTAAAATGCATGATGTCATGGAAGTTACCTGGGCATAGTATCGCTAGTCCCTGGTACACGGGCTAACCGCAACAACAAGAAATGCTACACAAACGCCTTTGACCTCTCAAAACTCAGCAAGTACAAATGAATTGAATTAGGGCCATATTCACCTATTTATCGCCCTTTTCAAAAACTTCGGAGGGCCATAACGAGAGATCAAAAGGTCCATTCTGCAAACTGTAAGTTGCACCATCATCAACACTCCATGATGAACAAAAGCGATGCCACACATTCGCATTCCAGAACAAATAAATTTTCAGCGCCGACAGGTATGCCCTCTCTCATCTTCCTTTTTAAAGCTCATGCCTTTCAATAATATTTGATGAAAAGAAGATGCTTTCACTTGAGGTAGTTGTTTTTGCAGGAAAAGCCCGCAAACCATCCACAACGTTATCTCCTGAAAGTTCCAAGAGCAGGTATTATTCTACCCTCAGCATGATAGAGTCCCAGAAAACTCTGCATATCCTGACATTATTTCTCCATCAGAAATAAACCATAGGGTCTTTATATCCTACCGTGTTTATCATCACCCCATCCTACACATGATAAACATCTGCGTTGGTCGGTAGAGCCTCCCCTCCATGGCACCCGTCACCCACAGTAGACCATATCACAATAAAAGTGACGCCATGGCCATACCACTTCAGTCCGGGAAGCACCTCGTGCCCATCCATCCATCATGCATAAGATCAAGTTTACCATACAAACTGAAAACCTATCCCGTACGACTAGGTCGTATAAGCAGATCAAAAGCGCACCACCGCGCCTCGCAATTGGCCCACCATACCTCCACCAGCATAATCCCATCTGCAACACTTGACTGCCACCAAGCTGCTTAAGTATACTCCAACCTCGGACCACTGAATCCCCATCATCAGTTTTCAGTCACCTCTCGCCAACATGCCTATGCTAAATCCACCACATCCAGGTCCCCGATCCCTCATATCGGTGACCCCTCATTCGGTTAAGGCTTCCTTTTTGTCGACTTCAACACCCCTCTCCATGCAAAGGGGCATCCTCGGGTGGCACTGTGGGAGACATCATTGTCCACAGATGTCATTGATCCTCCTGACATTCGACTACAACAAAAGCTTTCGTGTCAAGATGGTATCGTACCTCAACCATTGCACTTTGATCAGATCCGTTGAAGACCCGTGCCTCCATAAGCGTCTCTCTCAATAATGCTTTCACGGGAAGGTCCCAGCCAACACCTATGCATACATTGCACAACTATATGCCATACCAAGTTTACGCATATGGGCACCACATTCCACCTATCGTCAAAGAAAAAACGCCCCTGTGGGCGTCAGCAGTGGTCTTCAACAACCGCCAGCATCACTAGCATCACTACCATAGTAGTGATGCAGACAAAAAATATATTTGTCAAATTTGTTTAACTAGCCATAGCATCACGAGCATGGGATATGCCCGCCTCGTTGAAATTTTGTATATGTATTGTAAATTGTATTTGCTTGTAGGGATGACTTGGTTATTCTTGGAAACGGTGCAGGGTGTGTTCATTCCCAAGGCTTCACGCAGGTCTCTCTCTCTCTACGCACGATACAGAAAAAAAAAAACTATAATGTATTTCGGCTATACAGTCCTTCCTAGACCTCACACATTAGGGGGCAACTGTTAACATTGGAAAATCGTACAGCAGAAGATGACATTAATTAATGTCAAGCCAAAGGATTTACAGGGCTGGAAGACATTACAGGATCTGGAAAGAATTTAAAAATCTCAAAGGTTTAAGGAAAATCAAATTTGAACTAGTCTTAAATGTTGATTGCGTGCATTATCCTTTGAGAAGAGCGCCTTCTGCGCACCTTTTGGCCCGATAAGCGCGCATTCCTGAGAGTGGCTAAATGTCACTATCCGGGACCACATAAAGCAAATGACAAGTTACTCCTTACTTGAAGCCGCCTAAGGACAGCCACCAATGCCTCCTTATACACTATGTGAGCACACAATGGAATATTTGGAGCACACAAAGGAATCATACCTCTCCCTTGGGTCACCATCCACAATGTACCAAGGGAGGGAAGGAGGATTTGAAATCCCCTATATAAAGCCACCATGAGATGAAGAATTGGTGATCACATTGTTATGCTGGCTAGAATTTCCCAAGCAATACCAGTACTGTGTGACCCGGAGCTGCAGACAGAGGGGACTCACTTGTTGGCCATCCAACAAGCTTAGTCCACACAGTAGAGAGAGAGAGGGAGACTGCACCGAGGCAAGTTTGGAATGAACAACATCCTTGCATCGGGACCTAGAACCATTGTCTAGGAGTCCTTTGGCAAGAGGGTTAATTATTCTTCTCCTTACTACCAACGCTCAATAAGAGGGGCCTAGAGCCACAGTTTGCATTCTTTTGTCATTTGACTCGTTTAGAGCTTCTGTTTATTTATGTTTAGTTTTTAGATTACATTTGCATGCTTATTTTTATATATAGTATGCTCAGTTACTCCACTTCTTTCTGCCTGTTACCAATACTTTAAAGGGGTAAACCACACCCCTTAAACTGGTGCGATTTCGTACATACGTGCACCAAACACACCACAACAGTGGTCTCTGTAATAAGAAATGTGGATACATACAGTGCGGACTATTCATATGATAGAAATGCGGATAGACAGAAATGAGGATATGACAGGAATGCGGATACATACAGTGCATACATATTAAAGGATTTTGTTTTAATCTATCTCAGCCAAGGTGAAGATATATTACAGCGGTAATATATATATATTGTTTTGTTATGCCAAAGATAAGCTAAGATCCTAGAGTATACTGTTAAGGGCAATTATATTAAAGGAAGAATTTGCTGAGGTTGGGACAGTGCTCATAAGAATAAAAGCAATCTTAGAGGTGGAAGAAAGTAAGGAAGGTAAATCTAAGATTTACCTTCCTAACCACCACTTAAAGAATAAAGTCAGTTCAATACAAATCAGTACAAATTGGTGAAGAAGAGAAGAATCAAGTTTGAAGAAGCTGCGTCAAGGTCTTGGAAGCATAACTAGGTCAAGGGTCTGAGTCTTGGTCATGGTACTTGTCATTTGAAGATCTATAAGAAGAATTCTTTGCGGGTTTTCCTCTCCAAAAGGGAGAGGTTTTGCCTTGGCTCTAGGAGCCTTTGATAATTGACTTGATGAAAGACTAAATAATATAAAGAAGAGGAGACATAAGAATCTCAAGTAAGCTCACATGTAATTATCAAGGAGAATTTGTATTAAACACCAGCCCTCCAAATTTTCAACAGGTTTGTCATGGTTGTGCAACTGGGAAACTTACAAGGGGACCATTCCCTTCTAGTGAAAGCCAAACTACCGATATTCTTCAATTGGTCCATTCTGACCTATCTGGTATGTTGCCCGTAACATCATTGGGAGGAAACTTATACTATGCAATCTTTGTGGATGACTTCTCACACAAAACATGGATGTATTTCTTGAAGAAGAAGGATGAAGTATTCAAATGGTTCCATTCTTTGAAAGCATTGGTGGAAAATCAAACAGGGAAGAAAATCAAGATATTGAGGACCGATAATGGAACCGAATATGAATCAAATGAATTCAATGACTTTTGCAGAGAGTTTGGGCATTAAGAGGGAGACAACCGTTCCATACACTCCTAAGCAAAATGGAGTTGCTGAAAGGAAGAATCGAACAATCATGGAAGCCACTCATGCCACGCTCCATGATCAAGGTCTATCAAATTTTGTATGGGGAGAAGCTGCCAACACTTTTGTTTATGTTCAAAATAGGAGCCTGCATCAAGCATTGGATTTCAAGATACTCGAGGAAATATTCAATGGTAAGAAACTTGATGTTTCTCATTTTAGAATATTTGGTTGTCCTGTGTATTTTCATGTGCCCAAAGAGAAAAGAAACAAGTTGGAAGCATCTGGGAAGAAAGGTATATTTGTTGGCTACAGTGAAAATTGAAAGGCACATAAAATCTATGTGCTTCGTCAAAAAGACGTGGAAGTAAGCCATGATGTCACCTTTGATAAAGATACTACCCTTGGGAAAGCCAAAGATCTCCCTATCCCAAGGAAGGATGATGATGCTGCGGAAAAACATGATGATGCTCTAACAAATGTGCCTATGCTCGATGTTGAAGGCCTGATGGATCCCATTGATCCAATTCCTGGTGATCCCTCTACCTCAAGGAAAAGATCTTTGTGGCTCAAAGATACTCTCTAAGAAGCTAAAAAACATACTACTCCAAGAGGGACATTCTGTGAAAGTAAGAGCAGAGCATGTATGAAGGGTACTTGGCCTCCATGAGTACTATCATTCAAGAAGAACCATGCACGTTTGAAGAAGCCCTAAAGCACCAAGTTTGGAAGGATGCGATGAATTAGGAATATGAATCTATCATGAAGAATGATGTCTGGGAAGTGGTGCCTAGACCCAAGGACAAGCCTGTAGTCACCTCAAAATGGCTATACAAAATTAAACATGGAGCTGATGGGAGTGCTGAAAAGTATAAGGCCAGGTTCGTTGCTCGAGGCTTCTCTCAAAAGGAAGGAGTGGACTATGACGAGAGATTTGCACCGGTTTTCTGATATACCACTATCTGATCTATCATTGCTCTAGTCGCCACTCAAGGATGGAGTCTACATCAAATGGACATTAAGATTGCTTTCTTACATGGCTTTCTTAAGGAGGAAGTATACTTGGAACAACCTCAGGGGTTCAAAGTACAAGATCGAAGGACACATGTATGGAGATTGAATAAATCCCTCTATGGGTTGAAGCAAGCTCCTAGGGCTTGGTATAAGAGGATTGATAGCTATATTATGAAGCTGGGATTTACAAGGAGCGATGTTGATCCTAACCTATACTTCAAATTTGAAAAGGACATGCCTCTAATTTTGGTCCCTTTATGTAGATGATCTCTTTTTGACAGGTGTAGACCCTCTCATTTATCAATGCAAGAGGGAGTTGGCTTCCAAGTTCGAAATGAAGGACCTAGGTTTGATGCACTACTTCCTAGGCCCGGAGGTCTGGCAAAAGCTAAGTGAGATTTTCCTTTCTCAAGGAAAATACATTGTGAAACTTCTCGAGAGATGTGGGATGGTGGATTGCAAGTCTTTGTCTATTCCGATGGAATCCAACTTCAGAAAGCTATGTGGAAGTGCTGCTGGGCTCGAATTGGCAAACCCTTCTGAATATAAACAACTTGTAGGGGCCCTGATGTTCTTGGTAAACTCTCGTCTAGACATATGCTTCATTGTGAATGCGTTGAGTCAATTTATGGTCGAGCCTCATCACATACACTAGATTGCTGCTAAGAATATCTTGAGATATCTCCGTGGCACAATCAACTATGGAATAAGACACACTGTCGAGAATTTGAGACTACATGGATATACTGATGCTGACTGGGCCGATAGTGTGGTGAATCAAAAGAGCACGTCAGGATGTTGCTTCACTTTAGGGTCTAGTTCGATTTCTTGGGTGAGCAGGAAAAAAATCGGTTGCTCTAAGCACCGCCGAGGCACATTGCAGCTAGTATGGCCTGTTGTGAGGTTGTTTGGTTGAAGAAGCTCTTTAGTGAGCTATTTGAGCATGCGCTAGATACCACCGTGATCTTTTGTGACAACCAGAGTGGGAATCACCATTCAAAGAATCTCGTGTTCCTCCAAGCACATTGATATCAAGTACCACTTTATCCGGGATATGGTATAACGGGGAGCGATAAGGCTCCAACACATCAGGATTGATTAACAAGTTGTAGACATTCTCACGAATCCCTTAGGGAAGGTCAAATTCTTAGCTTTCCGAGAGAGACTTGGAGTCATGGAAAGACCCTCCCATGAGGGTCCTGCTTGAGTTGAACTCTGAGCTCGGGGAGCTCCTAGGGGCTTTAGGTACTTCTTGGAGCTATGAGCGACCATAGGGTGAGTGGTTCACCTTCCCCTATTGGTGCGCTGTGTACAGGGTGAGTGGTTCGCCTTCCCCTTTTGGTGTGCTGTGTACAGAGTGAGTGGTTCACCTTCCCCTATTGGTGCACTGTGTACAGGGTGAGTGGTTCACTTTCCCCTGTGATACCCCATGATGTTTGATATGTGTGTAGGGTGAGTGGTTCACCTTCCCCTACGATTGATATATGCATAGGATGAGGGGTTCACCTTCTCCTACGGCGTATAAGCAGGATGCGTGGTTCACCTTCACCTGCTGATGCCCTAACATACATCCTACCTATGTAGTCCGGGACTCATGGGAAGTACCTCTCATATGGCCAATGAGTTGGGAAAAGTGGATAGGGACCATAGCACTACAGAGGGACACATTGTGTACTTTCGTACTCCCTATGTCTAGGATGCATGGTGTTCAACAACGCCCTTCAATATTGAGCTTGGAGACACTTGTACATGCTAAAGCTCACTATGGAAGGGCATGCCACTATGAAGTGCTCACTTGTTTTCCATAATTTGTAGGCCCTTTTACTTGATTACTCTAATTATTTGTTGTACTGGAAGGTGATATACAAGATTGCAGGTGGGTCTCCATTTGGGGTTTGGTCTCCCTATATGCGGTCCAAGCCCTACAAAGGATCACATTGGCACTTGTAGGGTGAGCGTTGAGAGCCATGGGACCCCACCATAGTAGAGAGCAAATTGCCACTTCATGGATCCCTCAACACCATTCATTGATTGTGCGTGTTCCACCGTTTTGGATGAGGATGATGCACTTGGACCACAATGCCCAACTGACTTCACACTTGCACCATACACTTGGAAGATGTTCTAGGGCCCAAATGAGGATGTGTCTCACCATGAGAGACAGAGGGAGGGCTTATGTCATCATTGTCGCTGTTACAGATGGTATACAAGCATTATTGATCCGCGTAGAGACCCATGAGGATGTCATTGTGACCCACACCCACTTGGGGACACCACATTTGATTTGCTAGGATATTAAGGGGCCACCCTCTTGATCACTATGTTTGGAGCCTATTCTCTCACCTTGGCACACTTTCGATTCCACTAGGCCTCTTCAATGGCCCAGCGACTCATTGTATCTACTATTTTACCCTCTTAAGAGGCTTATCTTTGTATTATGGAGCTATCTTGGCTGGCTTGTCACCAAGTTTCGTTATTCTTATGCATTATTTTATTTTTAAGGGGCATTATTAGGCTAATAGGCTATGTGAACCCCCTTATGGATTGTATAAATAGATGAGAGGCTCATTCATTTCTCTCATCATCATTTGGATTTCTTTCATCATCATTCATTTGGATTGGAGGTGTATCTGGCAATAGGGGTGAAGGTCTCCTCATAATTGATTCCTTCCTTCTTGTCATACCCCTTAGCCACGAGCCTGGCCTTGTACTTCTCTATGCTGCCATCTGCAGCATACTTGATCTTGTAGATCCATATCGAACCTACAACTGATCTGTTAACTGGTCTAGGCACAATTTCCCAGACATCATTCATCATGATAAAGCTATACTCTTCTACCATGGCATCCACCCAGACCTGATGCTGCACAACCTCCTGAAAGCTAGAGGGTTCTTCAACCTTTGCTAGCAAGGCTTGGTACCTGTCGGGTTGCCTACGCTGCCTCTTCTTGGCTCTCAAAGCTCCTATAAACTCCTCTGTGTCCCTCAGCGTTTGTCGTGCTTCTTTGCTGATTCTGCCACTAGTGGTGGGTGGCTCAGCTAGTTCTTCTTCCTACTGTCTTGCTTGTTATGAATCATCTGAATTTTCCCCACCTGTAGAATACGGGTGCTGGTAACGGTGCTCGATCCAGATGTTTGTCCACCTGCTGGTTCTCCCCCATGCTATTGTTGTACAAGAGGAACATCCTCCGACCTCTCTCCAAGAGGCATCTCTCGGGATTTCCTGAAAGCTCTGTCTTCTATGAACTTTGCATCCCTTCTGACTACAATCTTCCTGCTCCCAGGAATGTAGATCCTGTATGCCTTCGAGGTCTCACTGTATCCTGCAAGGTACCCCTTCTTTGCAGTCTGATCTAGTTTGCTCCTTTTTTCATTTGGAATGTGACAATATGCCACACTTCCAAATATCTGGAAATGACTCACTTCTGGTTTCTTTCCTGTGAAGAAACTCTCGGGAGTAGTCTTGCCTAAAGCCGTATGTGGAGTCCTATTTTGGATATATACAACTGTATTACATGCTTCAACCCATAAAAATCTAGGTATATCCTGATCATACAACATGGCTTTTTCTGCCCCAACAATGGTTCCGTTCTTTCGCTCTGCAACCCCATTCTGCTCCGGATTATATGGAGCTGTCCATTCTCTCTTGATGCCCTCCCTTGCACAGAAATCTGTGAATTTCTTGTCTGTACTCTCCACCATTATCTGAGCGCAAAACTTTTATTTTCTTCCTTGTTAGGTGTTGATTTTTGTAGCATCGGAAAGTGTTCCAAGTCTCAAAATTTGTAAGGAGGCTTGGACATTAGTATTCCAAAGAACCCACAAACTGTTTGTGGAAATTCCACTCGGTTCATGTTCTATTAAGATAATTAATTATTTTAATGGAAACCCTAAGTCTAAACTTAGAGAAATTAAATAATTAATGGGTATTAATAAAACAAAGTGTGAATCTTCTAGAGAACGAATATCAAGTCAAGTTTTAATCTTAGCCATTGATTAGACTTCTAATCTGGGCGGTTGATTCATCAATGAGAAGATTATAAAAGAAGGCTTGAGGGTCATTGTTGGGTGTGGAGCCTGATTATCTTGTTTATTTTGTATTACAGCATTGGACCCTTGTACGTTAATGGGGCGGCAACGCCGCCTGTAATTAAATGCTGCCTAGGGGGTTTAAGGGGAGGGGGGGCTGCGACTTTATGGAGCCCCCCCCGACGGGGGGTCCCGAAGCTAAAAATAGATGTAAAATTGCCTTGTAAAAGTATAGTAATTTCTAGTCAATCTAGGCCGTTCATTAGGCGGATGAGCTGACGGTAGAAGTTATGTTTAGTTTAGGGTTTTTAGCCCTAGAAGGCAACCCTTCGCTTGTATGAGGGTATTGTATTGCGGCTGTGCATTGTATGAGTATTCTTAGAGCGAGAAACAGATAGGGAGACTGTGAGAGAGAACGAAGGATATTACAACGGATCTGCTGTAGGTTGTATCTCTTTATTTTGCTGGATAATAGAAATGAAGGATTGGCTGTTCGGGGTGGACGTAGCCCACACTGGGTGAACCACGTATATCTGTGTCTCTCTGATTTTATGTGTTTTGTGTGCTTGTGTTTTCCGCATATTTTATGTGTTGCATTGCTCAATATTTTCTAAAATTAGAGCTGAAGGTTTATTTGGTTGATAAACTCGCAGGAAAGAAGGGTTCCTGGTTCAAGTGGGAGCAATGGCAGAAGATGGTAAGTTTAGGGTCGAGAAATTTAACGGCCAAAACTTCCTGCTGTGGAAGATGCAGTTGGAAGATTATCTGTATCAAAAAGATCTGTACCTACCATTGAGCGGAAAAACAAAAAACCCGACGACTATGACAGACAAAGAATGGGAGATTCTCGATAGAAAGGCACTCAGAACAGTATGGTTGTGCCTCGCAGCGTCAGTAGCCTTCAATATTTCGAAGGAAACAACAACATAGGGTTTGATTAACGCATTGGCGAAATTATATGAAAAATCCTCGGCCTCAAACAAGGTATTTCTTATGAAACATTTATTTAATATGAAGATGTCGGAAGATGGATCTGTTGCAGACCATTTAAATGATTTTAATATAGTTACCAGTCAGTTAAGTTCTGTAGGGGTAAACTTTGATGATGAAGTTGGTGCTCTTTTATTTCTGTGCTCATTGCCAGAAATCTGGAATGGTTTAGTTATGGCCATTAGTAACTATGTCTCTGGATCTAGTACTTTAAAGTTTGATAATGTTTTCGGTGCTATCCTTAGCGAGGAAATGTGACGGAAAAGCTCCAGTGACACATTAGGTAATGCTTTGAGTGCAAAGTCTAGGGTTGAGACATCGGGTAATGCTACTTTTATTGATGATGCAACTAAAAAAACTTGGATTTATTGTATTCAGAATAAATTTGATGTATTTGATACTTTCAAGAAATGGAAAGCTTTGGTTGAGATTGAGACAGGAAAGAAGTTGAAGTGTCTCAGATCAGAGAATGGAGGTGAATATTGCAACAAAGAGTTTGATAGGTACTGTTCAGAGCATGGAATTCGCAGAGAGAAGACAGTTCTAAGAACATCACAAGAGAATGGTGCGTTAGAAAGGATGAACAGAACAATCATGGAGCGTGCAAGGTGCATGAGATTGCATGCAGGATTGCCTTTACAATTTTGGGCAGATGTTGTAGATACTACTGTTTATCTAATAAATAGAGGGCCTTCAAGTTCCTTGGATGGTGGTATTCCAGAGGAAGCATGGACATGTAAAAAGGTTGTTTATCTAATAAATAAAGGGCCTTCAAGTTCCTTGGATAGTGGTATTCCAGAGGAAGCATGGACATGTAAAAAGGTAAACTACTCTTTTTTAAAGCCTTTTGGCTGTGAGGCCTTTGTCCATATTAATAAAGAAAACATAACAAAACTTAAGGCAAAATCAAAGAAATGTACCTTTATTGGATATGGTGTTAATGATTTTGGTTATTGCTTATATGATTATGAAAATCACAAAATCATTAGGAGCAGAGATGTAATATTCAATGAAAAGGTCTTGTATAAGAATCAGTTGCAGAAAAAGAAACAGGAAAACGGAAACAAAGAATATACAGTTCTTGAGGAGATCACAGAAAAAGTAAAGGTGCCTGAAAATAATAATAATCAATAGCTACAACAACAACAACCACCACAACAACAACAGGCACCTCAAACACTTGAAAGTGGTGTCAAAAGATCTACCAGGATAAGTAGACCCCCTGAACGATAGGCTCCTTCATTATATTATTTATTGTTGACTGATTCTGGTGAACCCGAATGTTATGAAGAAGCAATGTAGGTTGAAAACAGGAAGAAGTGGGAGCTAGCCATGAAAGAAGAGATGGACTCCTTAATGCATAACCAGACTTGGGACTTAGTCAGTTTGCCTACAGGTAAAACTACATTGCAGAATAAATGGGTTTACAAGCTGAAGGAAGAAGATGGAGGAAAACAAAGGTACAAAGCTAGACTTGTGGTGAAGGGGTTTGCACAAAAGAAAGGTATTGATTTTGATGAAATATTTTCTCCTGTTGTTAAGATGACTTCAATCAGAACTGTTTCAAGTCTTGTAGCAGCGAAAGATTTACATCTTGAACAGTTAGATGTAAAGATAACATTTCTCCATGGAGATTTGGAGGAAGAGATCTATATGAAGCAACCAGAAGGATACGAGGTCAAAGGGAAAGAAAAATTAGTATGTAGGTTAAAGAAGAGTTTGTATGGCTTAAAACAGGATCCAAGGCAATGGTATCTAAAATTTGACAGGTTTATGTTTGAACAAGGTTATACTAGATTTCACTCTGATCATTGGGTTTATATGAAAAAACAAAATGATGGTCGTTATATTATATTATTATTGTATGTAGCTGACATGCTTGTTGCAGGGTCTAACATGTAGGAAATAAATTTGCTCAAAAGAAAATTGGAAATTTCCTTTGCAATGAAGGATTTGGGAGCTGCAAAACAAATCCTTGGTATGAGAATAACTAGAGACAGGAAAAATCGCAAATTAACACTATTTCAGAATGAGTACATACAAAAGGTGTTGAAAAGATTTAATATGCAGAATGAAAAACCAGTTAGTACACCTTTTGCTAGCCATTTCAAACTTAGTAAGGAGATATGCCCCAAGACCCAAGAAGAAATGGACAATATGTCTAAATTTCCATATGCATCAGCAGTTGGAAGCTTAATGTATGCAATGGTCAGCACAAGGCCTGATATTGCACATGCAGTGGGAGTTGTAAGCAGGTACATGAACAATCCAGGAAAAGAACATTGGATGGCAGTGAAATGGATTTTCAAATATTTGAGAGTACCACAAATCAAGCATTATGCTTTGGTGGTTCAAATATTGCTCTACAGGGATATGTTGATGCAGATATGGCAGGTGACAAAGATAATAGGAGGAGCACTACAGGATATGTATTTACTGTAGGTGGAACAACTGTCAGTTGGGTTTCAAAAATTCAAAGTGTTGTTGCACTTTCAACAACAGAAGCAGAGTATGTTGCTGCTATAGAGGCTAGTAAAGAAATGATTTGGTTACAAAGGTTTATGGATGAATTGGGTGAGAAGCATGATATGGGCACGTTATACAATGATAGCGAAAGTGCCATTCATCTTGCAAAGAACTCAACATTTCATTCCAGGACTAGACACATACAACTCAAGTACCATTTCATACAGTCAGTATTGGAAGATGGACAATTGAAGCTGGAAAAGATACACACTAGCCAGAATCCTACAGATATGCTAACAAAAGTTGTAACTAGGGAGAAACTGAGAATATGCTCAGTTTCAATTGGTCTTCAAGTATGATGATGAAGATGAGAAACAACGAGGTCCAAAGTGGAGTCATTATCCAGCAAATGAAGCAACGACGTGTAATATTCCCAAATTGGGATTGCTAGCAAGACATGCCTGAAAAACACATTTTTTAGGGATGTGTGCTACAACAACAAGATCAACCCTTGGATCCCTTAGATCTAATAATCTAAGACCCAAATCCAAGTGGGGATCAGAAACAAATCTTTCTAGGTGGGTTAAACAGATCTCCCACACCTAGTACAGCTTAGAAAATGCCCAAGGAAGGGACTGCAACAATGTTAAACAACTCTGCTGGAAAATAACGCAGTTTAGCATAACAACAGTAAGAGACGAATACGGTAGGTCAAAAATAGCTTATGCAATAGTAAATCAGATTTACAATGTGGCCCATTCAGTGTACAAAAGAAAGATGGAAGACTTTTATGAAGAAAACCCTCTAAAAGAGGTGCTACAACAATGTATTTCATTGCAAAAGCCTTGGAAGCATTATTTTATTGAGCATACAACAGCTGTAGGTTACAACTCAGATCTAGAACAGATCTGTGTACAAAAGATTAGATCTATATCAGATCTGTACACTAGACTGTCTCTATTTTACATACCCCTTGGGGTTTTCAGCAAAACATGAAGCATTTGGAGTAGATTTGAGATCACATGCAGCAGATCTGCAGATTTTTGCAGAATTCGTGAAGCTTATACAGGAGTATTCAAATCAGATCTGAATATGACATGGATAAGAACAAAAATCCATGGATCACCACAGTGAGAGGAAGATTCCCGTCACTAGAGATCACTCCTCAAAGATTGCCAAAAGTCCCTGCAACTTTCCTCTTGCAGATAACGTAGTCCTGGAAGATATACTGCGCTATAAACTTGATGAATAGTTTGGCCTGATACCAAGGTATGAATCTGAAGCTCCAATGATCCAATACACTCTTGCCAGGGGGATAGAAGGCTTTCCCATTGAAAAGAGGCACTAAAATGGGTTAGATCTGAATAGATATAGCCTCCACTTGCTGCAGCTTACAAAGATAACCAAACCCTCAACAGGATCTGTGTTGTAGTTGGAAGTAGAAGCTTGGCCAAATGCCTGATAGTGGTCATAAAATGCAAGACTCTTCCAAGAGGCCTTTCAAGGAAAGAGGTGGAATTCCCGACCAGGAACACCCAGTGCTAAACAACACTATTCTCTGCTAAACAACCAAGAGAATGAGAAATGTCTAAACAGACACGTTCTTCCAAAACAATATGTTCAACAACCCTCTTCTGTTGTTCTCCTCTTTCTTTTATAGGATAAAAGCCTTGCAAAACCCTAAACCATCTCAAAGGTTTAACTCCTTTCACATGTGTAGCCTCCAACTAGATCTGCGCTGTGCATCTAGGATGTACATTGCATTTGGACAACGCTGTGGATTTGGTCTTGTTGACCCAGTCAATTGTCTCAATCCCTTTCACACATAAGGGAGTTTAATTAAAGCAGCCCAGATTTAGCCTTGTTCACATTGGGCATTGATTTATTTACTGTTTTCTGGAGTTCTTATTGTCCTCCCTTACACATATATTCTTGCAATAAGAAATGAAACAAAATTGTATATTCCCATTAGCTTGGGCTAATTGGGAATGTTACACGGTGGAGTTGCTACAATTAGTCTCCAAGTGGGAGATTGTTGGGTGTAGAGCCTGATTATCTTGTTTATTTTGTATCACAACGTTGGACCCCTGTACCTTAATGGGGCGGCAACGCCGCCTGTAATTAAACGTTACCTGGGGAGTCCAGGGGGCGCTGCGATTTTATGGAGCCCCCCCCTCCCCTGGTGGGGGGTTTCGGGAGTAGCGCCCCCGAAGCTAAAAACAGATGTAAAATTGCCTTGTAAAAGTATAGTAATTTCTAGTCAATCTGGGCTGTTTTTTAGGCAGATGATCTGACGGTAGAAGTTATGTTTAGTTTAGGGTTTTTTGTCCTAGAAGACAACCCCTCGCTTGTATGAGGGTATCGTATTGCGGCTTTGCATTGTATGTGTATTCTCAGAGCGAGAAACAGATAGGGACACTGGGAGAGAGAAAAGAGGATATTACAGCGGATCTGCTGTAGGTTGTGTCTCTTCATTTTGCTAGATAATTGAAAGGAAGGACTAGCAGTTCGAGGTGGACGTAGCCCAAACTAGGTGAACCACGTATATCTGTGTCTCTCTGGTTTTATGTGTTTTGTGTGCTTGTGTTTTCCGCATATTTTATGTATTGCATTGCTCTGTAATATATAATTTTTTAACAGACATTTGGAAAGTAAGTTGGGCATACACTCAGTAACCCGAAAGAAGTCGATTATGAAGGAATAGAATTCGATTTCAGAGCGAGAGTTGCAAGGAAGAGGAAGAAGAGGGCATCAACAGTGACAGGGGTCGAGGAAAGGATGCAGAAGGCTAGAGAAGGCAACACAGAGCAGCAACGCAGAGAGCTCACACCGAGTGATGCAGTGTCACGTAGGCTCTGTGCAGAGAGACATGCAGAGGGACGCAGAGAGAAGCTGTGAGTCTCCTGGGCATCAGAAATTCTCCAGAGGGTTTGTGAGAATTTATCTTAGGTGTTTTCCAAACAAGTTAGCCAGTCTTTTCCTTGTAAAGAATTTCATTATTAAAGAATAATATATAAACCCTCATCTGCTGCACTGGTTTTCTCGCATTGGGTTTTTCCGTGGACAATTGTCCAAAAATAGTTGTGTCTATGTGATTGACTCTTATGCTTGTATTTCTTACTGTTCTGTTCTCTACATATACTTGAGTGATAGTTGTAGTAGTATTTGTTTCGAAATTTACTGGAAGATTTTTGTAAATAACTTATTGTAAATAATAAGCAAAAGAAATAAATCTATCGCTGCAGAAATATTTTTTCAGGATCGAAATTTTCCCATGGTATCAGAGCAAAGATGAGTAACAGGAGCAAAGAACCGACGATGGAACGAAGATCAGACGATGCTGTAACAACAACTCGGAAGGGTTCACGCAGTTCTCCAGAGAAAAGAGAAAACATGAAAGAGCAAATGGATCACGCCGTTTTTGTTCTGGCATCCAGATTGGAAGAAGAATTTGCTTTTGTGTCAAGATCTCCTTCTCCTGAGATCTGGTATATTGACAATGGGGCTTCTGCTCACATGACGGGAGTGCAAGAATGTTTCTCAAGCTACCAAGAAGTGCAGATGAATTTTAAAATAACCATGGGAAATAATGCGAAATGGACCCCTGTTGGAAGAGGTACCATAATGTTTCAAACAGAAGCTGGTAATAAGCTTCGGGCCACCAATGTGCTACATGTGATTGGTTTGGGGATAAACTTACTCTCTGTGTCACAACTTCAAAACAAAGGTTATGACGTTTACTTCATTGGAAAAATAGTATACGTCAAACACCCAAGTTGGAAGAAGAAGGCACAAATCAGAGTCAAGAGTAATAAACTCTACAAGTTACAGCTCGAATCCTCAATGGCGCTGATAGGCAACACTGACGAGAATGATTTGAATGAACTATGGCATAGGAGAATGGGGCACTTACACCATGGGGTGTTAAGAAGTCTCAAGAAGACTATCACAGGGGTTCCAGAACTGAGCACCAAGCGAAACAATGTCTGAAGAGGGTGCGTATTGGGGAAGTATGCCAAGGCAGCATACCATAGAAGCAACAATAGGGCTAAGAGTGTGTTGGGCTTAATACACTCAGACATCTGCGGACCAATGTCCACTAGAGCTCTTAGTGGTGCTGAATATTTCGTCACCTTTATTGATGACCATTCTAGGAAGACTTGGATATACTTTATGAAGACCAAGGACAAAGTCTTTGATTGATTCAAGGAGTTTAAAGCTTTGGTAGAGAATCTGACAAGAAAGCGGATAAAGACACTGCGATCAGACAATGGTGGAGAATACATCGATAAATACTTCACAAAGTTCTACGAAAGGGAAGGCATAAGAATAGAGTGGACCGCTCCATATAATCCAAAGCAGAATGGAATTGCAGAGAGAAAGAATAGAACTATTGTCGATGCTGCAAGGGCAATGCTGTATGATCAAGACATGCCCAAATTCATGTGGACTGAAGCTTGTAATACAAATTTTTATGTACAGAACATGATTCCTCACAGTGCATTGGGTAAGATCACTCCAGAAAGTGTCTTCACTGACAAGAAGCCAGAGGTGAGCTACTTTAAAATCTTTGGCATTGCGGCATATTGCCATGTGCCCGAAGAGAAGAGGAAGAAACTGGATAAGACTGCAGAGAAGGGATATCTGCTGGGATATAGCGAGAATGCAAAGGCTTACCACATTTACATTCTTTAGAGTAGGAAGATTGTAGTGTGGCGGGATGTGAAGTTCATGGAGGAAAGGGCCTTCAGGAAATCTCGGGAGATGCTTTTTGCTACGCAGTCTTAGGAGGATTCACTGGTCCAACTGCAACGACCTGCGGAGGGTAATATGAGTGCCTCTCCAAGGCATGGGGATCCAAGGGATACATTTCTCAAGGAGTTGCAGGAAGGAGAGTAGGTAGATCCACCCACTACCAGTGGTAGGACGAATAGGTAATTACGACAAATTCTGAGGGACACAGAGTTTGTTGGAGCCCCTAGATATGTGAAGAGGCAGCACAGGCAACCTGAAAGGTACCAAGCCTTGGTAGCCCAGGTTGGGGAACCCTCTAGTTATCAGGAGGCAGCTCAACATCAGGTATGGGTAGATGCGATGGTGGAAGAGTACAACTCCATCATGACAAATGATGTCTGGGAAGTGGTTCCTAGGCCTCTGGATAGATTAGTTGTGGATTCGAGATGGATCTACAAGATCAAATATGCTGCAGATGGCAGCATTGAGAAATTTAAAGCCAGGTTTGTGGCTAAGGGGTACGCTCAGAAGGAAGGGATAGACTGTGAAGAAACCTTCGCCCCAGTAGCCCGATATACTTCTATTAGATCCGTGATATCCCTTGTTGTGCAGATGGGATGGGAGATTCACCAGATGGACATCAAGACTGCATTCTTGAATTGGCTAATAGAGGAAGAAGTATATATTGAACAACCAGAGGGCTTTGAGATGCATGAGCAGAAAACTTATGTGTGCAGGCTCAAGAAGGCCTTGTATGGACTGAAGGAAGCCCCTAGAGCTTAGTATGGTTGAATTGACAGCTACTTGCAGAAGATGGCATTTGTCAAGAGTGACACAGATCCCCATCTCTACTATTTGAGAGTAGGGGATGAGCCTCTAATATTGGTGTTGTATGTAGATGATCTATCTCTGACAGGATCATCTAGGCCCATGAAGGACTGCAAGGAGAATTTAGCTACAAAATTTGACATGAAGGATCTAGGGCTGATGCATTATTTTCTAGGGTTGGAAGTTTGGCAGTAGAATTGTGAGATCTTCCTTGGTCAAGGAAGGTATACTACAAAAATTCTGAAGAGGTTTCAGATGGAGGACTGTAGACCCATGGTTACGCCAATGATCACCAACTGAAAGAAAATTGGCACGTCCGAAGATGATGAGGCTGACCCTACCTTGTATAGGCAACTCATAGGATCTCTGATGTATCTTGTCAACACGAGGCCAAACATCTGTTATGCTATCAACACTCTCAGTCAGTTCATGGTGGAACCGAGTAGGGTTCATTGGGAAACAACCAAACATGCTCTTAGATATATACAAGGAATAGTCGAGCTTGTATTGAAATACACCCGAAGCAATGACATCAAGTTGAGTGGGTTCACTGACGCAAATTGGGCTGGAGCCCAATAGATCAGAAAAGTACCAGTGGGTACTGTTTTAGTGTTGGATCAGAAATGACCTCCTGGTGCAGTAGGAAACAAAAATCCGTAGCTCAGCAGAGGCTGAATACATGGCAGCAAGCACAACTTCGTGTGAGGCCATATAGCTTCAGAAATTGCTTGTGAACTTACTCAAGGAAAATATGGAGGCGACCAACATTCTATGCGATAATAAGAGTTGCATCAAGCTCTTTGAAAATCCTGTGTTTCATGATCGGTCGAAGCACATTGACATCAGGTGTCACTTCATCAGAGACTGTGTCCAACGGGGAGTTGTACAATTGCAGTACTCTCCAACAGGAGAAAAAGTGGCGAATATCCTCATGAAAGCTCTGGGAAAGACAAAGTTTGTCTATTTCAGAGAAAAGATGGGAATGATCAAGAATCCATTTCAGTAGCAGGAATGGATAGGCTCAAGATTTAGAGGGAGGTGTAGTATAGATGAGGCAGTGATAGTGACAGTGTCATGGGCAACAATACAGAGGGCAACAACGTAGCAGATGAGGGGCAACAACCAGGCATCAACAACGCAGAGGATGCTTCAAGGTAGAGCGACATGCAACAGGCATATTGCTAGAACACTTTCCTCGCTAAGAGGGGGTGTTGATTTTTGTAGCATCGGAAAGTGTTCCAAGTCTCAAATTTGTAAGGAGACTTGGACATCAGTATTCCAAAGAACCCAAAAACTGTTTGTGGAAATTCCACTTGGTTCATGTTCTATTAAAATAATTAATTATTTTAATGGAGACCCTAAGTCTAAACTTAGGGAAATTAAATAATTAATGGGTATTAATAAAATAGAGTGTGAATCTTCTAGAGAATGAAGATCAAGTCAAGTTTTAATCTTAGCCATTGATTAGACTTCTAATTTGGGCCGTTGATTCATCAATGAGAAGATTATAAAAGAAGGCTTGAGGGTCATTTGGAAAGTGAGCTGGGCATACACTCAGTAACCAGAAGGAAGTTGATTCTGAAGGAATAGAATTCGATTTTAGAGGGAGGGTCATTTGGAAAGTGAACTGGGCATACACTCAGTAACCCAAAGGAAGTTGATTATGAAGGAATAGAATTCGATTTCAGAGGGAGAGTTGAAGGGTAGAGGAAGCAAAGGGCATCAACAGTGACAAGGGTCGAGGAAAGAAGGATGAGGAAGGTAGGAGAAGGCATCACAGAGAGCTCAGGTAGGGTGACACAGTCTCACGCAGGCTCTGCGCAGAGAGACACGCAGAGGGACGCAGAGAGGAGTTGTGAGTCTCTCGGGTGTTAGAAATTCTTTAGAGGGTTTGTGATAATTTATCTCAGGTGTTTTCCAAACAAGACTGCTAGTCTCTTCCTTGTAAATAATTTCGTTGCTGAAGAGTAATATATAAACCCTCATCCGCTGCACCGATTTTCCCATATTAGGTTTTTCCGGGGACAATTGTCCAAAAATAATTGTGTTTATGTGATTGACTCTTATGCTTGTATTTCTTACTGTTCTGTTCTCTGCATATACTTGAGTGATAACTGCAATAGTATTTATTTCGAAATTTACTGGAAGATTTCTGTAAATAACTTATTGTAAATAATAAGTAGGAGAAATAAATCTCACTGCAGAAGTATTTTTTCAGGATTTAAATTTTCACATTAGGTTCTCAACCAGAGCTTTGAACTCTCTGAACCTATCAAAGACCTCATCCTTGGTCTTCAAGAAGTAGATCCAAGTTTTCCTAGAGTGGTCATCAATGAAATTGACGAAGTATTCGCCACCACTAAGAGCTCCGGTAGACATTGGTCCACAGATATTTGAGTGTATTAGACCCAATACACTTGGAGCCCTCTTGTTGCTTCTACAATATGCTGCTTTAGGTGTTGATTTTTGTGTAGCATTAGAAATTGCTCTAAGTCTCAAACTTTGTGAGGAGACTTGGACATCAATATTCCAAAGAACCCATAAATCGTTTGTGGAAATTCCACTCGGTTCATGTCTTATAAAAATAATTAATTATTTAATAGAGACCCTAAGTCTAAACTTTGGGAATTAAATAATTAAAGGCTATTAATAAGACAGAGTGTGAATCTTCTAGAGAACGAAGATCAAGTCAAGTTCTAATCTGAACCATTGATTAGACTTCTAATCTGGGCCGTTGATTCATCGTTGATTCATCAACGAGAAGATTATAAAAGAAGGCTTGAGGGTCAAATGGAAAATAAGCCGGGCATACACTCATTACCCTTAGGAATATAATTTGATTTCAGTGGGAGAGTTGCAGGGCGAAGAGTTATAGAAGCAGAAGGAGAAGAGGGAGTCAGCAGTGACTAAGCTTAAGGACAGAGGGACGCAGAGGGTCACAGAAGGTATCGCAGAGCTGCAACACAGTGAACCCATGTAGAGCCTACGCAGAGTGACATAGTCCATCTCAGGGATTGCGCAGAGAAACACGCAGACAGACGCAGGGGAAGTCAGAGGCTCTTCCGGGTGTCAGGAAATTGTCGGGAGGGGTCGAGAATTGTCTCAGGTGTTTTCTGATTATGTTTGCCAGAGTATTCCTTGTAAAGATTCATTTGCTGAGGAATAATAATAAAACCCTCATCTGCTGCATCAATTTCCCCACATTGGGTTTTATCGGGGACAATTGTCCAAAAATAAGTGTGTACATGTGATTGGTTCTTATGCTTATGTTCTTTACTGTTTACTTCTCTGCATATATAATTGTGAATGTTGCAGTAGTATTTATTTCGAAGTTTACTGATAGATTTTTGTAAATAACTTATTGGAGTAATAAGTAGGAGAAATAAATCTATCACTGCAACTGTAGATTTCCAGATTGAAATTTTTACACAGTGGCTACGCAGTTCCAGCGTTACAGCCCCTGCACTGTCACTGCTCCTGCATCACTGCCTTTGCGCAATCCTACCTCTGCCATGCTTCTTTGTTGTAATATTCCCAATTAGCTTTGCTAATTGGAATATTTCATTTTTGTTTAATTTTGCCGCTTTAGCTAGAAATAATAAATAAAGTGAGAAATAAGAGGGGTCACCTCACTTTAGTTACCTCACTTTATAAAATAAAGTGTTTTTCCTAGTTGATTGACGTTATAACTTAGAGAGGGGGCCTTGGGGGTCCACATGAGTATGAGGGGGAGGCATCAGGGTGACCCAAGGTTAACTGCGCAGGCCAAGGAGAGTGAAGGACGCAGTCAAGGTTTTGGAGGGAGTTTAGCACTATAAAAGGTGGGGTTCTCACCTCATTTGGACATGCATGATTTTATATTGATATTGAGAGCTAGACTTCTGTTTGCTTCAGCACGCCGGTTGTTTAGTCGGTCTGCAGCACTGTTTAGTGCAACCGAGTGTCTCCGGTCGGAGATCTCACCCTTAGCCTCGGGGGACTTCGAGTGCCTGCCCTGGTAAGGTTATTTTCTTGGTATCACCCTTAGCCTCGGGGGACTTCGAGTGCCTGCCCTGGTAAGGTTATTTTTTGAGCATCATCCTTCAGTTTCAGTGGTAGATTGCAGTGGTTTCTGGTGGATATTTGGCATAGGAGATACCCCTTCGAGACCGTTGGTATCCGAGGAGATATTGCGTACCTGGGCCCTCGAGGACGCAGACCGGAGAGACAGCATCGCATCCGCCCTTGAGGACGCATCCGAGGAGATATTGCGGCATCTCGTGCCCCTGAGGACGTGTATCCGGAGAGATGTTAGTATCCACGCCCTTGGAGGCACGTGTATCCGAGGAGATATCGCGGTGACCGAGCCTTGAGGACGCAGTATCCGGAGAGATAAAGATCGTATCTAGCCTTGGAGGACGCAGATCTGGAGAGATAGCATCAGATCCAGCCTTGGAGGACGTAGATCTGAGGAGATATTGGCAGATCCAGCCTTGGAGGACGCAGATCTGGGGAGATAGCAGCAGATCTGGATAGGGAGGACTCAGATCCAGCAGATCTGGGCAGAGAGGACGCAGATCCAGTCAGGGAGGACGCTGATCTGATGAGCAGGGTCTTGTGTGTGGGGTTTGGCAGCGTTTTTCAGTGTTTCCAGCCTTGAGGAGTTGATCATCTCATCTGGAGGATTTGTGGCCAGCGTTTCATCTGTCTTCTGCGCTGTCACTAGCAGAGACAACGTTTTCACTTGTGAGGGCTGACTGGTGGTGGAGCATCAGTTTCACATTTTCTGGGGTTTGTCTGGAGGATTGAGATCAGCCATCTATCTAGTTTCCAGCTCATAATTCCAGTGCATTCCAGCAGCAGTTCTACATAGCAGTTCTTCAGCCAGCCAGGACGCTGTCCTTATTTGCAGCCATTATTTGTTCTGAGGGGGTCTCCACTTGCCTAGGGCAAGGATAGGTGCACTCATTCTGATTATCTTGTACTCCTATCTATGTGTTCTGAGATTAATAAAATGGCTTAGTATTCTGGCATTCTATGTGTACTTGTTCCATTATCTGGTTCCAGCATTTTGTTTTATATATCTATCTGGCATATTTCTGTGTATTACTGGTTATTTCCCTTTGGGGATATTACATTTGTCGAGTTCTGTCTCCACAGCCCTTGTCGATTTCTCTTTCTCTTCACCCTGCAACTCTCCCTATGAATCGATTGCTTGTGCCGAACTTCAGCCAGTGAGAAAATCAATCTTCTTGGGCAACTTAGTATCTGTCTTGGTGTATTTTCCAAATGACCCTCAAGCCTTCCTTTATAGTCTTCTCATTGACAAATGAACGACCCAAATTAGATGTCTAATCGATGGCTAAGATTGAAACATGACTTGATCTTCGTTCTCTAGAAGATTCACTCTGTTTTATCAATACCCTTTAATTATTTAACCATTGAAATAATTAATTATTTTAATAAAACATGAACTGAGTGGAATTTTCACAAACTGTTTCTAAGTTCTTTGGAATACAAGTGTTTAAGCCTCTCCACCAAATTTGAGATTTAGCGCACTTTTTGATGCTATAAAAATCAACGCTTAGTTGGGATTAAGAATATCTAAACATTGAATTTATTACACTGTATTCTCCCAATTGGCTAGGCACTGGTCTAGTCTTAAGGTGATCACAAAAGAATATCCTTCTCACCTCCCTTCCTCTTTTCTAAGCCCTAATTTAGTAGGCCTCCTAGGGAATCAGCTAAAATTATTTCTAGCCATTGAAAATCCTTGAAAATTGGTCAACTACTGCGTTGGGGTCTTCTTGAGAGGTCCTACAAATTGGAGGTTGATCCCATGGTGGAATCTCAAGATATTGCAAGCCCTAGCTTGAAGACCATTCTCCTCCCTAGTTCCCCTTTGGTTTAGTGGCTTCATTAAGATCATTGCACTCAAATTTCAAGTCAAACCTTACTTTGAACATTTTCTTCCCCCTTACCTAGTCAAGCCCATCTATTGAAGCCCCATCCCTCACCCTTGACCTCGTTTGGGTCCACTTGGGCTTCTTTGTGGTCCCACAACCTTGAAACTCCAACTTCACAAGGATTGCATAGAAACCCTTTCTCCTTTAGGATTCTTGGGTCTAAGGCACTTCTTATCAAGAAATATCCCTTAAGTCTAGATCTAGGTATTCCTCTTAGCCCTTCTAAAAGAGCTATCCACCTTGTTTCTATAGCAAGTAAGCTCATTATTAGAGCCTTTCTTGTGAATAGGCTTTAGGAATCTCTCTCCATCCTATCATTGATCCACCTAACTTAGTGATTCCTCTCATGCCGAGACTCCTCCCATCGCTGAAAGTCCGTAAAGAGAGGAGCTTTCGCTGAGGTGACAATGGGCTATTGCTTCATTGTTGCCACTAGATCTAGTAGTTGCTCTATAGGACCCCCTCCTAGGACCCTTGCTAGTTTGAGCGGTAACAGTTCTGTTGAAAGAAAATCCCAGTCAGGTGTCATGGAGAGTAAATCAACCTATCAACTGTTGTGTTAGTAGAAGCGTAATTTCAGATCCACTTTCATGTCACTCATTTCCATTTTTCAAGTTTCCAGGTTTTACGATTAGGATCTTATGTGATTAAAAGAGGAATGTATGGAAAGTATTTATATTAATATAAATGCAATATGTATGCATAAAATGTATTTGTTTCCTTATGATTAGAATTATTAGTTTTTTATGAAAAGAACAGTGTTTCACCGGGATGTGTCCTGTAAGATCAGGGGCATGCTACCTCTGCTTCCCGCATGCCCCTGGAACTTGGGGTTCCTCAAAAAACACCAATCATCCATGCAGTGTCTTCCTTGCTTGATGTTAAGAGTCAGTTTTGGTCTTTACTTGTGAGCGTTTCCAAATTATTATTTTGAGCATCATGAAAGGTGCTATTCTGTACAATGCCACAAATTGCCACTTTTATGTGTATGCATGTTCTCTTTGTAGAGTGGTAACAAAAAGATATAAGTGTGATTGGAGGGGCTATTCAGTATTGTGTGAAATGTTTAGTGTTATGAAATTTTTACTTGATTTTCCTGTAGAGAGGCCACAAAATGACCCACCCTTAGATTGGCCAGCTCACAAGCGCATAACATTGGGTTCTGCAAGAGGTCTCTCCTACTTGCATGATCATTGTGATCCTAAGATTATTCACCGGGATGTCAAGGCTGTTAATATCTTACTGGATCAGGAATATGAGGTAGTGGTGGGCGAGTTTGGCCTGGCAAAACTTATGGATTATAAGGACAAACATGTTATGACAGCTGTTCGTGGAACCATTGGCCACATAGCACCTGAGTACCTTTCTACTGGAAAGTCTTCTGAAAAGACACATATTTGGTTGAGGAATCATGTTGCTCAACTTATTACAGAACAGTAGGAATTTGACCTTGCACGTTTAGCAAATGATGATGATGTCATGTTGTTTGACTGGGTAAGTATTAATTCTTTCTCTTTAACGTTTTTCGTTGTTTGTAAGAATGAATTTAAAAAGCATTGTTTCTCACCAGTGAAATATATATTGTTTCTCAGATTGATACTTTTCTTTTGCAAATTCTAACATTACTGAACGATCTTCTTTACATATCACTCTCTTTTTGATCTTTCAACCTTCATTCAAATTAGATTTTTGATGATGGAAATAAATTTTTCTTTTCAAATAACTTTGTTTTTCATTTTTCAAAATGTAGAAACTAGAATTTTGTTTTCTTGTTTTCATTAGTTGAATTTCCTTTTGTTGCCAAACTGGTGCAATTTATCACTGGGTTTACGTCCATTCCTGATACAAATATAGTAGCTATTTAACTGCATTAGGAAAATGTTAACCAATGAAATGAAAGTGGAAATTTATTGGCAATTTCTATGTATGTAACTATTGTGTTACGTAGTGTCCAACCACTGCATTTGAGAAAATTCCAACATATTTTCAGTATTTCTACTTTACCTTACTGTGAGTGTTTGTTTTGAAGTCTTGTAGTCAAGAGACTAGAGATTGATAATGTGTCTCAACCTTTTGTCCATTTCTGTCACAGCTTTGTAATATGAATTTGCTGTACAGTTAAGATTTCCTGTGCTTGTGTAAGTTGGCATCAGATCCTCATTTTGGCCTTTATTCCGGTCTTCTTCATAGTCCATCTCTACAATGGACTCTACATCCACTTGCTTATTCTCTCATCTTGGTTTCTATTGAAGCTCGTCTGCGTAGACAGGGTTTGTTGTTAACCCAGCTCTCAGAGTCCACCTAATTTGGCTTGCAAGAGAAATTGGGCCTCTGACAGACTGGATCTACAAGGTTCAGTAGTATGATTATTGTCAATTACTTCCAGAATTTGAACTGGTACAAAGTCCTTGCTTTTAGCAAGCTGTCTGGTTCTGTTTCTATCAATGATTTAGATCTGCCATCGGTTTCTTAGTTGAGGAATAGGATAGCTATTCACATTCTTTATAATAGAAATTTTCTGTAGAAACTTAGAACATCAATCACATGGTGGGTGAGCTATTATTTGACAGGATTGTCACAGTGTGGGAGTTTAAGCCCTCTATAGCAGGCACATGATGTTCTATGATCGAGAATTTTGCTTATGGGTTTAAGGAATAAACTAGGACTTCCAAATATAAATAATTCAATATGGAACTCAGGTTCTTATAGGAGGAAACTATAGAAACAAAAAAACTTGCAATTGCCTGTGTATTAAGGGACTGCTATTCTCATCGACTGACAGCTTTTAATGGTTGTTTGCACTTTGTGTCTGGCATGTGATCCTTAATTACTAGAATGAAAGAAGTTATGCCCTTTTTAAAGTCCATTTTTTTGTCTGGAACTCTGCAGTATAAGAAATCTCACTAGTTTGTTCCATACTCACCTTAAAATTTGTGTTGAAATTTGGTTACCGAAGGCCAGGTGGTTCCCTAAGGCTTTGATCTTTGGCCTAGGGAAAAGTGTCCAAAAGAATTTAATTTTTCTCCTAAAGTGACTTTATAAAGTTATAAAGTCAAATCTAATTTAAAAGTGACTTTAAATGATAAAGTTACTAAAGTCTAATTTTAAAGTGACTTTAATAAAGTCAATGTGAAATTAGAAAGGAAAAGTGACTTTGGAAATAAATGACTAAGTGGGTTTTTATTAAAGTGGGGTGAATTAAAAAATAGAAAGTGAGATTTAAATGAGCATTTAATCTCAGCCCTAGATCTAAAGCAATCTCAGCTATTAGATTTAGGGATTCTTCAAAAGTCACTTAGGGTTAGGTTAAAAGAGGAAAACGAGGGAAAAGGTCATTCATTCTTTCATGAGCAGATTGAGAGAGGAGGAAGAGAGCTGGAGACATTTTTCTGGTTTGAGCTTGAGAAGGTGAAGGAGAGGCAGATTCAGCAGTCCATATAGCAGCAAGGGGAGGCATGCTTTTTGAGACAGCAAGAGGCTGCACGAATTTCGAGGCAGCAAGGCCATATAGCAGCACAAATTTCGAGGCAATAGTCCATACAACAGCTTGAAACACGTTTTTTGAGGAGAGGGACAACATAGAAATCGAGGCAAAGGTACAACAACTAAAGACATGGATTCCAAGGTGGCTGTGCACAGTTTTCGAGGCAGCTAACACGGATTTCGAAGAGGCAACTTGCTGTATTTTTTTCGTACAGTCTGTACAGTGCGTACAACCATACAACTAAGTACTGGGCATGATTTCCAAGACTGTCATTTGCTGTAATAAATTTCTGTTTTGAGTTTTTTGTTGTTTTGGCACGTTTTCCAAGGCGGAGGCAAGCACAGAAAACAAGATAAGTCTGTACTTTGTTCGCTGGAATTTTTCCTGTACATTTCACTTCTCTGTAAAAGCATTTTCCATAAATAAGAAGAAGCTTTCGAACTGGTTTTCCCCAAAAATTGTAGGGGGTTTTTCTAGGGTCAGGTTGACTAAAAATCAGCGTGTCAAAACTCTGTGTGGCTGATTTATTTTCTGAGTTTTTATTTCTGCATTTCAGCATTGTGAAATTTCTAGAATTTGTGTTTTCAGAAAATATTTAGTTTTCCAGCTTGTTGAATGTATGGCTATGGGAATGGGCATTTAACTTTATGGGAGAAATAAGAAGAAACTGAAAACCGGGGTTGATTATCAAATTTCTACAATTTGTAGTGTTTTCAACCATGGTTGTCTGATTGGTCTGCTGTCTTTATGATTGTGCTAAATCCCCCTCTAGACCATAGTATTAAAAACTGGCCGAGTCAAACCGAAAACCAGTCAAATAGGCCGGTCAGACCCCTGGCCGTTCAAAACCGGTCAAAAAACCCAGTTAGCAAGCCCGCTTCACACAGATTTCTGGTCAAACCGGTGTTGACTGGCTGGTTAAGGACGAAACTGACCGGTTTAGTAATAAACTGGCTGGTTTTGTCCTTAACCGGCTGGTTAGTAGCCACCTATGCAAAGGGACCCATGCACGGTATTTTGGGGGGTTTAGGGTTGTTTTGGAGGGAAGAGGAGGGTTGTTTCCCTCGAAAAACACCCTTCCCAATCCTTTATAAGCAGGGGCGACCTCTCATTTGTCTCACACCATCTTATTTGGAGCTTTTGTGAGTTTGATTGAGAGCTTGGAGAGTGTTGAGTTTTTGCTGGAGTAGTGGAACAACATAGTGTTTGAGCTAAGTAGTAGCCATCATGTCTCCAAAAGCCAAGGATACTGCATGGGCTCATTGTGATATGATCGAGGGAAAAATGATCTGCAAATATTGCCAAAAATCTATTGTAGGAGGGGGTATTTACAGGTTTAAGCAACACATGGCTGGGATAGGAGGCCATGTAAAGCCATGTGGAGCACCAAATGAAGTAATAGCGCATATTAGGGCAGAATACCTTCAGAAGTTTGAGACTCAAGTCATTGAACCAATAGAGAAGTTTGTGACTTGAGCAGCTGCAAAGTTTGGTAGTTGAGACTCAACCAACTGAGTTTGATCATGATGATAAGTTTCAAGTGATAATGTTGATCACTAGTTAGTAATATCATATATGTAGATAGTAGATTTGTAGTAGACTGTAGGCCAATGGCCTCATAGATTGTAGTGTTGTTTTTGGACTTTATGGGCCATTTGGAGCCTCATTGCTTATGTCTTTGTTCGATGATATGTATTGCCCTCGGTGCCATTTTGATATATTCACCCTTACATGGTATATAAATGAGCAAACTTTGCATATTTTGTCTTCTATGTGCTTGGAATCATGGTTGCCAATCTTAAAAATAGGTTTTTTTATTAAAAATTAATTATTTAATGTATTTTTTTAAACCGGTTCATTTAGACCTGACCAGTACCGATTAGACCGGTTCTGGTCAGAAACACGGTTCATTAGGTTCACCGATCCGGTCGCCGGTTCCAGTTTTTAATACTATGCTATAGACATGGATAGCTAATAGACATTTAGTAGACTATTGTTCCTATTCTTATTTCTAAATTTTTTGACCCTTAAAGGTAATTGTTATTGCTTTGTTTCAATATTCATTATACTAAGCTTGTGGAAATTTCAATGTTTAATAAATTTGCATTTTCATTATGTAGGCACTGAGACTAGAGTTCTGTAGACATGATAACCTGGTCAGTGGCCAGTTTATTTAGTAGAATCCCTAGCAGTGCAAGGTTTTAGTAAAATATATGGCCAAGAGGTTAGTCGTCTGAGGCTTTTGGACGGTGAGTACTACAGGAAACCAATGCCTATTAAACTTACTATTTTACAGTTTCTCTGTGATGATATCATGGAAGCTGAAGAAATAAGGGCACAAATTAGCATGCGGCTAAATGATGAGCCAAATGCAGAGACTGATATAAATGTTAACTCATTCCCTGGTGTGCAGTGTTTTAAAAAATTGAGGCCTGGGAGGGTATGCAGACGTCTATGGAAAGAAAATGAGGAATTAGATTACACTAAAATAGATGACTGTGGAAGCTCCATTTCAAATCAAATGGTTGTTGAGAATGTAAATTATGTGGGAGATAAGACAACATTACAACACAAATTACGCTGCAGCCAAGCCACTAAAGATGAAAAAAGATCTGTAGAATTTTTGTAACAGTGATGAGTGCTGCCTTTATGGGATGGATGGTACTTTAATTTGTTGTGACAGTTGTCCTATTGCATACCATTCTAGATGTGTTGGTGTTTTAAAAGTTTTTTTACCTAAAAGGGATTGGTATTGTCTTGAGATTTTGGTGAAAGAAAGAACCAAAGGACTTGAGGCATTGAGTGGTTTGCAAGGAGCAGAGAGATTGGGTTACAATCCATATGGATGCGTATACTTCTCTGCCTGCGGTTGCTTGTTAGTGTAAGTTAAACTTCTAATGGCTCGAGTTATTGGTATTCTATTAATTTTTACTATGCTTTTTTAATTGAGATTCTTTATGATTATAATGCCGAATATTATTACACTGTTTTTATGGAAGAAAATAATTGCATGAAAAGACATGGTTCAAAACGACATGGTCTTGTAACCAATTTGAAGCTTTTTTGTGTATCCTGTGTTTGGGAATGTCTACTGATTCAGATGTGTTCCAAGGTCCTGTTCATTTGATGAAACCTTTGTTATTTCTTGCATCTAAGAACTTTTGAATTTTATAAAATTTGTAGTCTTTTCCCTCCCAGTTACATTGTTTGCAAGTGCCAATTATTTATCTTTCCCTTTATCAGGACTTTCAAGACATTTCAATGTTCACACTTGTAGCAATCTTCTGGTTCTGAATGGAAGCTTTCAATGGAGCCAATAATTTATAGCTTGCCGAGATGGATAGTTTCATTCCTTCCATTGTATGTGTTAGAGAATTAGAAAGGCAGAAAGATCCTCTTGTTTTGATTATTTACTTGTGATATTCTTTAGTTCTTATTATGTTCTTCTTATCTTTCTTCCTATTAGTTCATCAGGCAAATATCAAAGCAAATACACATAGATCAAGGACACCAGATGTAGGCCAACAGCCAGGGCAAAACCCCCCTCGAGGGGAAAACCCAGTCAAGATAATTCTTCCTTTCAATAGTATTCTTTGAGACTCTTAACCCTAGACATGAGCTAAACTTTTCCTCCACACCAAGTCAACCTTCCAGATCTTTTCAATTTAGCAGCAGCAACAACCAATCTTCTAGCAGTTTCGCAGATTTGTAGAATCAACAACTTCCAAACTTCAAAGACTTCGATCTCCCAAGAGAGACCACGAAACAAAGAGATTCCTTGACCAAAATTTCGATTTTTTCTCTCTTTCAGATAGACCCAACTCGCACTTCTTTTGCCTCCTTTTCCAATTTCACACTTTTTCCCTTGATGCCGTGAGTTGTAGTGAATTGGTGGACAAATGAATTCGACCTCCTTGTATATATAGCCTTTTGATGAGTTCGAATTCCTTCCCTTGAGGCTGACTTGATCCCTTTAAGGCTGACATGGTGTGGAAGGCTACTAGACTACTTTTGACTAAAAAACAAACCTAATTACATGATTCAAAAGCCTCAGAAGGGTCTATTGACCACTCTATGCCAACGACCCCATTGTAGTACACCCCCATTTTTGCAAATGGGATTCATCATGTTCGATGTGTTCATGCCATTTAGATTTCATCATCAGTCATCAATTTTGTAAACGATGTAAACCGTTTCTGCATGTTTATGATGTAAATGATCTAAGTAAGACCATCATGTATGTAACAACCTAGGTAAAACTAGTATTTTGGTGACGATTTCTATCCTAGGAGGTTTTTTGTCTCACTGATTTATTTGTGTTTTTCGACACAAGTGATCGGCAAAGTTTTTCCCTCTAGCCTCACCCCAAAGCTAGGGTGGATTTTGTCGTCAAGATACTAAGTGAGTCCTAGTGTTTTCTATCGAGTCTTTGTAAATTAATCTGGGAATGATCCTAGCTAATTAGCTAGTTCATTTTATTATAGATTGCTAGGTCTACTAGATCATGTTTTGAGTTGCAGAATAGAGTAGCTATTTGAGGGTCTACCACGAATGGGTTTCCCCCCTTCATGTGTCGAAATGTATTTATCTTATGTAATGGGGGTTGGAAAAATAATTAAATCCCCTCTCAATCAATTAATTAAATTTTCTGACCAAATTAAATTAAAAATCCCAAGCCAGAAATTTAATTAATTTTAAGTCCTAGGTGATTTAAAATTTTTCAAAGGCAAAATTCGTGGGTCCCTAAAAAATAAATTTTTAAAGGTCCCAGGCTAAGGGAATATTGAGAATTTTGAGAACTTTTGGACCCTTGGGCCTTGGTGGTTAAGTCAAAGTCAAAATTTTGAGGTAATTAACTCAAAAATATTATTTTTGAGTTAATTAAAAGGGAATTAAATGATAAATTCGAATTTCCTCAAAAATTTATAATTTTGATGGTCCAGATTAAAAGATAATTAAATCTTTTTCGATGGTCGAGATTATTTTGAAAGGGATCAATCGAACTAGCCAATTGGAGATTTTTATCTTATAAATTAGAGTCTTTGTCAGTCTTTTAGTCCTCAGATCTCTGGATTGTGGACTTGCTCTTGAAGCTCTCCTGTAATATTTTTTGGAATAATACAAACGAAGACTTTGGGGTTTTATTTTGATGGTGGTGTTCCTCTTCAACATTTTATGGTAAACTTGTTCTTTATATTCTGCTGGTGATTGTTTTAATGGATTGTTGATTAATGGCTCTTGTAGAGTAATCTATTGCACAGGTATCTTGCTTAGGTTACCAGATTTAGGGTAAAAATATTAATTGGATTGAGTTAGCAGCTATCTTTAACTCTTGAAAATTTTATCTTTTATCTTATTTCTCTATTAATTTGACAATTTAACTTTAAGTGTGCTGAAATCTTACGGATTTAGATTTGGGCGTTTGGGGAAGTCCTCGGTTGGACCAGCTGATTCCCAAGGAGATAAGATCTGAAGAGCCTTTCGGATCTAATTCCTCGGGCTTACCTTGAATTCCATTTTTGCAGGGTTTTTCTAAGGCTTGTGCCTAAAATAAAAACTAATCTTAATCTTTTATCAAGTTTAAAGTTAAATCTGGCCATGGAGGGCTTTGATCTAACAAATCTGTAAAATAGCTTTGTAGATTTGTAAATATCGTTTTTTCTACTCACCGGGGTTTCGGGTTTTTATTTTTTGTGCAATTTTTTGGGTTTGGGTTCCTTGTTTCTGGTTTTTTGTAGGTTCTACTGGGAGATTCTCAAAATTTCTTTTTAAGATCTGAGCAAGATTTAGGCCTTGGAGGGTAAGATCTGGCCTCAGGTTCGTTTTGGATTGTAGATTTGGATAGTGTCTCATTTTAAGAATAAAATAATTGTAGGTGTATCTCTTTTAAATTGAATTAAATCTCTGATTTTGCTAAGTGAAGGAAAAAAATTTGAAATTTTATGCACCAGTGTGCCTGCAAATTTTCTGTCTGCTGGCTGTTCGACTTTCCCTCATACTGCCCTCATCCTTGCGTTCTTTTATTTGTTGCCAGCTCTCGCTTTCCCTCCATTCTCTGCGTGATTTTTTCCTTAACGACTCCTGCATACCCTCCAAACCTGTCGTTCATCCTCCTTGTTGTTGCCGTCATCCCTGCGTACTTCGTTTCACGTAACTCCATCTCCTTGCTCAGCCCTCCAGCACGTTGTCCGCATCAGCTGTTATCGCTCATGCATTCCACGTTGCCTCTCCTCCCTACGTCGCTTAGCTAACTCTTCACACAGACCCCTCACGCTGGCCACATACCTACGTCTATGCTCACTAAAAGCCCACACTCCATCTGCTTCTTTTCCACGTTGCCCTTGCTGCCATCCTCACAGTGCTCCCTCAGCCCACGCTGTCTGTCGTTCTCTCTTTCTTGACCTGCGACATCGGCTGCCTCCTTCTCATCCGCTGCCCGTTATCCTTTCTGCTCTTCTCCATTCTCGTGCTCCTTGACTCCGCTGCCCGCAACCTTCGACGACTCCTCCTCCCACTATCTTTGACCTGCATAACCTACACACAAATAAATAAACAAAACAAAAATCGTATTTCATTCTTTTAATTTTGTAAAGTTTGAAATTTGTTTTTACATTGCTTTTTCTTTTAGGCTTTTAGTTTTGAAATTTAGCATTTAACTTTAGACTTTAAATTTGTGACATTCGATTTTTTTTTACTTTAGTTTAGGATTAGTTTAAAATTTAAAATTTAAATTAGCATTTAGAATGTTTCAATTCTTTTAAATTTTTGTATAAAAATTAACTTTAATTAGATTTAGGCCTTTACTTTTGTATAAATTAGATTTCAATATCTTTTTTTTTTGTATTTTTAATTTTAATTTTTGTAATTTTTAAACTTTTAAAAAATATTCAAAAAACTTAAAAAAAAACAAAATTCTAACTTTCTTTTGTCTATAGTTAAATTTTAATCTTTTTTTGTATACAAATATTTGGAAAATAAAAAAAATTGGGGCATTTGGATTTTTGATCTATTTTGCAAAGACATTTAATTGCGGAGAAATTCCTATAGCTGACATATTTAATTTTTTGATATCCTAAGCTTGAATATAGACTAAATTCAAATTTCTGGGTTGGGATTACTAAGAACATCATTTTAGTTCGGAATTGTTGGAAATTTTTAGCATTTGAATTCGATGGTCCTCTCATGATAATATCTTTTTGGAATTTAAATTGTTTAAACCTCGCATCTAGTTTGAAATATTTTCATGCTTAGCATTCATTGGGATTGATGGTCATTTAATGAGCTTTAATTGTGGTTTTTAATTGCTTGAAATTGATATTAATTGCCTAGTCAACTTTGAGAATATTTCAAGTGATGATAAATTGTATGCCTTTATTTCCTAGATCAAACATTGTTAATGCATGATATTGAAGGATTATGAAAGTGTTTTGTTTAAATGCATTATGAGCTAATATTTGATCGAAAGTTAAATCACATTATTGAAAAAGGGCTTATCTTTCAGTTTGATAAATTGAACATCTAATTGAAGAATTGAATATTGTCGTGGTGGATTGGTATTTTCATAATAGGATAATTGTCATCTTTAGCAGCAGTTATCTACCAGCTACTTGATTTTAATTTCGTAACGGGATAATTTGACTCCACAAGGCACTGGTCTTAAACTTTTAGTCTAATCGAATCTATAAAATCTCGTTAAATCTTAACAAGTACTTGGTCGTTTGACTGTGTCTTCTGAATTGGTTGGTTTCCAACCAGTTCTCTTTCTTCCATTTCGTTAGGGTCTACCCCCCTTGGTCTGCAAGGAGATAGCTTAAATAGAGAGATTGGGGATCAGCGTGACAACCCCCTATTTGAGCTGTTGTCGCGGTGCCTAGACATTCTGTGCGACAATAGGGTCAATATAAATTTGCAATGACTAACCTAGGATTCCACAAATGGGACTTTATACTAAACATGACCCAAGCATGAAAGCCATGCTTTAATAAGTCATTAATAATAAAATAAATGATAATATGAATTATTTTTCTTCAATTCTTTTGATGATTACAATAAATATAAATTATGAAGACCGAACCTAGTTACAATCTTCAACACTCCCTCTTAACTAGGGAGGCATTCATAACATACAACGGGAATATCTCAAATCATATGAAACTATGAAGAATTTGAGGCACCGCAATGCCATGGACTAGATTCCTGACCAAGGAAATCTATCCAATTGGTCACTCATCACTTTAGGAACCGCAATGCCATGGACTAGATTCCTGACCAAGGCAATCTATCGAGATGAGATTAAGATGGACAAAAGCTTTCGGCCTCTATAGGTACCATCAGGCTTACTAACCATCAACCCAGGGAACTAGGTGCATATCCACCCGATGCTACCCTCCCAACCAGACATCAACACAAAGTGCCGACCTGATGTCTTTCCAGGCAATGCTCAACTCACAAAGCCTTAGCACAATATTTCCAGGAAACGCTTCAGTCATAAAGCCTCTGAAAATGCTTCACTTGCAAAGCCACAACATTTTCAGGCAATACTTCACTCACAAAGCCTCCAATAATGTTTCACTTGCAAAGCCATAACATTCAGGCAATGCTTCACTCTCAAAGCCTCCAACAATGCTTCACTTGCAAATACTCAACACACTTTGATCCAGGAGATCAAGAACAACCAATATCTCCCAATCAAACTGATTGGTAACCAACATGCTATCAAGTCCT
Source organism: Pinus albicaulis (assembly GCA_034641835.2). NCBI lineage: Eukaryota > Viridiplantae > Streptophyta > Pinopsida > Pinales > Pinaceae > Pinus > Pinus albicaulis. The sequence goes on from CM076582.1 coordinate 1,532,149,816, forward strand.
TCGAGAGATTCACTTGTGCAAACACAAACCCCAATCATCAATAATGCACAATCAAAACAAACTACGAGGTTTAGATGTTGCCCTTCAACTAATTCCAGTAGGACTATCAATAGAATCTTTCAAGGGAAGATTCCTCTTCCTACTTTACATGTGGCAACACATCTTTCCATAATATATTCTCCAACCATGACTATGATTCCTACTCATGGACTTCACTAAGACTTACGGTTGTTAGTCTTGCTCTAGTGCATGATACATGAAGTAGAGAATCATAAACATTTCTTCTTTTATCCATGCTACCTCTTAATCTAGGGAGATCAACTTTTATCCAGGCTCCCTCGTAATGTAGGGAGATTCACTTCTTCTTTAGGTGTTGGAGAATCTTTCATGGCTTCCTTCTTTTTCATCATACTTATTAGCTTCTCATCTTTATGATGTGCCAACACAACTTTAGAAAGAAGGTATAAACAAAACTATAGAAGCATAAAGTTAGCCATATGGAAGCATTTTCAACTTTATACATATCAGATACCCAAGAGTCATATACTCTTTAACATTTTTCTAGGGACTTTCATCATATACCCTAGACTACTTCATAATGTCATTCTTATCTAGGGTTTCAGTGTTCCTTTCAAAGGTATAACATACCTTGCTACAACATATAGTAAACCCTATAACCAAATAGATATACAAGATATCTAAAAGCATTTAAAATTCACATGATAGACCTTTCACTAGGATTCATACACATCCTAGATTTCATACAATAAAGTCAATCACAGCCCAGTCATGATCAACTTTCACTAGAGATAGTTGCAGACTCTAGATTTCAAATCAATTATTAAAACATATCATGAAGAGCTTATACTAGGGTTTAATATAGATCCTAGGATTCAATAAACACATCATAAGTAACTTCCACTAGGATTCGATGTAAATCCTAGATTCACCATCTATAAATTCTTAGCACACATCATATAGATTCAAATCAACATACAGACTAGAGAATTAAATCATTACTAGGATTCATTTATAGACCCTAGACTTTTGAATCATCATCCTAGATCTTTTGACTAAGGTTTGTTTCCAAGCCCTAGATTCTTAAGACCATTAAAAAATGGATCAACACACATATCTAGGAGATTACCATTATAAGCACATCACATGTTAGTTAACATTTATACATTATATACACATCGACCTAACACATCGACCTAGACTAGGTTAGGGATTTAATCAAGTGAACATATACCCAGGGTTTCACTCCTCGGACTTTCCATCACAAATATTTTCCCTATAGACCTAACCAAAACCTAAGGTTTCAGTCCATTATCAAAGCATACCCTTACTATATCAGACTTCAAGGTTCGAGATTTTGAACAACATCATATTAACTCCAAAAATTTTAGAGCTTCCATGATCTTATCAAAATCCCAAACTCCACATTATCAAAATATTAATTAGAATAGCAATGTCCCTAAATAAGTTTAGGTTTTCACATAACAAAATACCCTTAGGTTAGGGTTTTCTACACAACATCCTCAAGGTTCTTGTACAAGCAATTTGAGGTGTATAAGGTGGGTAGATTCATCAGGCGATGAGTCAACCCAAACAAGAATCCTTTTAGGATTTAGTAGTGCTAGACATTGTTAGTGTCCCGTGATTTAGCAGATTGGTAGATCAAATGCACAAGGTAACATGAAACCAGTCTTTGGAGTCCTAGGACCTAGCCTTCCTGGACTCAGAGAGGGCTCTCTCTATTGTATGCAAAGGATGTGGACTTTTTGCTTTAGATGGTTGATTTTAGGCTAGTTGTTAAGTGTAGGGTTTGTTGTTTGTTTTGGTTGGGTAAGATGAAACAGGTAGAATAGGTGGAGTGAGAGATCATCAAATCATTGGGCTATGGAGTCTATGAAAGTCATGGATATCTCAATAATGAGTCAGACTGCATCACAGGGCAAATTTAGTGTGGTCAATGGATCTTTTAAGGTTATGTGTGAAGTGGAATGGACATTAAGTTGGGGAAACAAGGTAGGGCAAAGGGAAATTAAGAATCCTTTGTCAAATACCCATAAACAAGAAGGTGTAAAACACCATTAACATCAAGAAGCAATCAATAAACAGGGCAAACCAGTAACTCTTTGATTCAACTTGAGAAAATAAGCATTCAAGACAAACATTCCAATGAAATATAGAAGGCGAGAAACTCATTTAACTTCTAGTGATTTCACCTTCAAGCTTTAGAAAACATTTAAGATAACAAAATAACTTTAATCAATCAAAGAGGGAACTCCTAAACATTGTTGATCAAGCTACAAAGAAACTTTGAGGCAAACTGATAGGCATGGACAAAGGATAAGATCAGAACAAGACCTCCTTGGCTTAACCTAACAAGTAATACTTCAAAGAGAAATTTCAAAACAGAGTTTAGATAGCATCAAATAAGAAGGGCTTGCCATAAAACATATTTGGAAACTAGCATATTAATCCATTGATGAAATAAACAAGCTTAGGGGGTCTAAGGAGCAATCAAGAATTTCTTAAAATGTCCTAGCAGAGGAAAACATCAAGGCAATAGAAGGCAAGAAGGACTAAGGTGCTTCAAACAACATTTCTTAGCCTATACTTCTATGTTCTTCTACATATAGAAGGATGAAACATAATGATAAATAAGAAAACATGAACAATTTAGAGACACATCACCATTAACCAAGCTCAGGGATCCTGCAAGTAGGCCTTCATCATCATCAATCAAAGCAAATCATTCACAAGCTCCACAACACCAAATTGCTCTTCAACCTCACAAAACCATGTATTGCTCTCAAAGCTCATCAAATGTCAACATTTACAATGAAGCCCTCATGCTCTATTTAACTCAGCAAAGGAGGGCAAAGACCCTAGATAGGGTTGGAAAATGTCAAAATCACTCATAAATGACATTAATGCCCAAGAGACCATGCAAGGCCCAAGGCACAAAATATCCCATGGAACAAATGCCAAAATAACTTCTAGCACCTAATTCTAGAGTGATTTGCCTCGAAAAACACTAAAACATGATTTTACAATAAATGAGTGTATTTTGTTGACTTTTGGCCAAAAACACACTACACATTCCATTTGCGTAGCACCACCACAGGCAGAAAATAGGTACTTTTGCAACCAAGTTTTGGACCCCTTCCCGATGTCGGATTTTGCTCCGTGATGGCTCGTTGGAAAGCCTAATGAGTCTACTTTCCAAAAATACTCTTGGTTTTCTGATCCAGCCCCTGTAACCTGTGCAAAATGTCAAAATACCAACACTGCTCTATGTGCAGTGCCAGACCTGAAAAGGAGACAAAATGGTGAAAATTTAGGTGTTTTTTGACCTTTTGGGGCGTCAAAACTGCTCCAATTGCTCTGAAATTTGGTGAGCATAGTGTGCTAGCCATGAGAAGTCCAAAAATGTCAAGTTTTCCCTCTGAAGATGCTCCAGGGAAAAGCGTAGCGCTAGTGGCGTTACGCTAATAGGCCTTTAAAATCACAAAAAACAAAAAGTTGTCCAAATTTCCTCAAAATTGGTGGAGGTCTCCTTCAAGGGGTTTGGGAGACCTGTTGAGAAGCTGATGCCAAAAATCCAAGGTTTTCATGACCTTTTGCCTCCTTTAGGGTTTGGATTTCAATGAGGGCTCTCTTTAGTTTGGCACAAGCAAGTTTGTTTTTCTTTGCATAATGCTTAGTCATCTTTTTCTGGAGAGCAAGGCCCCTTTTTATCTTCTTAAAGTACTTATGTTCATTCTTGTAATACTGAATGATACGTTGGGCCATTTCAAAATCTCTCTCCCACTCCCTAATTTGTGCATTTTTGCTTTGGAGCAATAACCTAGTGGCCATCTCCTCATCTTCATTATCACTGTCTAGATCAATGAATTGGGGTCCTTGTTTAGTTGGCCTACCTCCCTTACCTTTCTTGCCTTTCCATCTTTTCTTTGCCCTTGTCAAGCCTTTGAGCTGATGTAGGTGGCAAGGTCCCTTGCCTTTTGGAGGCAGCGAACACTGCCTTGGCCCTCTTTGCTAGGTGCATGCAAGAGGTGTGATGGTGATTTTGTTGGTCTCTTTGCCATGGCTGTGATCATCATTTAGACTATGAGCCTCTTCCCATTTTTCACTGTCATTGTGACTAGGGTTATCTTCATCTTCATCTTCTGCACTGTCCAGCTCTTCATCTTCCTCATTTTCCTCTTCTTGATTCTTTGTTTCTACCTTTTCTTCATTTTCATCATTGCATTCTTCTTCTTTATCCTTTGTTTTATTGCTGATTTCCCCTCCTTCAATTCTCATTTCATTTTCACTTTCAAACTCCACATTTCCTTCAGCATCCTCTTCCATAGTGGCACTGTTTTCACTTTCATGCTCACTGTCCCTTTGACTGTCAACCTCCTCATCTTCATCAACATCCTCTTGGTCAGCACTCTGTTCATCATTGCCACTCTTTTCCTCACTTTGGGCTGACTCACTTGCACCATTACCCTCACTGCCATTACTTTGTTCATCATTGCCACTATCATCCTCTCCATTTGATGCATGAAGAGAAGGAGAAGAAGGGAGGTTTCCTTGAGGTGAGGGCACTTGAGTAGATGAGGAGGGAAAGTTTGATTGATGAGGAGGCTGTGGGCTTGTGAAGACTTTATGTACTATGAATACCTCCCAAGGTATACCCTGTTGCTCCAACTGATGTAATACCATCATCTTGATCAAGGAATGGTGAAATAAACTTTGCATTTGTTGGGAGTGATTCCTCCTCCGGACAACAAAAGACATCTTCTCAATGCTCCTATAGAGGTAGAAGGGCAAGTTGAGCATCTTAACCCTTGTGAAATGCATGAGTCGTCTGACATGGTAGGAGTAGAGTCTGGAGTATCTCCCCTCACAGGTGAAGTACTTCATGATAACCATCATCAAGTGTGCAAATCTTTGTTTGAGGTATGAGAAAGGGAAAACTGTCTTGCAACCTCCTCTATACCTAGTTTTGATAAATGGCTCAAAAGAGTCCTTGTCTAGTTTGGCCTTCTTAAACCACTTTTCACCAACAGCAGGGATACCTATTATGGCATCAGAGATGGTATCTGCTGAGATCTCAAAATCTACCCCTGCATGGCTTGAGTGTTTGTTGTGCAAGTTGAGGATGAGAAGCCTTGTAAGCTCCGGGTGGCTTTTCACTTGTTTGACCTTCTCACAAAATTGGAAGCACCCTGCATTCTGGAAACATGAGAGGATCCTGTGAGAGGAGGTGATAGCCACTGTGCTCTGGGGTTCAACTCTGTTCACTTTCCCTCCCTTATGATTTGGTCTCAAAGGCCTTTGGCCTCTTTCACTGCTACTGCTGTTTTCTGCTCTTGACATGGTGATAGGAGATGCTTGTTGACAAACTAGGGTTTGGAGGAGCAAGATGAGGATGGTGGTGAATTCAACTTCTTGTGAATGAGTGATGTGGAGGCTAGGTTTTAGGACTGCTTGCTTTGGAGCTTAAGAGGGTTCACCTTGAATCATGAATTGTGACCACGCTAACTCACCCTCCCTTAAATGACACTGAACTTGTTCAAGGAGGCTAAAAACAAAGGGTAAAATGCATTTGAGACCTAGGGTTTAGTTACTTTTTTAGCCACCAAATTATAAAAAAAATGCTTGTAGGTTAAGGAAGAGAGGCCACCTACCAGCTCTTAGCTCCTCTGAAGGCCTTGAAGGCAAATTGGAGAATGAATTTTGGCCTTGGGGCAAGTTTCTCCTTCATTTGAGGGCCTTCTGCATTAGCACAGCGCCCTGCCCGAGCAGTCGGGTCGGCCTGTTAGCGCAGTGCCGACAGTCATGCTCGTGGGTTAGCGCAGCGCTGGGCATTCAATAGGGTTGTCGGGTCCCCAGGTGTGTCGGGCCTGTATTCGCGCAACACCAACCCAGATTAGCGCAACGCCGTGTTAAACTAAACGGGGAGAATGCCGGTTAGCGCAACGCCAACCCGGATTAGCGTAGCGCCGGTAGCCCTTGCCCGAAAATCGACTAAAAAACTCTGTTTTTCTTCTGCAAGCCTTCTCTTTTCTTTGTAATGGCAAAATAAGATGGAAAAAGGCTGAGAGGGCTTTTTATACCCTTTGAAAAAATAAATCAAACTTATAAAACCCGCTTTGCTATGTTTGCCTTTTGTTATTTTATAATTTTCACTGATATCTCTTTAGCGTTTTTTGCAGGTGATGTTGAAATTGTCAAAGAGATTTTTCTTCCTTCCTTTCATGAGGGTGTGCTGAAGCAATGAAGATGTCCTTGTTTTTATCTTTTGAAGGTCTGGGCACTGTCCAAACTGTCTCTTCTTGCACTGATAAACTGAAACCATTGTTCTTACCCTTTTTGGCATTCCTGGGTGTAGTGACCAAAAACATGTTTTTCATACCTTTTAATGATATTTAACAGTGATGTTCCTATTTTGACAAAGACTACAAATTAGGCCTGTTATGTTTCTTCTTGGCCACTTCTGATTTTATGCAGGTGCCATGACACAACTTTTGGTCTTCTTAAACATTCTTTGGAGTTTGACACCTTATTCACTCAACAATAGAACTCATGCTCAATTTGATTTCTCATTTGACACTTAACCTCCTAATTTCCATTCCTTTGACCACTTTGAAGGCATTTGACTGCACTTGAAAACTTGATCTCCCTCTCACTGATACTCTTAGCAATTTTTCTCTTTGATGTGGTGAAACCTTTTTACCTTGACAAACCCTAGAAAGCACCTCCAAAGGCCTTTTGAAAATCTCTTGCTGTCATGATGGAAGCCCATCAGCCTCATTTCACCTGCTTTGCCTACCTTCCCAAACTTTAGGTTTTAGGGCTGTTAGAGACAAATAATTAATGTTGTCTTCTAAGTTCTCTATAGCCCTTTCAAGTTCATTCATTTCTGTTCAGTTCACCTCACCTTTTTCCCTTTTTCATTTATAATTTCTAAAAAATATTCAATGTGTGTTTGGTTGTGCTGTTGTGCCTTTGTCCTTGTGGTCTTTGCACTGGTTTCTTGCTTGGCAATACTATTTTGCCAATTAGTCCCAAAACCCTGATTCCCTTTGTACATAGGCCTATTGCCGCTCCTTTGCTGTGGCTATCCTTAGTGATGACTTAGCCTCTTTCTTCACCTCTTTTTCTGTTGATAGCCATCCTAATCATTCCTGTAAAAATGTCTAAGATGGGTCGCTGTCTTTTGCAGAAGGTGTACTTTGACCAAGGAGGCCTTCCTTGAAGGATTTTCTGATCCATTTAGACAATCATGTGATGTCCTTCTTTTTCTTTGATTGCAACCTCTTGTTAAAGGAAAAACAAAGATTTAGAACACCAATGTGGAAGGCTCTTTGGACTTGGCCTTTGACTGAAAAATTGGCTTTGGGTCCTCAAGTATAAAAAACAGAGTTTTTGATATTTTGATGTATTGAAGATCCAAAATCCAATGTACTTGATTTATCTAAAGAGCCTACAGAGATAGTTTTGAGACCATCAATGCTTGATGTATCCGGGAAACACAAGAGTGAGTAGGTTGGTTGGTGATCCTAGGTGTTAGGTGGGGGAAAATAGGCAAGCCAAAACATAGTGCTAAGGTCAGGGGTGACAAAATATAGACAAAATGAGAGGTATGAGCCCATGATGGGTCTTCTGGGAGTGGTGAGTTGACCTTGACATGATAGGATGGTAAAATAGTGAAAAAATTATCCTAAGGATAATGAAGGCAGTGAGATTTCTAGAACTCACAATATTTATGAATTTTGTTTCTAGAAATCTAGGATAAGCATTTAGTCATCTACAAAGTCAAGAATTACTGATGACTAACAGTGGCTCCACTTGGGGAGAGCAGCTCCTTTTCAGGAGGTGTCCAGAACTTCAGATCTCTGGTTTTATGAAGACTAGTGCCTCATCCATTGGGCAGATTTTTCTTCTTTCATTTGTTGATGCTTGTTTGAAGTTGTGATCTCAATAATCTGAAAAACATGATTAGCTCAGCTTCATCTCTACCTACCCAACCTACTTGCCAAACATTTTTTCTTCCTAGGGTGCACTTGAACTGGCAAACCCTTGACTTTTTCTTCTTTTTAAAGAAAATCAAACTATCTACTTTTACTCTTATCACTACCAAGAGTCCAGATTATGCTAGTGAACTCTTTTTATTCTCTACCTAGACTATTTGACTGTCAAGATTAAGCTGTATGACAGACTTCCTTCTCTAAGCTATTGACATGAAATTAAAAACATGGTTTAAATCAGAATTAGGCAATCTGACTTACCATGAGTTGTGGCATTAGGATAAGCTTCTCACAAACATTATTTTTGTACAAACAAAACTAGAAAAACAAGGGATGTGATTTATCATTTGCTATGCATCCCCATTTTTCTCCTTGGTTCAGTTTTGAGCATGTGGAACCAACATCTCTCTTTCCTAATCTATCTTTTTTGACAATTCAAGTTTGAATAATTAGTCAAGTTGCCTTTCACTACCTTATCAACACAAAATTAAAACATGTTTTAGCAATGATTAGGCTAGATGACTGAAACAAGACCACCTTTTTGAACCAGCAGTGGCATTTAAGCTTGCACACTTTCAGTAGTTCTTTTTTTTTTTAATTAAAATTTGGTACCGGAGGACAGGTGGTTCCCTAAGGCTTTGATCTTTGGCCTAGGGAAAAGTGTCCAAAAGAATTTAATTTTTCTCCTAAAGTGACTTTATAAAGTTATAAAGTCAAATCTAATTTAAAAGTGACTTTAAGTGATAAAGTTACTAAAGTGACTTTATAAAGTTATAAAGTCAAATTTAATTTAAAAGTGACTTTAAGTGATAAAGTTACTAAAGTCTAATTTTAAAGTGACTTTAATAAAGTCAATGTAAAATTAGAAAGAAAAAGTGACTTTGGAAATAAATGACTAAGTGGGTCTTTATTAAAGTGGGGTGAATTAAAAAATAGAAAGTGAGATTTAAATGAGCATTTAATCTCAGCCCTAGATCTCAATCTATTTCAGCCATTGGATTTAGGGATTCCCCAAAAGTCACTTAAGGTTAGGTTAAAGGAGGAAAAGGAGGAAAAGGTCATTCATTCTTTCATGAGCAGATTGAGAGAAGGAGAGCAAGAGAGCAAGGGAGATTTCTGGGCAGTGAGGAGAAGGAGGCAGCAGCTTGGCACGCATTCCAAGGCAACATTTCAGCAAGACATTTTAGCAAGACAAGTGCAGCAGATTTAGCAAACAGCAGGAAGTTTTTTTGGCACGATTTTTTCAGCAGGAGGCCGCATGAATATTGGGCACTGAATCGAGGTACAAGGGGTCAATTTTCAGACAAATAGGCTTGGGCAGTTTTGCACGTGGATCGAGAGCCAATAACAAGATACCTACGTTTGCAGCGTATTTTTTAGAGAGGCAACCATACCGGATTTCATTTACTGGCACGCACTACGCAAATTGAGGAGAACGTACGCATTTATTGCTGTTCGTTTTTTGTCGTTTTGTACATTTTCCTTGTGCGTGTATACCGAAAGTCTTGTTGTTTGTAAAAAAGTCCGTTTTGTCGATTTTATTTTCATTTAATATTTCTCTCTACCGTAAAAAAGGCATTTTCCAAAATAAGGAGCTTTCAAAACTCGGGTTTTCCCCAAGAGTTGTAGGGGGTTTTTCCAGTAATGTTGACCAAAGACCAGTTAAATGTGTGAATGGACTGCTTATGCAAGTTACTATTAATTATATTTTTCTGAAGATCATAAAAATTTTAATTTGTGTTTTCAGCAAAATTTATTTTCCAGTTTGTTAAATGTATGGATATGGAAAAGGGCATTTAACTATTTTGGAGTAATAAGGTGAAAACTGAAAACCGGGGTGGGAAACTATAAATTTCTACATGGTATCAGAGCTTGAGTGCTGAAGAACAGTTTGGGACAGCAAGGAGGAAAATTACAACCTGCTGATTTTTCACTCAGAAAATTCCAGCAAGCTGATTTTTCACAAACAACAGTTTTATCTTTACTACAACAGTGCTATTTTTCAGTTTTAGGACAGCAGGATGTCTTTGGGACTGAGGGTGGAGGATAGGTTTGATGGGCATTCCAATTACAGCATTTGGAAGGAGAGAATGCAGAGTATCTTTGAGGAGGCAGAAGTCTGGGACATTATGGTGCATACCACACAGAACCCTGTAAATGTGCCTACTGATGCTACTCAGTTGGCAGCATATAATAAAAAGAACAACAAGGGTAAGAGATTGATTCTAGACGGAATCAAAGACCATTTCATTCCTCATGTGAGAGGGAAGAGAAATGCTCATGAGATGTGGACAGCATTGTCCAATCTCTACCAGAGTACCAATGAGAACCGGAAAATGGTCCTGAAGGAGAAGCTGAAGACCATTAAGATGGGAAATGATAGTGCAGCTGGATATCTCACAAAGATTACTAATGTGAGAGATGAGTTGGCAGCAATTGGAGAGGCCATTCCACCCACTGAGTTGGTGCGGATTGCAGTGAATGGCCTCCCCCGTTCATGGATGAACTTTGCTGATGGGGTTTGTGCACGTGAGACCCTTCCCACGTGGGAGAGGTTTTGGGATGATTGCATTCAGACAGAGATCAGGAAAGGTCAACTTGGGGCAGCCAAGCCAGTTGAGCAGGATGAGGATGTAGCACTGTTGGCAGGACGCAAGAAAGGCAAAGGGAAGAAGCAGGGTTCCACAAGCAATGGTGGGGGCAAAGGTAAAGGTAAACAGGATAACTCACAGAAGGACTATTCCAAAGTGAAGTGTTGGAATTGTCAGAAGATGGGACACTATGCAGTTGTGTGTCCGGAGAAGAAGAAGAAGAAGGGGAAGAACCAGAGCATGGCAGCTTCAGCAGAGGTTAAGGACTTTGCAGATCGCTTTGACCGGGAGTTTGGGTTCATTGCGTGTGAGTCTTCTAGTGCAGGATTATCTGCCATAGAGGTTCAGAGGGAGCATGCATTTCCCTCGATTAGCGGAGCATCTTCGGGTATCTGGTATGTGGGCAGTGGGGCTTCACGTCACATGACAGGAGTCCGTGAGTACTTCTCAGAGCTTTCAGAGAGTGGCACTGATGTAGAGGTAGTACTCGGTGATGACAGAGTTGTTAGAGCAGCCGGTGTGGGAACATTGACATTTCAGAGGGAGTCCAAACCTCCCTTGAAGGTGTCAGATGTTCTTTATGTGCCAGGGATGAGGAAGAACCTCATCCGTCTCTGCCTTTGGAGGACAAGAGGATATGAGGCACCGTTCTGTGATGGTGCTGATGTATCCTGGCACCTCCACCGAGTCGAGAGTGATAGGTGTACGCCATGCAAAGGTGTACAAGTTCGCATTTAAATCCCTTTTGGCATTGAGCAGTAGTACCGACAGCAGAGCTAGCAGTTCTGAGCAGTGTGAGATTTGGCACCGCAGGATGGGGCACATGCATCATGGAGCCTTGAGGACTTTGCGGGAGATCACTACAGGTGTGCCAGAGTTCAGTACTGATCACTTTGATACTTGCAAAGGATGTGCGATGGGCAAGTTTGCCAAATCCTCTTTTCCCAGCAGTGACAGCAGAGCGACTGGGATACTTGATTTGATTCATTCCGATGTGAGCGGTCGGATGTCTCATGTTTCCTTGAGTGGATATGAGTACTATGTGTTATTCATTGATGATCACTCCAGGAGGACCTGGATTTATTTCTTGAAGACCAAGAATGAGGTCTTCAAGCGGTTTCAGGAGTTCAGAGCTCTTGTGGAGACACAGACAGGTCGGAAGATCAAGTCCCTGAGGTCGGACAATGGAGGAGAGTACACCCTTGGAGAGTTTGTTGACTATTGTGCGAAGGCAGGCATTAGGAGGGAGCTCACTGTTCCTTACAACCCCCAGCAGAACGGGGTTGCGGAGAGGAAGAATAGATCCATCGGAGGGGCTGCCAAAGCCATGTTACATGATCAGGGGTTGCCATTGTTTTTGTGGGCAGAGGCCTGCAACACAGCTGTTTATTTGCAGAACAGGAGTTCGCATCGTGCCTTGGGGCACATGACTCCAGAGGAGGCTTTTTCTGGGAAGAAGCCTGATATTGGTCATCTTCGTATCTTTGGGTGCATCACATACTCCTACATACCCAAGGAGAAGAGGACCAAACTAGAGCCCACCGCAGAGAAGGGTGTCTTTGTGGGCTACAGTGAGACCTCAAAGGCCTTTCGGATTTACATTCCTGCACAGAGGAAAGTTGTTGTCAAGCGGGATGTGAAGTTCGAGGAGGATAGGGCCTTTAGGAGGTCACGGGAGTTAGAGTATCTGGATCAGCCAGACCCTCAGCAGCAGCTGAGTCAGTTACAGGGATCCAGTGGGCAGGGATCAGGAGGATGGGAGGTACATCTATGACGATGTCGGGTGCGTCGGTGGGGAGTGGCTCGCGAGTCGGAGGGTGGTGCTATGGGCGGCACGCAGGAAGCGATCCACGGAAGCGATTCCGCGGGGAGTCCCCGCGATGAGAGCGGTTCCGTTCAGCGCCCGCGGGTTCGAGGTGCGAGGGCGGAGGGACAGAGACGGACGGTCGGAAGTTGGAGCTCACCGATGTTGAGGAGGGAGAGTTTTTCTCGGGCGGGAGAAGTGTGCTCAGGGAAGAGGAAGCCCAAGTGGCTTCGGGACATCTTGAGAGAGGCCACATTTGTTGCTGGGCCTAAGAGGCCGGTCAGAGAGAGCAGACCACCTGAGAGGTTTTGTAGCTCTATGGCAATGGCTGCCAACATCCTTGACTCTGAGCCTTCTAGCTATGAGGAGGCAGCTAGCCAACAGGTCTGGAGAGAAGCCATGCAGGAGGAGTATTCTTCTATCATGAAGAATGATGTTTGGGAGGTGGTGCCGGGGCACGAGGGACAAATAAAATTGGTTACTCGGATGACTTTACAAGGTAAAGCATCTTGCGGACGGCGACATTGAGAAATTGGCCAAGGTTTGGCGTAGGTTCTCGGTGAAGTTAATTATGAGGAGACCTTCGTTCCCGTGGCTCGATATACTTCGATCGGCTCCATTATATCGATAGCAGCAGAGATGGGTTGGAAGATCCACCAGATGGATGTGAAGACCGCATTTCTCAATGGCTTCATACAGGAGGAGGTGTACATTGAGCAGCCACAGGGCTTTAAGGTGCATGGGAAGGAGTCCCATGTGTGCAGACTGAAGAAGGCCCTTTATGGCCTGAAGCAAGCTCCCAGAGCTTGGTACTCCAGGATAGATACTTACTTGCAGAAGATGGGTTTCACAAAGAGTGAGGCAGATCCGAACCTTTACTATATTGTGATAGGTGAGGAGCCTCTCATTCTGGTGCTGTATGTAGATGACTTAGTCATTACAGGTGCAGAGAGACTCATAGAGCACTGCAAGAGAGATCTTGCGGCGGAGTTTGAGATGAAGGACATCGGCTTGATGCATTACTTTTTGGGGTTGGAGGTGTGGCAGGAGGAGGGGCATTTCTTCCTGGGACAGGGGAAGTATATTGTGGACATCCTTGGCAGATTCCACATGGAGGATTGTAGACCCATGTCGACACCGATGATCACCAACTGGAAGAAGCTTCATGCTTCAGATTCCGAGTTGGTGGATCCCACGTTGTACAGGCAGCTGATTGGTTCCTTGATGTATTTGGTCAACACTAGACTAGATATTTGTTTTGCAGTCAACACGATGAGTCAGTTTATGTGTGAGCCTAGGAAGGTTCACTGGGTGGCTGCAAAACACATTTTGCGGTACTTGCAGGGGACAGTGGATTATGGTCTGGACTACAGGCAGGGGGGTGGAGTGAGATTGGCAGGTTACACTGATTCTGATTGGGCAGGTTGTGCTTCTGATAGGAAGAGCACTTCAGGGTGTTGTTTTGGGTTGGGTTCGGCAGTTGTGTCATGGTTCAGCCGAAAGCAGCAGTCAGTAGCATTGAGTTCAGCAGAAGCAGAGTATATGGCAGCCAGTCTAGCTAGTTGTGAGGCCATCTGGCTTCGCAAGATTTTGTTTGGCTTATTTGGTCAGCCGTTGAGACCTTCAGTGATTTACTGTGATAATCAGAGTTGCATTAAACTCACGGAGAATCCAGTATTTCATGACAGGTCAAAGCATATCGGGATCAAATATCACTTCATGAGAGACTATGTTCAGAAAGGAGCTGTGAAGCTTGAGTATATTCCCACTGATGAGCAGGTTGCAGATATTCTTACCAAAGCCTTACCACGGGGCAAGCATGTCTACTTGAGAGACAAGATGGGTGTGGTGAGGAACACCTTCCTCGGTAAGAGGGAGTGTTGAAATTTGGTTACCGGAGGACAGGTGGTTCCCTAAGGCTTTGATCTTTGGCTTAGGGAAAAGTGTCCAAAAGAATTTAATTTTTCTCCTAAAGTGACTTTATAAAGTTATAAAATCAAATCTAATTTAAAAGTGACTTTAAGTGATAAAGTTACTAAAGTCTAATTTTAAAGTGACTTTAATGAAGTCAATATAAAATTAGAAAGGAAAAAGTGACTTTGGAAATAAAAGACTAAGTGGGTCTTTATTAAAGTGGGGTGAATTAAAAAATAGAAAGTGAGATTTAAATGAGCATTTAATCTCAGCCCTAGATCTCAATCTATCTCAGCCATTGGATTTCGAGATTCCCCAAAAGTCACTTAGGGTTAGGTTAAAGGAGGAAAAGGAGGAAAAGGTCATTCATTCTTTCATGAGCAGATTGGGAGAAGGAGAGCAAGAGAGCAAGGGAGATTTCTGGGCAGTGAGGAGAAGGAGGCAACAACTTGGCACGCATTCCAAGGCAGCATTTCAGCAAGACATTTCAACAAGACAAGTGCAGCAGATTTAGCAAAAAGCAGGCAGTTTTTTTGGCACGGTTTTCTAGGCAGGGAGGCCGTATAGCAAGGCCGTACAGCAAGCCGTACAACAATATTGGGCATGGAAATCGAGGTAGCAAGGGGCTGTACCGTACAACAGAGTTTTGCAGTAGTTTTGGCACGCAAATCGAGGTTTTGGACAACAGCATTAATTGCTGTTTGCACAGATTTTGAGGAGGCCGTACAGCTGCATTTATTGCAGATTTTTGGGCACGCAAATCGAGGAGAACATACAGCATTTATTGCTGTTCTGTTTTTGCTGTTTGTACATTTTCCGAGGTGGTGGTTAAGCATGGAAAACGAGATAAGTGGTAAAAGTCTGTTTGCTGATTTTTATTTTGCTGAATATTTCTCTCACTGTAAAAAAGACATTTTCCAGAAATAAGAAGGAGCTTTCAAACTGGTTTTCCCCAAGAGTTGTAGAGGGTTTTTCCAGGGTCATGTTGACCAAAAATATCTGTGTCAAATGTGTGAATGACTGTTTTTATGCTTGCTGATTTTTAATTCTGCATTTTCCAGCATTCTGAAAAATTTCCAGAATTTGTGTTTTCAGCAAAAGTTATTTTCCAGTTTGTTAAATGTATGGATATGGGAAAGGGCATTTAACTATTTTGGAGTAATAAGGTGAAAAACTGAAAACCGGGGTGGGAAACTATAAATTTTTACATTTTTTTGGATATGGGGCTATATCTCTTTTCAAACCTGCCCTCTTTTTCATTCTTTTTATGTTTTTGGGTTTTTGTGATTTGCTCATGCAATGTTTATGTACAATGGATGAAAATTTTAAACTAGGGGTTTTTACAGCAATGGTACTTGAGCATCCTATTCTCAAAAGGATCTCCTAACATTCTTTGTCCATTCAGCTCTTGTAAACAGAAATCATAGTTACCTCCATTTGAGGGCATGGTGTAAAGATTTTTCCAGAAATTTTCAAACAGGCCATGCACTCCTTGGTATTTCCTCTTTGAGTCTTGCTTCCAAAATTTATTTCTGTCAAAGATCCTCCTTGGGGGGAAAAGGTACTCTTTATTAGCTTCAAAACAGATGATGATGTCATAAATGTATATCATAGTAAAGAAGTTGAAAACAGGGGCCATGGCTCTTTGGAAGGTATCTTCAGCACTCCTTAGCCCAGGAAGCATTTGGTCAAACATGTAGTTGCTCAAAGGAATTTTGAAAATGGCTTTATGCTGATTGATTGGAAGTGGTATCATCTGATGGTAACCTGAAACACTATCATGTAATGACATCTTGTTAGAAACTCCTACCCTTGGTATATGATGATTTATCTTGGGAAAAGAGTATTTGTACTTCATGGAGGTTTTGCCTAGGTAACTAAAATCTATACA
Source organism: Pinus albicaulis (assembly GCA_034641835.2). Taxonomy (NCBI): domain Eukaryota; kingdom Viridiplantae; phylum Streptophyta; class Pinopsida; order Pinales; family Pinaceae; genus Pinus; species Pinus albicaulis. The sequence continues at coordinate 1,532,166,049 of CM076582.1, forward strand.
CAGTCTGCATCCTTTGGCTTTCTTTGTTAGTGACACAATTTGCCCAATGGTTTCGTGGTCTTTCTTGGAAGGGGGCCTCCTTTGAATAATGTCTGTCATAGTTTTTTAAGCTTTCATCCCTATATACAAAAGCATCCTGGAACTTCTTGCATAGCCTTATGTATTTCAGTTTTGGGTGTAATGACAGGGTTCTAGATAACTTAATCATTTTGGGTCTTCCTAGGCTGCCTACTTTATACTCCTCTATATCAGTTCCAATAGATACCCCTTTAGGGTCCATAGCAACATTTGTGAGAGTCAGTAACTATTCTGAAGGGACAACTCTTTGATGACGAGGTATCTATGTAAGGAAAAAACATAAGACTCTTTTGATCCAGGTTCCCAAAGATTTCTGTTATGTGAGGGTATTTCAACACTTCTGGATTGGCAAAAGAGAAAAGTTGTGTTTTTGAGGTTTGTCCTTCATTTGAGCAACTTGATTCACATTCTAAACTGATTTTTAGTTTTGAAATTTCATTTTCAGTTTGCAGAAAGTTAAGTTTAGTTTTATCATCATGTGATTTTTTAGGGCTTCTATAGTTTTGACTGTTGAGTTCTTCATGTAGAGACTGGTTTGACTGTTGCAGTGTGTCTAGATCTGTCTCAACTTTACTTATCTGCTCATTAATGTCCTCTTCATTACACAAGATGAAAGAATCAAGATTTGAATGAATGGAATAAAGAGGAGTGTTGTTTTGCCTTTCCTGACTGCTAACCATATATTTCATGTGGGATTCCCGGTATAGTCTCATTGTTTGGTTAAAAACAGGGATGGTAGCGTATGACATATCTAGTTGAAGGTTTCTCTAAAATTTGGTTCCCTAAGATTTGGATAAAAGCATGCCATACTTAGGGGGAATATCTGCCACTACTATGTCCATGACAAGGCCTTTAGCAGGTATTTGTGCCAGATTGACACAAAGATCCTTGATTAAGCCCAAACACTTGACTCTACTCGAATCGAATGAGTACAAGTATTTGCAAGGTTTAGTTATTTCTAGGCCTAATCTCTCCATCACAACTTTAGGCATGAGGTTGTGTGAGGCACCAGAGTCTAGCATGGTATTGTGCAATATCTTGTCATGTATATTTAGGCTGATATAGAAAGGAGGGACAACTCCTTCTTGATACTTTCCCTCAACCTTAGGTCCAAACAACAACGCAGGCTTGTCATCAGCTAAATTCAGAGTGTCAATATCATTTCCTAAGTTCAAAACCTTCAGCACTTGAAACCTGTACACTTCTTGAGTTACCAGTTCAGTGAGAGGCATGGTTATCTTGATTTTGGCAATCTCTCCTTCAAAGCTGGAAGGTGGTTGTGTTTTGGCCATATTTACATCAGTTTTATCAGCCATGAACTTTTCTACATTTTTAATTTGCTGATTCTGATTTGGGGCTTTAGACAAATTAGTTTTCTTAGTGCCACTAGTGGAGGCACTAGGGCAGCTTGTGTCACCACTTGGTTGGCTGATTTTTTCCTTGTTTGGATCAGTTTTCTTAGCCATAGTGTTGACATTGTCTGCTGTTTTCTTAGGAGTGTTTTCAGGTGCTTTCCTAACAACAATGTCTTCTTGGTTTTTCTTGGAGACTTCTTGGTTCTTTTTGCTCCTAAGGTCATATTGCCTATGGAATTCCATGATGGCATTTTCAAATCCCAATTGATAGTCTTCAGAGTATTTACAATTTGTTTCAGTTTGATCAAAGGCAAAAAGACCTTGTTCTTCTTTAGTGAGGAAAACATCACCTTCATTGTCGGAACCTATTAGGTTTACATGGCTTTCCTCAGGTTCTTCAATTTCTCTTCCCTCTTCATCTACATAATTATCTTGTAAGGGTGGCCTAATTTGTTGATCATTTTCTCTTGGCCTGTTTTGGGGAGGGTCTCTTCTGAAGTTTGGATTTCTATTTCTGTTTTGGGAATTTGCTTGGTTTTCCCTAGGAGGCATGTAATATTCCCTTTTTTGGTATCATCTATGACAGGGCTAGGATTGACTTCCAGAGTTAGGAGCAGACCGGTCACAGGTACAGGTTGGTGGCATTAGCGGGCCCAGGGACTTTTTGGAGGATTTTTGAGGAGTTTCTATGTGTTCGGATGGCATTCGCTTGATATATTCCATCATTCGAGCAGTTTGGCTTTCGTTTCGGTGCATTCCGACAACTTTCGGAAATTCGAGTTATTTATGGGCTTAACTCAGCTAATTATGCTCACGGTGGCTTTCTGGGAGGAATACATGACAGAACACCTCAGTGTAATAGCTCATTGGAACCGGAACGAGGATACCTCCATGATGGGGCAGTTGGACATCAGTTTCAGTAATCAGGGGAGACATGGTAGCCAATTTACTCTTTTCTGCATTAAAAAGGAATATTTTAATAAGAGGGAAAAGTGCACCATGAATAAAATAATAATAAAATAATGCTCTAGAAGGCTGTAAGAGTTCTATAAAAGAAAGGGAGGAGGCCATTGAGAGATATCTTTGGAGTAGATCATTTGCTTGTGTATGAGAGGTTTGAGGATGTGGTTCTCTACTTCAGCCGTAGCCCCAGGATGGAAACCGTCGGGTGATTTGTGAGTGTTGGACGGAAACCCAATACTCTTGAGGAGACTTCACTTAGAAGTTTCACAGAGCTTCAAAGATTGGTGTGAGGATCATTCAAATCTTCAACTTGGGCTTCATCATCTTCAGTGGATTCAGTGGTAGTTGTTGCCGGAGGGAGAGTGCAGCAGTTCAGTTTTGGGAGGCCAGCGCCGTATAGCAGTGTAGCAGATTGTATTGTTGGCCAGTTTCCTATCTCAGCACCTTCTGGGTCAGATCTATATGTAAACCCCTTTTATTAGTTATAATAAAAGCTGAGATTTCTCCTATTCTATGTTGTATTCGATTGCAGTATTTACGCGTTTAATTTTACATGGCAATATTCTGTTGAATAAATGTTGATTTTTGGGTATAATTTGGGGTTTTAGTAAATTTCTGCAATTTTAGTTAAAATATCCCATTTGGGATATTACAGTGGTATCAGAGCTGGTGATCTTGCCAGCCTGAGGGTTCAGTGCAGATTAATTTTGAGATAAGATTGAGGATTTCGAAGATTTTCCAGTGCCAAGATTGTTATTGTTGGTGATTTTCTGTATCGCAGAAAATATATTTTTTCCAGAAGTGTGATTGGAGATGTTGTTCCAATAGAACAACTGTGGAATGTTAATATGAGGCCAATCCACATAATGAAAGGGCCAGTCTACGTATAACATGATAGCCAAAGCCATGGATTGAGTGTCGAATTATTCAGAGCGTTAAAGGGGTTGTAATTGAAAAGGAGGTTTGAACAACGACAAAGCCGTGGTTTCCATTCGTGAAGAAAGGGGTCCTGGAAAGGTTTTGTTGGAGGTAGCGCCAGAATAGAGAGGCGAAGGTTGCAGTGTAAATCTCGTGAGGCCAGGGGTTGCTCACATTAAATTTCACAGGGCTGAGGGCGTCATTTCTTGAAGGCCGAATCATAGATTATTTCTCAAATGCTGGTTTCATAAAATTTTTGGTTGATGTCTCTTTCCGTGGAATCATGGTAGGGCCGCTTTGCGTGAGACAGAATTCTCCGTGGTCAACTTATGTCCCCGCAAACAGAAGGTGGCAGCTAGTTTTATTAATCGGGATCCATAATTCTCGTGATCGATGCCACTAGTGTCGATGCCCGGACTTTGAAGGTGACGACGTTCAATTACAGGGGATATTGCAGTGGTGGCGGCCAGTATGGCACGTTGGCACAAAACCATGCGCATGGAGGGCGATGAAATCAGGTAATTGTCCGAGCGGAGCGTGATCAGAGTGCGCTCACAATTCTATAACAAGCGTGTTGTGCGATGAACACAATTGTTGCCTACGTTTGTTGCAACAATCAAATAATTTTAATAAAGGATCAGTGATTTTGTTTGGGATTGAGAGATTGTATATTCAAAACATTGTTGAGCGTGGTGTTGCGTTCCTTCTTACCGGAGACAGGCGGCCAAATTGAAAATTTAAGAGGTGAATCGACATCTGGTTACTTGCAGAGCTGGACCTATGCTTTATCGCAAGAGCAGAGATTGTCGAATCACATTAATGGAAACCATTTTATTGATGGCCATTGAGTAAAGCAGCCAGATTCCTCTATATCGAATTCTCTGAAATTGTGTCACCGCCGAGAGCAGAATTGCCATAACTGCTAGCCATATTCCGTATTGTTAAGGGGAAGCCACATCTGGATTGTCAAACCAGGAGGTAACTCCTCAAAACTAGAATGTGTATTAGCTGAAGAATGTACATGCTCTTATAGATGGGAGGTGAGGCTATTGGGATTCATCTCCCAATGACTCTTGGCCTTCCTTATTTCCTAATGTTAAATAATATACAAAAATACAAATGCACACCCATCCATAGGATTAGGTGTCAACATTCCCCCCTTTAATCCGAAGGGATGTTGGTGAGTCCAAGCATCGATCTGAACTTTTCAAACTTTTCTCTTCCAAGTGCTTTGGTGAAGATGTCAGCAGTTTTCTCATTTGTGGAACAATGATGTAGATGGATGGTTTTGGCCTAAACATGATGTCGAATGAGATGGTACTTTGTATTGATGTGCTTTGTTCGATCATGGAACTTTGGGTTCTTGGCCAACTTTATTGCAGAAGTGTTGTCGATCATGAGTGGAGTGGAATACATCTGTTTCATCTGCAAATCTTCCAGGATTTTCCCGAGCCACACAATTTCCTTTGTTGCTTCAGCTGCTGCCACATATTCTGCCTCGGTCGTGGAATCTGCTGGAACTGACTGTTTGCGTGATCTCCATGAGACAGCTCCTGATCCAAGACTCATGGTGTAACCTGTAGTAGACACCCTTGTTTCTTTGTCGCCATCAAAGTCTGAATCAGAGTATCCGGTCAAGTTGAAGTCGCCTACCTGTGTATATTTGAGTCCAAAGTCTTGAGTCCCCTTCAAGTACCTTAGCACTCTTTTTGCAGCAGACCAATGTCCTTCACAAGGTTTTTGCATGAACCTTGAGAGGATTCCAACGGCAAATGAAATGTCAGGTCTGGTGGTGGTCAAGTAGATAAGACTTCCTATAAGCTGTCTATACTTAGTTGCATCCTCAAATTCCTTCCCTTCAACTGATGTGAGCTTCAAGTTTTGTTCCATTGGAGTGCCTAAGGGTTTACAATCATCCATGCCAAATTTGTTCAAGAGATCTCCAATGTACTTCTTATGAGAAAGAAAGATGAATTTAGGATGTTGAATTACTTCAATACCCAAATAGTAATGAACATGACCCAAATCAGTCATTTCAAAACCTTTCTTCAACTCTTTCTTCATGGATGCAATATAACTCTCATTGTTTCCTGTTATCAAAAGATCATCTACATATACCACAAGATATACAACTGTTTTTCCAACTTTCTTAACAAACAAAGTTGCATCATCAAGATCAAAATGTTTGAAGTCAAGTTTCAGAAGATGCTCGGTCCATTTCTCATACCAGGCTCGTGGTGCTTGCTTGAGGCCATACAAGGATTTTACAAGTTTGCAAACTTTGTGTTCTTGACCCTTTATCACAAATCCTTCTGGCTGGGACATATAAACTTTCTCCTTTAGATCTCCATTCAAGAACGTTGTTTTTACATCCATCTGATGGACTTTCCATCCATTCTGAGCTGCTAAGGCAAAGAGAGTCCGGATGGTGGTCCATTTTGCTGTGGGAGCAAAAGTTTCTTCATAATCGACTCCTTCTTTCTGTACGAATCCTTTTGCCACAAGCCTAGCCTTGTGCTTGTCAAGTGAGCCGTCTGCTTTGTACTTGTTCTTGTAGACCCACTTACAACCAATTGGTTTCGTTCCCAAAGGCGGATCAACCAGCTTCCAAGTGCCATTCTTTATCAAGGCATCATACTCCTTCTGCATCGCTTCTTTCCATTCATCATGAGAAGCGGCTTCTTTGAAGGAAGTTGGTTCATGATCTGTAGACAAACTCAATTCACAGTTATAAGCAATATCCACATCAACAGGGGAATCGGAATTATCTACATCACCTTCGATTTGTTGAGTGGAACTTCTTGTTCCTGTTTTTCCAACCTCATCAGGATGAAAATTCTCCAGTGTCTTTGTCAGCCATTTGGGAGGACCTTTCTGAGATGGCCCAGGCTGGTCATTTGACTGAGTTGGGATTGATTCAAGATTTAATCTCCCAATTCTATCAATCACATCATCCAATGTGTCATCCGTGGTTGTTTCTTCATGTGGGGGAGAGAGTGCTTCAGGACATGATTCCACAGTTTGATTCAATATCGAAATCCCCCCTTCAAGATGTGGAATCACATTATCAAATTCTTGGAAAGACTTTGCATGTGTGAATCTATCCAGGCGATCAAGTTGCCGCTCAACAACCTTGTCACTCTTGGAAGATTCAAGAAATATGACATCTATTGCTATCACAAACTTCTTATTTGCTTCATCATAGAGACGATATCCTTTGGAGGTATTGGAGTACCCCAAGAAGATACATTTTCTGCTTCTAGCACCAAGTTTGTTCCTTTGACCCTTAGGTATCAAGGCATAACAGGTGGACCCAAAGACCCTGAAATGCTTTATCGAAGGAATGTGGCCATGCCACATTTCAAAAGGAGTTTTGTTTCTAATTGAACTTGAAGGACACCTATTCTTTATGTAAACAGCACATAGAACTGCATCGGCCCAAAACATCAATTTTACATTCTTGAAAAATAACATGGAGCGGACCATATTTAAAATGGTTCTGTTCATTCTTTCAGCTACACCGTTCTGTTGTGGATTATATGGCACAGTGTTTTGATGTTTGATTCCATGTTGACGAAGATAATTTTCAAATTCGTTTGAAGTGTATTCTTTTCCATTATCAGTACGTAGAGAGCCAATATGTGTTTGTGCATCATTTTCAATCCATGCATGAAAATTCTTGAAAGTTTGAAAAGCATCAGACTTATTCTTCGGTAAGTAAATCCAACACATTCTGGTGTAGTCATCAATAAATGTCATCATGTATTTGTTTCCATTTGCAGAAGCAATAGGCATAGGGCCACATAAATCTGAATGAACAAGTTCAAGTTTCCTATGTGCTCTTGAGTGTGAATCATGAAATGACTGTTTGCTATGCTTTCCTAGAATACAAGCATCACATTCCTTAGGTTTTCTAGGAATTGTAGGCAGTCCATCAACACCATTTTTCTTCAACAAACGAAGGCTGTCATAATTTAAGTGTCCAAATCTAGCATGCCATAAAATACTTGATGGAAATGTACCTTCATCATGATATGAACTGAATGCAAAGTTTTGAGCATGAGCAGATGAACCTTTCAGCTTCAAAAGTCTCCCTTCTTCTATTCCCTCCATGACAAGTGAGTGATCTGATGCTGATCTGACCTCTGCCTTGCCATAAAACAAGTGAACTGAGTGTCCTTGCTGCTGGATTTCGATCAGGGACAGCAAGTTTCTCTTCAACTCCGGGAGGTATAGAACCTCATGTAGCATATGATCAGGAAGACCAGGCAGTTTAAGCCTGACTGTGCCAAGCCCTGATGGCTTGAGTTTGGATTTATCTGCGAAATATACCGCTCCATCAACTTTGTCAGTGAATTCTTCAAAAAAATCTTTTCTAAATGTCATGTGACATGTTGCTCCTGAATCTAGCAACCAATCATCTCTCCATGAAGTAAATGAAACATCAAAAAGGTTTTCAGTTACTCCATTGTTACAATGTGCTAGAACATAGTGAGCGGATTCAGGGGCTTTACCTTTGTCTTTGTCATTAGTTTTACCTTTGTCTTGATTTCTGTGCTGCTCAATTTTCTCCCATGGTGTTCTGCATTTGGATGCATCATGTCCATCTCTATTGCAACGTGTGCAATGAAGAGTGGATTTGTCAGCTTGTCTGCCCCCCCTTTATGTGAAGTTTCTTCTTCCTCTTCCTCTTCTGCCACCTCTTCCTCTGGATGAATCTGGAGCATGACTCTTTTCTCTTTGTGCAAAGTATGCAGCCTCTTCGGAAGATGAAGGGACTGTCATCTTCCCAAAAGCTTTCTCTCTTTCTGCAAACTTCTGCTCAAGTTTATCAAAGGTGATATGCTCAAAGTTTCCACTTGCTTGCAAAGACTCAAGATAATGTGAGTAAGTCGGATATAATGCCTTCACATATGCTATGAGAGATACGTCCATTTTTACACCAGTGTTTTCAATGTCATCCATTATAGATCTTACTTCTGAAGCTAAAGCAAGGGGATCATCATTCTTCATTTCAAGACTGAACAGCTTAATCATCAATTGAACATTTTCTAATTCTGAATGTGAGTCATAGAGTTCTTTTAGTTTCTTCAAGGCTTCATAGGCATTTGAGAATGATGAAATAGGCGACTCACCTCTTCACTGACGGAGGCTGCAATCAAGGCATAGGCCTTGCAGTTCTTGTTTTCCCAAATGGCAAGCTCTTTGTCTGAAGTGGGCTTTTCTGGTGGGTTTTCTTCTTGTCCTTCACAGATTCCTTTCCACAGCTCATTAAAAATGAGTGTGTGTTTAATCTTCCGAGACCATTCAAGATAGTTCTCTTTGCCGGAGAGAACCACCCCAACAATTGAGATGAGAGAATGCATTAGATTGCTGGAAAAAATCTTCTGAAGAGGAAACAAATTTATGCTATAAAAACTTTCAACTCTTGAAATCTTTCAAATAAAGGGGATAAAAAATCTTGCTGGAGAAATACTCTGAGTTTAAAAACTCTTTCTGGAAACTAAATCTGCTCAAAAACTCTTGCTGAAGACTGAATTTTAAAAAAACACTCTTTGCTATAAACTGAATTCTGCATAAAAAAATGTATTTTTTTTTATTTTTTTTTGTTTGGGGAATAGAAAAGTCGATATGGAATGAAAGGGAGAGTACGGAATGTGAATGGAAGTATTATGGTATTAGAAAGTGGAGGCGGTATGGGGGGGCGATATGAAATAGCAATTGGAAGGGTCGCAATGTATATATGATATAGCAAATGTGGAAGGGTTGCAACGTACTAACAAACAATGGACAGCGTTTTATATATATGCGTTTCACAATATATGACTGGCGCAGGTATTGAGGGGCGTATTACATGTGAACATAATGGACATACCATACAATACAACGCATCACAATATAATCAATACAACGCATCACAATATAATACCACAGCGTTTTATATACATTGACAGCATTGGATTATAAACCAGACACGCGTTGTAATATAAAACCAGCGTTTAAATGTATGACAGGGTGATATTGTGATAAAATGCTGGAGTGTATTACTGCCACGGTGAGAGCGTAATGACAGAGTGGTATTGTATGTTGACTGCGCGGAATGGTAACACATATGCTGCGTTGCAATAGTGGTAGCGTTAGAGATGTAAACTGCATGGACAGACAACGTATTATACCACGATGATAGCGTATTATACAATGTATTAAATTGCAGCGTTTACAACAGGCGGACAGGCCAATGACAGAGCGGTATTGGAATGGGAAAGGGCGGTAACATATGACAGAGCGTATTATAATTTGAAAGGGTGTAATGAAAGGGCGTATTAGGTGGTGTCGACCAGCTCTGTTTGTTTCAGACAGCGCTTATATATATACACCAGGGCGGTATATATATATTACAGACCGCTGATATGTAAATGGAGGGGCATATGCAGTGGGAAAGAAGGGTTGTATTGAGTGGAAAGGCGCCTGTGGAGGTATATGAATGCTGGAAGATAAGGCGCAGAGTAGGGAGGGAGAGGGCGCAGAGTAGTGAGGGAGAGGGAGGTGTGTGAGGGCGCAGGGATGAATGGAGAGGAGCGCTGGTCGATGGAGAATGGAGGAGGCCCAAAAGGGCGTTACATAAAAAATTTTGAAATTGAATCTGCAGAATGACAGAGTTGCAGGACTGCTGGAATTGCAGAATGGCAGAACCTGCAATTTGCAGAATGACAGAGCCTGCAGTCTTCAGGAGCTGCAGGAGCTGGAGCTGCAAATGTCAGTACTATATAGGGAAAAAAATGCAGAATAACAGTCTAGCAATTAAGAGTAGCAGAAAACAATTAAAAAATATTGACTGAGCAAAGGATAGGGAGTTACACCACAGGGCAGAAATGCCAATTGTGGGGTTGGCTCTGATACCATGTCAAACCAGGAGGTAACTCCTCAAAACTAGAATGTGTATTAGCTGAAGAATGTACATGCTCTTATAGATGGGAGGTGAGGCTATTGGGATTCATCTCCCAATGACTCTTGGCCTTCCTTATTTCCTAATATTAAATAATATACAAAAATACAAATGCACACCCATCCATAGGATTAGGTGTCAACATGGATGAACTCTACATCAAGCCAAATCGTTGCCGACAAGTGAATCGAGCGGCCAAGGTCAAACGTGCATACTCAGAGGCCGAAGTTCATAGTTACAGTGGGGGTCGATTGTTGTTCTGATTTCAAGTGACATTCTTTCCAAAGAAAACGTCACGCCAGGTTCTTCTAACCCATTATATTTTAATATAGTTGCACAGTGAAAAGAACTGCTCTTGTTGTTTCCATTACAATGCAATCTATGTACTAGCACTTGGGTAAAATTCTGAGCCATTTAATGTGAAAACACTGGAAGTCATTTTGGAAGGCCTATTGTTTATTGTATACACCTACAACATGTATATGGGACATGATTGACAAAATGTTTTACTGAAAGGGTCACAATAAAAGCAAAAACTCAGAAAATTGTGGTCTTTTGGAGGTTTCCTTAGCTAGAATTCTACAGTGCCAAGGGTTGTCATTATACCAAGTTCTGGAGCAGACTTATTAAAGGTTGAATTTCTTATAAATTTGGGAAAATTCTTATTTGAAATCCTTTGTATATGTTAGAACAAGTTCCTTACATTTCTGGGCAAGTTAATTTCTTGGCAGACAGAGATTTTGGCACAATAATTCCTTACTGAAAGACAGAGACCCATATTGCTGGGATAAGTTTGATTATTGGCAAACCTGAGCATCATTATCATTAATTCTATATATGTTTAGCAGACTGAATTCTGGGCGTATTTATCAGTGATTGGCAAGGCCTAAGCCTTAAATTTCTTTATCTACTATAGTCCGGTTGCACCACCATAGGCTTTTTCATGTGTTATAAGGTTGAATTGATGAGTGCCATTAGTGAAACAGATTCCTGAAGTTGGCTGAATATTTCCACAAGACAGCATATGGTCTTTTGTCATTATTCAAGGAGGACGAGTACTGGTTGTGGAGATGTCAATTGTTTCCAGATTGAATGTTAAAGGGTACTACTCTAATCTTAAGATGCTTCCAATGGTTTCAAGACGATGAAGCAAAAACCAAAATACCACATAGAAAAATGCATTAGACTCAGAAAACAGTGATCGCATCATTGGTTGAACCATGGAGGGATTCCTAAAAAGATTGATGGAAATAAAAATAGAAGTTGGTTCCTTAAACCACCATGCATCAGAAGACTAGAAAACAAAACCAAACAGCAGACCCTTTTCAAGAGGAATTTATGCCATCCTTCAAAAAGGACAACCAAAAGATTTATAGGAAAAATTGGGGATTGGACACAAAATCCTTGCACTTGGGATAGATTTGAAACACATGAAGATGACATGGAGAGTTCTGTCCAAACTTGATGAACTTAATGAACTTCTGTCCAAAATAAGCCAAGAAGAAGGGAAGAAACTGATTTGGGCTCTAAAACCAGCTATGCTTTCTCTTATACAGCCCAAATTCTTGGAGGAACCTTGTGAAGGGGTCACACTTCCAGTTGCAGCTTGTCTGTGTAACATCATGAAGTTGACCGCACCTATAGCTCCATACAATGATGATGTTATGAGGAGGGTTATGAGATTGATTGTAGAGAATTTTCAGGATTTGGACAACAGTGCAGGCTCTACCTTTGGGAAGAAGCTTGAGATTTTATGGGGTATGGCTACATTCAAGACTTATGTCATTATGTTTGACCTTGAGTGTGATGACTTGATTTTGCAGATGTTCCAATGCTTCTTCAGCATTAGGAGACATCATCCTGACACTGTCCTAGCACACATGCAGTCCATCTTGTCATCATGTATGAGAGACCATGAGACCATTGGCCGAGAGTTGCAGACCCAGTGGTTGAGCGTTTGGAGGAGAGAGCGGTTGGTCTCGCCTGCTGCTTATGAGCTAGCCCAAGGGCTAGTTGAGCAGAACATTGATTTTCTCCGGAGACAGTTGACCAGGGAGGAGCTGCTCCAGTTTTGTGGATTAGGCAGCAGAAATGAGCTGAGGAGGAAGGGACTTTGCTTCATTTGCAAATAACCTTGGGGGCCTAATCACTCATGTTTGAGAGATGCAAATGATGTGGCAGAGGCAGGACAGGAGGGTATTTCTTCCGTATTCTAGGATGAGGACTCTCCTTCAGATGAGTCCATAGGATCAGTTGAGGACGCTTCTGGAGAGCGAGAGTAGTCATGCAGAGATGATGACAATAGACTGTAGATGTGTTCCAATGTGCAGGGTGAGCAGTCACGGGACTCCGCGAGAGATACTTTGGATGAAGAGTCACTTATGACGATTCAGCGAGAGCAGCATGTGATGGAGCCTGAGTCGGCAGAGGACACTATTTCCATCAGGCATGATATTCCTTTGGGGGAGAGTCAGATGGGTACCCACATTGAGCCGATGAGGGATATGTGGCTAACATTGGGGTCAGCCATTGAGGTGGAGCAGTCAGATGCACTGACATCGAGTACGGTAACAACAGTTGCAGATCCATATCCTCTGGAGGTGTTGGAAGTTGATGGGATTGTTCTGTAGGGGGCTAGTAGACAACAGGAGCGTGACATTCCTGATCAGGAGTGGGAGGAGCTGTTGGAGATGGTGGAGCATCCATCTGTGGGTCGACATAGGGATGAGGTGCAGATAGATGTACACGCAGTCAGTAGAGCTGCAGTATTTTCAGTGAGTAGAACTCTCCAGGAGTGCATCGATGGGGCTTGCAGCATATCTTGCCCATTTTGGCCCATTATAGAGAGAGGGGCTTCCTTCTACTAGCAGCTTCCATTGGCAGATAGGGGTAGAGCAGTGGGAGTTGATTACGGGCTGGTGGCAACACTCTGGGCATGTTCCATGTGCAGTTGTTGCTACATTGGATTCTTCTTCCATGATGGACTGGCGGGAGATCATGAGTTGGTACCCTCTTGATGGTACGGTATTCTTCGTAGGGAGCACAACGGAGCAGGGGCCCTTAGACATAGTAGATGTTACAGGTTCCAGTTGGCTGGAGGGCACAGGTCATCATTTCTTCAGCACTCCATCCTGATTTCAGGAGAGCAGGATCAATGTGGGATTGAGTCAAGACTTGGATTGGAGAGAGGTGATGAGTTGGTACACAGTTGATGGGACAACTTACACAGTCACAAATACAGTGCAACAGGAGTCATGGTCTTCACCTCTTAGAGCATTAGTCATAGCCAGAGGCAGAGCACAGTCCGAGCCGTGGGACTTGGGCGATGATTGGCCATGGTGGCGATGGGATCCGGGAGGATTGTTTGTTGGCTGGTATAGTGAGAGATTAGTTTGGGATCTCGGCATTGAGGGGTCTATTCCGAGTGGTTTGACACAAGTGCATAGCAGCACCCAGATGTTTGTATGGGATCCAAGCATTGGGTCTCAGTTGCGGCGGGCCAACAGAGTGGCCCACATATTTCAATTGCTTGAGGGCAAGCAATCTTGGGGCGGAAGGTCTGTAATATTCCCTTTGTTGATATCATCTATGACAGGGCTAGGATTGACTTCCAGAGTTAGGAGCAGACCGGTCACAGGTACAGGTTGGTGGCATCAGCGGGCCCAGGGGATTTTTGGAGGAGTTTTGAGGAGTTTCTATGTGTTCGGATGGAATTCACTTGATATATTCCATCATCCGAGCAATTTGGCTTTCGTTCTGGTGCATTCCGACAACTTTCGGAAATTTGAGTTATTTATGGGCTTAACTCAGCTAATTATGCTCACGGTGGCTTTCTGGGAGGAATACACGACAAAACACCTCAGTGTAATAGCTCATTGGAACCAGGACGAGGATACCTCCATGATGGGACAGTTGGACATCAGTTTCAGTGACCAGGGGAAACATGGTAGCCAATTTACTCTTTTCTGCATTAAAAAGGAATATTTTAATAAGAGGGAAAAGTGCACCTTGAATAAAATAATAATAAAATAATGCTCTAGAAGGCTCCAAGAGTTCTATAAAAGAAAGGGAGGAGGCCATTGAGATATATCTTTGGAGTAGATCATTTTCTTGTGTATGAGAGGTTTGAGGACGTGGTTCTCTACTTCAGTCGTAGCCCCAGGACGGAAACCCTCGGGTGATTTGTGAGTGTTGGACGAAAACCCAATACTCTTGAGGAGACTTCACTTAGAAGTTTCATAGAGCTTCAGAGATTGGTGTGAGGATCATTCAGATCTTCAACTTGGGCTTCATCATCTTCAGTGGATTCAGTGGTAGCTGTTGCCGGAGGGAGAGTGCAGCAGTTCAGTTTTGGGAGGCCAGCTCCGTATAGCAGTGTAGCAGATTGTATTGTTGGCTAGTTTCCTATCTCAACACCTTCTGGGTCAGATCTATATGTAAACCCCTCTTATTATTTATAATAAAAGCTGAGATTTCTCCTGTTCTATGTTGTATTCGATTGCAGTATTTATGTGTTTAATTTTACATGGCAATCTTCTGTTGAATAAATGTTGATTTTTGGGTATAATTTGGGGTTTTAGTAAATTTCTGCAATTTTAGTTAAAATATCCCATTTGGGATATTACAAGGCATTCTGTCATTTAAGCTTATCCTCTCCATCATTCTCTCCATGGTTCTAACTAGGTTGTCAATCTTGGAATCAGATGAAGAGGTTGAAAGCATGGTTTCATCCTTGTAGGTTACTCCTTTCTAATCTCAGCCTAGCTCTCTTTTCAATCAGGTTGGCCTCTACACTTATAGCTCCCTTTTGCATGTCTTCTAAAGTTAGGAGCTCTATTTCTCTCAGCTGATAGGCCATGTCTGGGTCAAAACCTTCCGAAAATTTACCTAGGCTAGGCCTAGTGGGGGTTTCATGTTGGGTGGGAGTGCATTGTAAACAATGTTGAATCTAGTGCAGTAGTCTTGGACACTTTCCCCTGTATTTCTCTTAAGGTTGCTATATTCTGAGAGGATTTGGAGAGGGTTTTTCTTAATCTCCCATTTGTTTATGAAAGTTTGGTAAAGGGAAGGGAGATCATGTATGCTGTTGGGAGTTAAGTTTTTGAACCATTTTTTAGCTTCCCCTCCTAGGCTTTGGGCAAACATCCTCATTTGCATGGTTTCATCTTCCAACTCCATATAGTCAAAGGCATCATTCATTCTGTCTACATGTTGTTGGGCAGTGGTAGATTCTGCTCTTGTGAAATGAGGGATCTTGGACTGATAGTCATTTGGAAAAGGTACTAGTGGTTGTGGTAAAACCAGGTGGGCATAACACGCTGCCATGATGGGAGCTAATGGTGGATTTACAAGAGGAAGGTTTGTGAGAGGAGGTGGAGGATGTAGTGGAGTGGTTTGCACAGTGGTGGTATGGATGGGTGTGGTGGAAGTACTTGGACCAGGGAACCGATTTTGAGTAGACTTGGGATGGAAAGAGCTGAAGTGATGGAGAAGCGGAAAGTTAGGAGGAGTGGAGGGAGATGCTTTTCTACTAGAACTCTGCTACAAATCTATGGGCCCAAGATTAGTCTGGTCAATTTCACTATGTGACTTGGTTCTGAAAAGGTTTTTTGTATGATGCAAGTCAAATTGGGGATCTTTCAAAGCTGTAAGATGTTAAGGGACAGAGCTTGCTCTAGGAATGGTCCTATCAGTGGTTAAGTTTCCAGTTTTAGAAGTTTGCCACAAAATATTTTCTGGATCATCAACTATGGTAGGAGGATTTGAGTCTGGATGAGATTTGATACTGATCCTTTGTGAAGCCAGATTTCAAACTCAAAATTCAGGGAGACTGAAAGTTTTAGGATTGTTTTCAAAAGGCTGACCTATCTTAGTGTTTGGTAAACTCACACAGTGTATAACTAGGCTTCTAAACTTCTCATGGCTGATTTGACACAATCCCAGGGAGTCCAATGAGAACTAGTGAAGTAATAGGCCTACTGGAGGCTAGTGGAGTCGCCAGGTAGATATTTTTTGCTGTTTTAAGGATGTATGTTTATGGTCCACCACCAATAATTGACAAAAAACCAATCTAGGGATGTTTTGGGGTTTTTTGAATTCCTTTCTATAGCCCTAAGGTTTGTAAGAGTGTCCTACAGCTGAGTCATCATTTTGCTAGGATGGTGAAATAACCAAGTTCTACTCTTTGGCTTACAGTTTGAGTTCTCTATGATTGATAAGGGTTTCTGAAGTCCTAAGGGATACTTAGATTGTCACTGACTTAGAGGTCCCATCATGATCACCATTGTGTTAGTGATAGTGATGAGGTGGTTACAAATTACAGGATACAGTTTGACAAGGGCTTCTTAATTCTATAAGGATGTATAAGCTTGTTACTTACTCAGAAGGTCCCACCGTGATCACTAGAATGTTAGTGGCGATGAGGTGGCTATAAATCACTGGATACTCTTTAACAAGGGTTTCTGAAGTCCTAAGGGGTACTTAGATTGTCACTGACTCAAAAGGCCCCACCGTGATTGCCAAAATGTTAGTGTCCCGTGATTTAGCAGATTGGTAGACCAAATGCACAGGGTAACATGAAACTAGTCTTTGGAGTCCTAGGACCTAGCCTTCCTGGACTCAGAGAGGGATCTCTCTATTAGATGCAAAGGATGTGCAAATCATTGGGCTATGGAGTTTATGAAAGTCATGGATATCTCAATAATGAGTCAGACTGCATCACAAGGCAAATCTAGTGTGGTCAATGGATCTTTTAAGGTTATGTGTGAAGTGGAATGGACATTAAGTTGGAGAAACAAGGTACGGAAAAGGGAAATTAAGAATCCTTTGTCAAATACCCATAAACAAGAAGGTCTAAAACACTATTAACATCAAGAAGCAATCAATAGACAAGGCAAACCAGTAACTCTTTGATTCAACTTGAGCAAATAAGCATTCAAGACAAACATTCCAATGAAATATAGAAGGCGAGAAAATCATTTAACTTCTAGTGATTTCACCTTCAAGCTTTAGAAAACATTTAAGATAACAAAATAACTTTAATCATCAAAGAGGGAACTCCTAAACATTGTTGATCAAGTTACAAAGAAACTTTGAGGCAAACTGATAGGCATGGACAAAGGGCAAGATCAGAACAAGACCTCCTTGGCTTAACCTAACAAGTAATACTTCAAGGAGAGATTTCAAAATAGAGTTTAGATAGCATCAAATAAGTAGGGCTTGCCATAAAACATATTTGGAAATTAGCATATTAATCCATTGATGAAATAAACAAGCTTAGGGGGTCTAAGGAGCAATCAAGAATTCCTTAAAATGTCCTAGCAGAGGAAAACATCAAGGCAATAGAATGCAGGAAGGACTAAGGTGCTTCAAACAACATTTCTTAGCCTATACTTTTCTGTTCTATTGCATATAGAAGGAGGAAACATAATGATATACAAGAAAACTGTATTTTGTTAATTATTAGTTAGATATAGTTATATTAGGTTTTATTAAGTGAAAGGGCATGATCAAAGGTCATGCCTCTTCACCAAGGGACACTTTGAGGCTATATTTAAAGCCTCGGTGATTCCCCATTGTAATCATCTCATATCTCATCTTTTATCAACAATAATATATATATTTATCAAGTTTACCAGAGTTTTTACACTCCATTGGTATCAGAGCCATCGCTCTTCTGGATCTGTGTGATCATCAGGTTAAAGAATTTCGAAGGAAATTTCAGAATTTTTTTTTAAAACAAGTGCAGAATTGCTTTCCGAACTGTTCAGCAGCCATTTCAGAATTTTAAATTCTGCAATTTGTGATTGCACAGTCATATGATTACAGGGTCATAAGATATACAATTAAATTGGGTGTGAAGCTGCTATCGTTTTTTCCTTACGGTTCACTGCTATACGTTTTCCACACGCTATACACCTCTCCGACTGTACAACCCTGCACATCATTCCGCCTTTACCCGCAGAGATTAATCCTTCCGCTGTTCCTCACGCACTCTCCACCTGTGCCCCCACTTTCCGCGGCCTTCATCTCACAGCCATTCCCCGCGTCCACGCCTTCCCCGCCGTCGTAGCCTCCACTCCCGTCCAACCTTCTCCGTCCGCCTTCCCTCGGCCCTTACGCCGCAGTCTTCCGCCATCTTGCCGTCCAGCTGCCGGCTCTCTCCCACAGTCTGACGACTGTCTCCCACCACAGCCACAGACAAATTCGGTCCGCTGTGACTGCTGCCCCCACAAATAAAAGTGTGTTGTAATTTAAAAAATAAATAAATTTTGAACCATCGTGTCATTTGGGTGCCGAAGATTCAAATTTAAATCGATTTTTGGCACATTTAAAAAAAAACGATTTTTTTTTAATTATATAAAATATATATTATATAGTTCAATTGATAATTATATATTTATATATATATTATAATTATATAATTCATTTATATATTATATAATTCTCATTTAATAATTATATATATTATATAATTTTTAATTAAAAATTATATATATATATATATAATAATTATATAGTTAAAAAAAATAAAATAAAAAAATAAATAAAATTAATTAATTAATTTTGAAAGAAGAAGGAGAGAAACTGGCAGAAAAATATTCCCCACCTCATACACGCTCAATGTCTTCATCGATGTCGATGGCTGAATTCCAGAAGAAATTGGTAGATCTCGAGAAACAGATCAATAATAATTCCGAAGAATTCGGAAAAAGATTAGTCGATCTTGAAAGTGCAGTTGCAGGGCACTCCAACGACATCAAAAAGATTCATGATACGACAAATCGAATAGAAAGACAAATGTGGTTAAATCATCACGAGGCCACAGAAAAGCAGAGCGAAACAATGAACAATATGACAGAAATCTTCAATAAGCTAAATGATAAGATAGATAAGTTAAGTCAGACACAATCCCCAATATCTCCTAACAGGGAACAAAATCAACAAAATAATTCCGCAGATTCAGGGAACTCAGAAGAGCATCAGGAAAAAACCGATTCCCCACATCATCAAGAAGATAGTAATGCAGATTTTCAGAATAAGCAGCTCTGGAATGCATTTGCTAATCAATATCCCCTTCTTGTTCCACCATTAGCATATCAACGAAAAGCCAAAATCGAGCTACCCAAATTTGATGGTAATGAAAAAAATAGTGTTGCATGGCTTAATAAAGCGGAAGAATATTTTGAGATTTATGACATTACTAGTGATGATGAAAAAATTAAGCATGCTTCCATGAAAATGGAAGGAGAAGCATATAATTTGTATATGTGGTGGAAAAAGACGACGCTCGCTATCAATTGGAGGAAATTTAAGGACGCATTCTTCAAAAGGTTTCAAGGCATAAAAGAAGAAAAGTTCTTTTCAACGTTTATCAAATTACGCCAAAAAGGAGATGTGGATGAATACACTCGAGAATGGGAGACCTTGGCAACACGAGTACCCGGATTGTCAGAATCTCGTTTAATCCAGTCTTACATCTCAGGACTTAAAATCCATATACAAGAAGAGCTCAAACTACATGAAATTACGTCCGTAGAAGTAGCAAGGCAAAAAGCAAAAGTTGCTGAAAAGAAATTTGAAAGATTATCAAAACCAGAAAAAGTATATTCGAGACGACGGTTTCCTCAATCTACAAAAGAAGATAACATGAAATATGTTCCACCACGCCTTCGGGAAGGAGACAAATCTAACTTGGAAATACAAAGAATGAGGGAAGGCAAATGCAAACGTTGTGGCGAAAAATGGGACCCTAAGCACAGATGTGCTAATGGGAAAGAAAAAAATCTGTATAATTGTGAAGCAACTAATGATTCTAACAATGATGATTCAGACATAGAAGGGATGGAAGATACCCTAGAATTCTCCCCAGAAGTAGATGGTGACAGCACTCCGCAAGTGTCATTATCAGCCATGATAGGTATATCACAACCTCAGACACTAAAATTAAGGGGACATATTAAGAAAAACAACGTAATGGTTCTCATAGACACAGGCAGCACGCACAATTTTCTAGATTCAACCATGTCCAAAAGACTCAACCTCTTTACTTTTCCCATGCCTAATATGAAGGTAATGGTGGCCGATGGGAAGAAGATTGAACATGTAGGAAAATGCCATAAAGTCAAATTGCAGATTAAAGACTTTAGTTTAGAATCTCCATTCTATGTCGTACCACTCGGAGGAGTAGATGTGGTCTTAGGAATTCAGTGGTTACAAACCTTGGGTACTTATTCGGCCAACCATCAGAAGCAATTTATAAGCTTTAAGTGGGAAGGGCGGAAGCACAAGTTATTTGGATTCTAAGCCCCAGAAAATCAAATTGTATCATCATCCCAGATGATGAAGATGATCCGAAAGGGAGTGCCAACCTATATAGTCGAATGTCATCATTTAGAGATGTTATCTACAAAAGTCAACCACGACGAATCACAGGAGGTACAAGCACTAGTTCAGAAACATGAAAAGGTATTTCAAGATCTACCAATGAAGATGCCTCCTCATAGGGAAATCGAACATACAATAGAAGTCAAGGCAGGGTCAGACCCTGTTAACATCAAGCCTTATCGTTACCCACATCACCATAAAACGGAAATTGAGAAGATAATCCAAGACCTTTTAAAATGTGGGGTCATTTCAAAAAGTAAGAGTCCGTATGCTGCCCCAGTTATATTGGTAAGAAAAAAAGATGAATTGTTTCGGCTATGCATTGACTATAGTGGATTAAATAAGATAACAATTAAAAATAAGTTTCCAATTCCCTTTATCGATGAAACGCTGGATGAACTCCATGGCGCAAAATATTTCTCTAAATTAGATTTAAGGTCAGGTTATTACCAGATCCGAATTAGATTGGAAGATATACCAAAAACTGCATTTCAAACACATGAAGGTCATTATGAATTTAAAGTAATGCCCTTTGGGTTAACAAATGCACCAGCTACGTTCCAAGCCACTATGAACGAGTTATTTCGCCCATATCTTAGCAAATTTGTACTAGTATTTTTTGATGATATTTTGATTTATAGTAAAACCCGGAGGGAGCATTTGCAACACTTGGATAAAATTCTCACGTTACTAGAAGACCATCAATTTTATGCAAAAAGTCCAAATTCACCTTTGGAAAAGAAGAAGTTGAATATCTGGGACACCTAATATCCCATGAAGGAGTAAAAGTGGATCCTTCTAAGATTAAGGCTATAAGGGAATGGAATAAACCAGTGAACATATCCAAGCTCAGAGGATTTTTAGGATTAACGGGATATTATCGAAGATTTATTAAAGATTATGCGCATCGAACCGCACCTCTTTCAAATCTTTTAAAGAAAAATTCGTTTCAATGGAATGAGGAAGCAGGGAAATGTTTTGAGGATTTGAAGGAAGTAATGGCTAATGCACCTGTGTTGGCAACTCCTGAGTTTTCTAAACCATTTATCATCGAATGTGATGCCTCTGGATTCGGTATTGGTGCAGTATTAATGCAATAGGGGCACCCTATTGCTTTTGAAAGCAGAAAACTAAATAAACGTGAGCGTCTCAAGTCCACATACAGTAAGGAAATGCTCACAATTATGCATGCATTGGCCAAATGGAGACAATATCTGTTAGGGAGTAAATTTTCCATCCGAACAGATCATAACAGTCTTCAGTATCTCCTTCAGCAAAAAACACTCTCTGAAGAACAACAAAAATGGATCGAGAAGATTGCCGCTTTTGACATGGAGATATTACACAAGAAAGGAAAGGACAATGTAGTAGCAGATGCCCTGTCTAGAAAAGATGAGGAAACAACATTACTTGCAGTTTAAATTTTTGTGCCTGAATGGCTTAATGAGATTAGAAGTGAGTACGCCAAAGATCCGGACATGTTGGCTATAATCAACAATCTCCCAGGGAATTCAAAATTTGAATGGAAGAACGATATCTTATGGTACAAAGGGAGAATTTATCTAAACTCCAAATCCAAGTTTATATCAAAAATACTCAAGGAATCACATGATTCCATGTCATCTGAGCATGTAGGATATTTCAAAACCTACTACAATGCACGTCAGTCATTTTTCTGGAAGGGTATGAGTCACGATATTCAAAAATATGTTGCAGAATGTGACAAGTGTCAAAGAATTAAAACTGAAAATATTATGACACCTGGCTTACTTCATCCCTTAAATATTCCGGATCAGAAATGGGAAGAAATATCAATGGATTTTATTGAAGGATTACCTGTATTGGAGGGAAAGGATAAGATCTTCGTTGTAGTAGATAGACTCACTAAGTATGCTCACTTTATCGCTATTAAAAAAACAGACTCTGCAAAGCAAATTGCAGAGATATTCTGCAAACATATTTATAAATTACACGACTTTCCGAAAGTTATTGTCAGTGACAGGGATGCCAAATTTAAAGGAAACTTTTGGAAGGAATTGTTCAACCATGTTGGAACCTACCTCAACATGAGCTCAGCTTATCACCCTCAAACAGATGGACAAACAGAGGTTGTTAATAAATGTTTGGAAGCTTACCTACGGTGTTATGCTACAGAGAAACAAAATAAGTGGGTCCAATGGTTGCATCTTGCCGAATGGTGGTATAATTCTACTTACCATACATCGACAAAAATGACTCCGTTCCAGGCTCTATATGGATATGAGCCTCCGAAGTGGAAAGATTTTGCTTCAGTTCAAACTAATTTGCCAGCAGTAAAAAATCAACTAGAAGAACAACAAAAGGTCGTCCAAATTCTAAAAGAAAATTTGAGTGTTGCACAGAATCGTATGAAGCAACAGGCTGACCGTAATCGCACTGAGAGATCATTTGAAGTTGGAGACTGGGTGTTTGTCAAGCTTCAGCCATACAAGCAGTTGTCCCTTAAACAAAAAGGAAAAAATAAATTAGCCCCAAAGTTTTATGGTCCGTATCAAATTATTAAAAAGATCAGTCAAGTCGCTTATGGGTTGAGCCTTCCCGATACCAGTTGTGTTCACAATGTTTTCCATGTGTCCTGCTTAAAAAAGGCATTGGGTAACCATCAGTTGCCCCAAACAAC
This sequence comes from Pinus albicaulis, assembly GCA_034641835.2. Taxonomy (NCBI): domain Eukaryota; kingdom Viridiplantae; phylum Streptophyta; class Pinopsida; order Pinales; family Pinaceae; genus Pinus; species Pinus albicaulis. The sequence continues at coordinate 1,532,189,354 of CM076582.1, forward strand.
ACTTCCCATTTTGGATGATGAAGGCAAGCTCGTTCTAGAGCCCGAGGGTATCCTATCTACCCATGATAAGAAGCTGCGCTCTCGTGTTATTACGGAGTATTTAATCAAGTGGAAGGATTTTCCCATTGAAGAAGCATCTTGGGAGTCTAAAGCATTTCGCCAGCAACACCCATCATTACGTATGCTTTGAGGACAAAGCATCTTAAGAGAGGAGCAATGTTATGTATATTTTGTTAATTATTAGTTAGATATAGTTATATTAGGTTTTATTAAGTGAAAGGGCATGATCAAAGATCATGCCTCTTCACCAAGGGACACTTTGAGGCTATATTTAAAGCCTCGGTGATTCCCCATTGTAATCATCTCATATCTCATCTTTTATCAACAATAATATATATGTTTATCAAGTTTACCAGAGTTTTTACACTCCAAAAACATGAACAAATTAGAGACACATC